>CM018697.1:61926203-62526203 GCA_009363875.1 Mikania micrantha
GTGAAGGCTGGTACACTTGCCCGGAGTGGAAAAAAAGGCTGAAACAAAGACAACTGCAAAAGAGACTTCAACCAAAGTCAAGACTAAACCAGCTAGCTCATCTAAAAGCACCAGTCAAAAGAGAAAGGCAAGAAGTTTTGCGTGACTAATCCTGCTACTCAACAATCATCTTGTAATTCCAACATCAGAAATTTTGTTGGAGCGACTCAGCAATGTAATGTCTGCAAATACCATCATCTTCCTAACTTACCCTGTCACGTTTGAAGGAACTACGGTAAGTATAGTCACTTTGCGAACATACACAGAAGTGCACAGCAAGCACAACGGATGCAACCTACACCGCTTTCATTACCTGCACCGCATGCACAACGACTTCAAGCAGTAACATACCATCCTGCACCTCCGCAGGCGAGAGCCTGTTATGAGTGCATAGATGTTGGTCATTTCAGGAACCAGTGCCCAAGACTGACTGGCAATAATCAAAGGGTGGCTAGAGGCAGAGTTTTTCAACTGAATGCTCCAGCAGCTCAAGCCAACTAGGATGTTGTTAGCGCTACGTCTCTGATTAATAACTCTTAAGAAACTATCTTATTTTATACTAGGTGTCAATAGGAGTTTTGTTTCATATGATTTTGAATATATGATTGGTAGAACATGTACTAAACTAGACAAACTGTTCGACGTAGAGGTGGCTCACGGTAACACTATTGATATTGATGCTATCATTATTGGATGTTTTGTGAACTTAAATGATCACGTTTTCCCAATTGATCTTATACCTATGCATATTGGTATCTTTGATGTTATCATAGGCATGGATTGGTTAGCCACCCACAAAGCATAAATAGTTTGTCATGAGAAGTATATTCATATTCCTTTACCTTCGGAGAAAATTTAAGAGTTTTTGGGGAAACCCCTAGTTAAGATCTTACACTGATGTAATGTACCAAAGCCCATAAGTATCTTAGGAAGAAATGCATAGCTTTTTAGCACATGTGGTGGAGAAGAAGGAGGAGAACAAGAGCGTTCAAGATGTTCTAGTGAGAAGAGATTTTCCGGAAGTATATCTAGACAATTTGTCGGGGATTGCACCAGAGCATCAAGTAGAATTTCGAATTGACTTAGTACCTGGTGCAAATCCAGTCGCCAAAGCTCCTTACAGACTTGTGCCTTCGGAGCTACAAGAATTGGCGAGTGAACTACAAAAACTGTCAGATAAAGGATTCATTCGCCCAAGCCATTCGCCATGGGGCGCACCGGTCCTGTTTGTTATGAAGAAGGATGAGTTATTCCAAATGTGCATCGATTATTGTGAATTTAATAAACTAACCATTTAGAATTGATATCCGTTGCTGCGCATCGATGATCTCTTCGATCAACTTAAAGGCTCAGCATGGTTTTCAAAGATTGATCTTTGGTCTGGGTATCATCAGCTTCGCGTTCATGAAGATGATATTCCCATGACGGCGTTTAGAACAAAATATGATCGATATGAGTTTCTATTAATGCCCTTCGGCCTTACAAATGCACCTGCGGTTTTCATGGATTTTATAAACCGCGTTTGCAGACCATACTTGGATAAGTTTGTCATATTGTTCATAGATGATATTTTGATATGCTCCAATAGCAAAGAAGAACACGAGCAACACCTTAAGTTGATTCTGGAGATCTTATGAGAAGAACAATTGTACGCCAAATTCTACAAGAGTGAATTTTGGCTTAATGAAGTTCAATTCTTGGGACACATAGTGAATGAAAATGGTGTTCACATGGATCCTGGAAATATTGAAGCTGTGAAGAATTGGGGTACACCGAAGAAACCAACGGAGATTCATTCATTTCATAGGCTTGCCGGTTACTATCGGCGGTTTATTTGAATTTCTCCCAAATTGTTGTTCCCCTCACTTCCATGACTCAAAAGGACAAACCTTATGAATGGGGACGAAAACAAGAAGATGCATTTCAGACATTGAAGGAGAAACTTTGTGATGCTTCTGTCTTGACATTGCCAAATGGAAATGATGATTTTGTGGTTTACCATGATGCGTCCAACCAAGGTCCCGGTTGCGTTCTCATGCAACAGGGGAAGGTTGTGGCATTTGCATCAAGAAAGATGAAAATCCACGAAAAGAAGTAAACTACGCACGACTTGGAACTTGGTGCAGTTGTGTTTGCTTTGAAGATATGGAGACATTATCTTTATGGCACTAAGTGTGTAGTCTGTAAAGATCACAAGATTTTGCAGCATATTCTTAACCAGAAGGAACTTAATATGAGACAATGGAGGTGGGTGGAACTGTTAAATGATTATGACTATGAAATTCGCTACCATCCTGGCAAAGTGAATGTGACAGCGGATGCGGTTAGTTGCAAGATTCATGTTCAAATCCATAGTGTCCAAGTGCACACTAATCTCCATAATGATGTTCTGGTAGCCCAACAAACCTCATTGGCTCAAGGTAGCTTACATGATCAGATGGCTTGTTGGGCTGAATTGCAATTGGAAACTAAGGACGATGGTTTGATGTATTATTTAAATTTGTTGTGGATACCGAACAAAGATGATCTTAGGATGAAGATAATGAACATAAGTCTCGTTACTCAATCCATCCAGGTGGTGACAAGATGTACTAGGACCTTAGAGTATTGTACTGGTGGCCTGGAATGAAGAAGAATATAGCTGTGTATGATGCCAAATGCCTTAACGGTGAAAAAGTCAAGGTTGAGCACCAGCGACCTTCGGGATTGTTAGTACATGGGTGATAATAGCTCGGTTAACGAAATCAGCACATTTTCTACCGATACGCGAAACATACCCTGTGCAGAAACACGCTCGTATCTACGTAGATGAGAATGTTAGCCGACATGGAATTTCCTTAAGCATAATATTGGATCGTGACGCTCGTTTCACGGCACAATTTTCGGAATCATTGCATGAAGCTTTTGGAACGCGATTGGATCTTAGCACGGCTTATCATCCTTAAACGGATGGACAGACGGAGTGAATGATTCAGACATTTGAGGATATGTTGAGAGCTTGTGTCATCGATTTTGGTGGCAAATGGGATAGGCATTTACCATTAGTCGAGTTACGAGACTTAACCCAGCACCTTACGGCACGAGTTGACGACAGCCATGCACCACCTATGTCCGCGTTCACGAAGGCACCTCTCTCTTTCAAGAGGATTCATGGCATGTCAAAACCTGCTAAGGTTCTTCTCTTTGCATCGAATTGTACCACATGCTCCACCGTTTGCACGGGCCCCCGTCAATTCCTTTTAGTTTCATTCTTGCGAACGTACTCCCTAGAAGGGATACTTAATGCAACAGTTATCACGAGGACATTGGTATGGTGCCATTTGAAGCTCTTTATGGTAGAAAATGTCGGTCACTTATCTATTGGACTGAGATCGGCGAATCGCAGATCACGGATCCTGAAATTATTCAAGAGACGACTAACAAGATCCACCAGATCCGTGACAATTTGTGAGCTTCTCGCAGTTGACAAAAGAGTAATGCGGATAAATGTCATAAGCCTTTAGAGTCTCAACTTGATGATATGGTATTACTTAAGGTATCACCATTGAAGGGAGTTGTACGCTTCTGGAAGAAAGGTAAGCTTGCTTTACGTTATGTTAGCCATTTTAAGGTTCTTGAATGGATCGGGAAGGTTGCTTACAACTTGGAACTTCCTCCTGAACTCAGTAATGTGCACCCGACCTTTCATGTGTCAAATTTGAAGAAACGCTTAGCTGATCGAGATCTTCAAGTACCGCTCGATGATATTCGCATCGACGATCATATTCATTTTGTTGAAAAACCAGTCGAAATTGTGGACAATGATATTAAGAAACTCAAACGCAGCCATATCCCAATTGTCAAAGTACGATGGGAGCCGAAGCGGGGACCTGAGTTCACCTGGGAACGAGAAGATCAGATGAAGCTTAAGTATCCACCATTATTTACTGCAGTTATATCACACCCTGGGTTCTCGGCGGCCCAGGCGCTGCGACCCGATTGGTTTCATGAATAATTACAGTCTTGGTTAGAGTTTATTATTCATTTTGATATGTTTCAGTGGAAGCGTTGTTTCATTAATTGATTATTTTGTAAATATTTCACATGCATGGATGTGAAAACTGTTTTTCATTATTTATAAAAAGTTCATACGTATAGGTATGAAAACCTCACTGTTCTTAACTATCACTTTATTTAGCTCTCTATAATCAATGCACATTCGCATTAATCCGTCTTTCTTCCTGACAAAAACAATTGGAGCTCCCCAAGGTGATGAGCAAGGACGAACAAAACCTTTTTCCAATAGCTCCTCTAATTGTTTCTTGAGCTCTTTTATATCAGTCGGTGCCAATCTATAAGGAGATTTAGCAATTGGAACCGTACCTGGTACCAGATTGATACTGAATTCTACTTCTCGTTCTAGTGGTAAACCAGGCAATGTGACATCCGTCAATTTTCAAGCTTGACTTATTAAACACGGTTAATGAATTTAAGTTGAAGATGTTGGTTCTGTTAGAAAACCTAATAAATTAATTTTTAGTTGAGGTCTAGCAGATTATATCACTTTTAACATACATAATTTTTGCATTTAATAATTTCATTTTTCGGTAAACTATCTGACAACTCGGCTAGTAAAGTTCTTCAATATGCTTAGTTTAGTACGACATAATAAATCATAAGTGAGGAATTTAAATTAACGAGGAAAAACCATGAATTGAAACTTTAACCGGTAAATTTACATACAACAGACTATACATGTGTTTTACCCGGTTAAAACTGATGCAATGAACCAAACATCATCCAATACTTAGGTTATGCTATTTTTAACCGGTTATTAATAATTTAATAATTTACGAATAAAAAATCGTTTATAAAATATTTACCCGGTACATGATTTAAACACCGTAATACTTAGATTATGCCATTTTTAATCTGTAAATAACAAGACCTAACCATCTAGTAAAAAAACAAAAAGAAAAAAAATTAAACAAATAAATAAAAACTACCTTCATACTCGACCGTCAAATCCATCGTTCGTTTACACACATCTACACTCCACCATCATCCATCTTCATTCAACAATAAAAACACTCAACCTCCATATCACTCAAGATCATGCATGGACCTTTCTCTTGTTGAGTACTATAAATAAGAGCGAGATATCACCACAAAAATTCACTCCACCCACTTACAACATCACCACTTCTATAGTTTTTCTTCATTGTGATCATCCTCCATATTATTTTCATTTTTTTACCAAGAACAACACAAGGAAGAGAAAGCAAGCTTGTTTTTCTCAAGTTTTATTGTTCTTCCATCATCTACTAAGGTATACCATCCATTTTATTTTTGATTTACTCTTGGATGAGTGTATGCATGCATATATACATATATACATCTACGAGTATGTGTGTGTATGTATACATGCATGCATGTATACGTATATATACACATATGAATCCATGTTTGGAATAATGTAAAAACCCTAGCTGAGGCCAAGGAATGATTTCACATTCTCAGTCCCATTACATGGACGTTTGGTGATTTGAAGTTTGGTGAAACTTATATTAAGTAATAATCTTGCATTCCAAAATTCTAGCAGAATGTTTTCATGAGTTCAAGAAGTCATAAAATAGTCATAAGAACTTCAAACTAAACAAACTCAAGTTCTACGACTAAGCTCATTGTGTTGTATTTCTATTCCTTACTATACAGCTTCTACTTGACCAAATGAAACCCCAAACAGCCTCCAAAATATTAGTGCACGGATTTGTTCCCCAGACTTGGGCTGCTGTTTTGACCTATCTAAGGTCCGAATCATAAAATATTTTCTAAATGATTTTTTTTCATAACACCTTAAAATAGTAGACTGGAGAGTTTCATACTTTAACTCAAAGGTATACTTTATTAAAAATGAATCCAAACTCACCTGACTAAATCTGTTAAAACAGAAACTTCAAGAACTTATACTTGTGTGACTGTTTTGACCCATTTGAAAACAAAATCACGAAAAGTTTTCTAAATGAAAGTTGTTCAAACCACCTTAAAGTAGTATACTTTAAAGTTTCATAATTTTATTCCAAAGATTTCTATTTTTAATGTTTATTCGAACAAGCCAGACATAATCTGTCCAAAAACAGCTTTGTAAACTTTAACATTTCTACCTAAATATTAATTATTTTCACATGTATAAATGTGTATATATGTTATACACACACTTGAAAGATGTGATATATGTATATACTTGTAAATATATTTATATATGTTGATATAATTAATGAGTTTTGAAGTTGCTAATAAAAATGGTAAAAGTTCCAAAATACGTCATTATAATGAGGAAATTTTCTAAAATCCGACACTCCGTAGTTTCAAGGAATTATAAAACAATATTTCAAATATAAGTTAAGACATAATTATTTTAAGAAAATCCCAACACACAAAGCACAAACACAACTACATAAACTATAACAAGTATACAAACTCAAAAGAAACTCATTATGTTATAGGAACCGAGTTATAAGTCTTCGTATAAACCACGATCAAGAAGTCAAGCATCAAATCATACTATGTGAGTATTCGTAGCCCTTTTCATTTCAATGTATTGGGTGCAAAATCTATATGATATTCAATTTCAAATTCTATTTCACAAGACTTGCAGATTCAAACTCTATGTCTATGTGTATGATACAATGCCATATGTGTTAAACTATGATTCTATGTGTGTGCTATTCGAAGTCTAATTCTACTATGATCACTAACTCTATGAGCGAATGGTAACAATAATAGATCTATTGGGTGACGCCCATCCATCTTTTTAACCCTAATGAGGGCCTTTGGATGATTGAAACCTATTAGAGCTAATCTTGACTTTCAAGTCGAGTGTCAAGTCAACAAAGGTCTGATCATACATATCTTTATACATACATGCTTGGAATCTACCTTGACATATGAATCGCAATAGTCTCATTTTACTACATATAGTCTAAACCTATGTCTACTCACCAACTTTTTAGTTGACTCAATTTTCATACATGTTGAAAGAAATGCAGGTTGAGTATTATCAAGTTGATGCTACATGTAGGATGCTATGGACCTAGTGTATTAATTAAAACAATGTTTAATTTATGTTATGATATGATGAAAACTACGTGATTCGAGCATATATTGAATTTGGCATGATTAATTATGAAACTTAATTAGGGTCACGTGTTATGAACAGTCGCGTCACGCCACGACGTTATTCCGCGATCAGTTGGGGTGTGACAGGCAATTCATCTAGAAACATGTCAGGAAAATCAGCTACAACAGGTGCGTCTTTCAGTTTATTATTTTCTTGATCTGCAGTAGTGACTGGGACTAGGTAAGCTAAACAACTTTTGATTAGATATTTTGTAGCTTTGATCATAGAAATGATTCCAACATTATTCGTTGGCTTATCACCTTTGATGTTCAATTTTCCTCCCATTGGAACACGATCTTTAATGGATTTGGTGTCGCATAAGATACAATCCTGGTTTATAGCTAACCAATCCATCCCGATTAACAAATAAAAACCGACAACTTCATTGTTAAGAATTTCACATATATGATGTGCTTAAAGAGTGTGATCTTACCATTTACTAATGTTTCATTTATTTTGACTACATCACCATTAGCGGTTTCTACTAGATAAGGCTTATCTAGTTTCACTAACAGTACATTTAGAAGCTTACAAAACTCATAATCAATAAAGCTTTGATTTGCTCCTTAATCAAACAAAACCTTAGCATAAATATTATTAATTAGAAACATACAGGCATGTCTGCAGCTTCCCTGGCTTTTGTATTTGTATCAGCTTTTGTTCCTGAACCACCAGCCCTGCTAGTCCCGCTCACATTATTCAATTTAGGAAAATCACTTTGGTAATGTCCTTACTCGTTGCAGTTAAAGCACGTCACTATCACTTTCCTTATGCTTTCTTCCAAAAATGACCATCATATTAAAGTGGCTACAATACTTTGCCCTATTACACTTTCCCATATGCTTTTTCCCACATGTTTTACATTGTGGGAATGTACCACTGCCTCCTTCTTTCTTCACAAATTTTCCTGCAGGCCTTTTTAAACTTTGATCAACCTTTTGGATTGCCTCTTAACTTTTCTTCTCCTCTTAGGTTCTTACCATTCCATCTGTAAGCAACCCTGCCAGTTCAACAGCTGAATGAATGGTCTGAGGCATGGAAGCCATAACCATGTCACGTATTTGGCTTACCAGTCCCCAAATATAACGACTGATAAGGTTTGTTTCCGGTGTCACAAGATGTGGCACCAATCGAACATACTCAAAGTACTTGGAAGTGTACTCCCGATGTCAAGCACCGGTCATGCGGTGAGTCAAGAATTCTCGCTCGATTTGTTCCTTTTCATTCATTAGGCAAAACTTTCGAGTTACGAGATCCAGAAAACTTTCCCAAGTCATAGCATACGCATTGGTTCTGCCTTTGGTTTGAATAATGGAGTTCCACACTCCAATGCTCCGTCTTTAGAGGAATTCAAAGCATGCAGAACCATATCTTCTTCGGCACATTTGATTATAGCAATTACCGATTCAATCTTTTCGAGCCATGTTAACGCTACCATGGCTCCTTGTGTTCCTGCGAACTCAGGAGGTTTCCTAGTTTGGAATGTTTTGTATGAACATCCTTAAGTTTTAAATCATTTTGCACTGGAAGCTTCTATATTCTCGTTGTTCAAACCAGTCACCTTTTTTGCTTTTGTCACTATATTCTCTGGATTTGAATTTTCATTATCTTTTATAGCCGCAATAATCATAGGTATTGTGTCCTTAATTTCCTTTGCTATTATCTGCTTAAGTTCATATTTTCGAATCATTGGTCCATTAGCATCAGTGTGCGTTCTCTTTCACCCACGAGTGTTTGCAGATGGTCTGCCAGAATTCTGGTTTTGAGACATTGTCTACAAATCATGATATTTGACAAGGTCTTCAAATAATTCATCGTAATTTAGCTTATAAGTTGTCATGAGAACTCATCATGTTATTTCAATCATTGTTTGTATTTCAAGTATACTATTCTACCTATTCCTTTGTTAGGCACTTATCTTAATTCAGTTAAAGATTAGATACTATCATTAGTAACTATTTTGCTAAAAGGAAGAGCTCTGATAGCTCCATGGTCCTACAACAAAATTTAATAAATAACTATTCCGGATTTCACAAAATTTCATACGTATAAGTATGAATATCATCATTTCATATTATAATAAACCGACTTTTCATAAACACATATTATACATCATTTTATAATATTTTGTTTATACAAGACCTGGAGGCATAGCTCCAATAGCTCCATGGTCCTACCACAAGATCCTAATCAAGGCATCATAGGCCAAGAATCTCTAATCTTGTTTCTCTTTTACATTTCATTATTACCTGAAATGTTTTTTGAAAATAAAACGTCAATAAAATGTTCGTGAATAAATTACAGACTCGATATGTAACATCAGTGCCGGAACATTAGCCGGAACAGTAACTTGTACAGCAAATCAGGAACGAACTATATATATTACATGTGTATTATTATCATATGATGTTTAATACGAAACTATTATGTATCTATTACGAAATCATATCAGGAACTCATGGTTTAAGAGTCAGAATCTTATTTGACAACACAGAACTATTATGTGAATTTTAGTTAGGATTTATTATGTATAAACATATGTGAGGTTGTACAGAACAAATAATAACGGACGTCATTATGTGAATATTAAACCGACGGAGTATTCGTGTGAGTGACGATTCGCAAGAATATATCTGTAAGTTTAACGTTCTGAACGATGTCCAATAATTAGAAAATCAAATCGAAAAGTATAGTTGTCGTCGTATTCGTACGGGTGACGATCCGAACGAATAGGCGCGAAAACTGTACTATTCGATTAAACAGTAAAACTAAACGTGTTTGAAATGCTAAAAATAAATAAAAGATATCTAGAAAACCTTATTTTAAAAGATCGTAATGTTTCGTTACGAGAAAAACCGAAATCGACGCGTTCGTGCGAAACCGAGCGAAACCGAACATGCCCGAATGTTTAAGAACCATAAAAAGACATTAAATATCATTGAATCTTCACAAAAATCATCTTCTCTCCCTCAAAACCGTCCATCTCTCTCTCTACCTTTCCTCTCACTAAAACCACCATATCTTGCTCAAATCTACACCAAATTGGGTGTTTTTGGTGTCCAAATGACCGTAGAAACGCATAGATCATGAAGAGACGAAGAAATAGAGCTTTGAATCGCGAAAAACGAGATAGAATCGAGTGAGAAATCACTGATTTATTGAAACATATACTATTCATCTTGTTCTTCGAACTCACTATACTTTGCAGCTAATTTTCGACCTTTAAACCTCTAGGACCTGCACTAAATCAACTTGGGGAACTAAGGAACAACTTATATTGACAGTTGGGTGGTTGGAACACCGGATTTGAGGAAAAACCGAACAAAGCGTAGATGTTTTTTTGCGCTAAAACACTGTTCCGAACACAACAGATGTTTAGTCCATTTTGGACGAGCGTTTCCGCGGTCGAATCCACTTTGAATTTGATAAATGCATCGTACTAAAACGAATTAGGATGTTAAGCATTCCGTTAGATTGATGTTTGGTTCAGTTTAAATTCTATTTGGGGCTGTGCATAGCAATTTTGATGACATAAGGGCTGTGCTAGTGGCTGGCCGAGGCTGATAAGATCGACAGTGTTGCAACCCATCTCCTAGTCAATACTAAGACTCCATGACCCATCGTGGTGTTAAACAGCTCCTGGCCGAAGCTTAGGGTTGGGTGGTGACACAATATGGTTTAGGTGTTAAACGGCTTACTGTTTTCATTGATATGGAAGTGCGACCAACCCTAAGCTTTTCTAACATTTTTAAAACTATAAAATCTGAGTTCTAACAAGTCTAGAACTATGATATCTTGGATTTTTGTCAACAAATAAAACCATGTGTAAAGATGCTAGGAATCGATTGGGTTTTCATGATGTTGAACCGGGTTTAGTGTTCACCGATTTTAAAGGATTTCAACCAAAACCTTTTCTAAACTAATCTAACATTTAAACAAGTGTTTCATCTAATCAATTGAGTTTAAAACATCTACGTTTAACTTATGAAATCCTAAGCAAAGTTGGCAACATCACAAATGGTCCAAAGTGACTATTTTGAGGTGTGTGTTAATTATATGAACATCAAATCTAATAGTTTTCAATATTCAATGGTTCTAAATCAATTCAAAACATATTAATACAAGTTTTAGTCACCTAATGAGACTATAACTTATGGGTTTTGGTTAAGGATAAGGGACTAAGGATCAAGGATGGGTAAGTAGATAAAACTTAGTATGTTAGACGAGTTGGTGTAAGTAGATAAAACTTAGTATGTTAGACGAGTTGGTGCAAACTAAGTACAAAGGTGTTGGCCATTATGAGTTAACTCTCAACAATTAGTGATTTTTTATGTCATTGTATAGCTAACTTAGATAGTTCAAAGTGAACAATCTAATGTAAGTTACACATAAGGACGATCAAAGAACTACGTGTAACAAAGATCTAGTGAGGGACATGGAGTTAATCAAGCGGGATTAACTTAAGTTCTAACAATTTAACGTACATTTTTCCTAAAAGTAACTTATATTTTACTAAAATATAATGACTCATAAATGATTCTATTAAAATGTTTTCAAATTAATTTAAGGGATTTCAAATTTTAATATTTCGTAACATAATGAGGATTTATAAATGATAGTTTATTTTAAAGGTCATGTATATTACTAGTATAAACCTTATGTAAATAAGGTTTAGTTGTTATTAACTAACGCATAAGGGTTCATAAAGAGTATGTAACGTAGAATAATTAGAGGAATTCTAATAACACATTAGTAAGTATATAGGGCACATAGTTGCACGCCGAGACCTAAACCCTATATACGTCAAAATATAAATACTTATAGTATTAGAATCATAATAAATCAACACAGGTGTTGAAGTTATGTAGCTTACAATAAATGAGCGTGCATATTTTCTTGGTTGATTCATAAGAGCTACAACACAGGTGAGTTCATTGCCCATTTTCTAAACATTTTGTTTTATAAACGCGGGGCTGAGAAGCATACGTAAATTATATTTCTTGGATTATATTTACTGAAATGCTTTTACTTCAATAATGTTTTATATGTACAATTGTTATACTAGATTATGTATAGGTAAACTACTTATAGGTTTCAAAAAGGACTATTTACTCAACATAAGTAAATAATTGTTTGATTTCAAGGAACTATTCCCAAAGATCTATTTTCAAAGAACTGTTTGCGACGGTCTATTTTCAAAGAACTAAAGATCTATTTCAAAGAAGTATTTTCAACTATGTATTTTCAGAGGAACATCTGGAAAATATTCAAAGATAGCAAGTGCCAAAGAACTAAACGATCAATACGAACAAGGACAAACAAGAACGATCTAGAACGAACTATAAAATCCTATATTTCAAAAGATGTCCTAGCTAGACTGATTGATTATAGGTCGCATGTTTGATAATGTTTCCAGATTTCTTCAACTACTAAGAACCTAGATTGCTAGACTAGTCTACTCGAGTTGACCGAGGGCCAATCATTAGAACTTAGATTTTCATTAAACGTTTATTTTTACATTTATTTAAGCATTTTAATTAACTACGATCTATATTTGCCATGGTTGTCATATGTGTATGATGATGGTTAAGATTGTCATTTCGGATGTTCAAAAGTTAGCATTTTCAGATTTTTCAAGGTTGTTAGTTAACTGAGTGGAATGAAATGCTTAATTAGCATTAATAACAATATTCTATGTGGTTCGGTATGTCGTGGGCTGGTGGCTGGGCTTGACCCTACGTATATATAAGCATACTTGAATGGATAATTTAGGTGGTTGTTAATGAGGTTAAGGTTGTAATTCGGTCAGGTTTGTCCAAATTCATTTTCGAGTAAACTATATGAACTCACCAACCATGTGTTGACTTTATTTTTGCATGACTTCTCAAGTGACGAACATGTTAATTAAGAAGTTCGTGCTTTTCACTAGGATGCCTAGATAGCGGACCTCGCATTTTGGATGAGCATATTTTGAACATCATTATACATATTATTTTGTACATCTTGTGCAGATGCAAGATGGAAGATTTATGATGTTATTAATAGATTTACATTGTTAAATTATGAACTATACTGATGTAATTTAACTTTGTAATTATATTTCATTTAATGCTTTCTCATTTTATATCACGTGCAATGTAACAATCTTACAACTCCGATTATCATCCTGATATGACGCCCAAGGACCATTCTGCCCGACGGGAAATTCGATCCGGCCCGCCGGCTCGGGGTGTGACAGATTGGTATCAGAGCTATGGTTATAGGGAAACAAAGGTCATTTATTTAAATGGTTTGGCCAACACTATAACTTAGGTACCCTTCATGTAGGGAACATAGCATTTATACTTGCATTGTGTCTTCTGCATTCAATCATTAAACTAACTGATGCTCTTTCGGTTGTGAACAGAATGCCGCCGAGAAGACCACTTCCTCTGTTGCCTCCACCACCACTGCCACCTCCTCATCCACCTCATCCTCCTCCTCCACACTCTCCACCTCCTCAGAACCCGAATACAAAGTTGGATCCTTCCACCGTGGCATTTTCCACCCTACTGAGCAGCCAGCTGACTAATTAGCTGAAAGAGGTAATCCCGGATATGACCAACATGATTTAGAGCAACAGCAACAATACCAGTCAATCATCATGAGAAGCTAGTGGAAACACTGGCACTGCACCCAATTACTCCTACAAGTCACTTGTGGGATGTAAACCGCCTAGATTTAGTGGTAGCGAGGGAGCCGTAGGTCTAATCTAACGGATCGAGAAGATAGAGACTGCTCTGGATATTAGTAGTTGTCCCGAGCACCACAAGGTTCGCTACTCTGCAGGGTCATTCAACAAGCGAGCCTTAACTTGGTGGAATTCTCAGATAAAGGCTAGGGGAAGAGAAGAGGCAACGGCAATGCCATGGGAAGACTTCAAGACTCTGTTGAGAAATGAGTTCTGTCCCAAGAACGAACTACAATGGATGGAAACTGAACTATCCAACCATGTGATGAAAGAGGGTGATCATATGGGATATACTACTCGCTATCATGAGTGGGTAGCGTTGGTGCCGGAGATGGTACCGACTGTGGAGAAACGGATTGACAGGTACGTAGGTGGATTACCAGCCTGCATACAGAGTTTGCTGATTGTAGCAAACCCTGTCACTTTGGAGTCAGCTATTATGTAACATCACTGTATTTCAGGTATGTCCGTACATATTTAAATTGTACTGATAAAACCTGATATGAAAATTAGATAATTTGAAGTTTATTTGATGATATTATCACTGGTGTACATTGATGAGAACATATGATTATTACGGGGGTAACTTTATATAAATGTAACCAACTTTCAGCTTTGTTCCAATTAGGTCACTCATACTTTTTTTTGTTCTGATTAAGTCACTCATACTTTTTTTGTTCCAATTAGATCACTGTACTTCTAATTTTTTTTGAATTAGATCACTCATATGAGTGACTTAATCGGAACAAAAAAAGTACGAGTGGCTTAATCGGAACAAAAAAAAGTATGAGTGACTTAATCGGAACAAAAAAAAGTATGAGTGACTTAATCGGAACAAAAAAAGTATGAGTGACTTAATAGGAACAAAAAAAAGTTCGAGTGACCTAAGGGGAACAAAGCTGAAAATTGGTTACATTTGTATGACGTTTTCCCGATTATTATGCATAAACCATGGGAAGTCAGTTTGAAACATAACTAGCTAAACCATAGTGTTTGTTGCAGTTGATTAATTATGAGCTGAACTGGTTTTGGTTGGAAAAAGTTATGGTTTGGTCACTAAATAAAGTCAATGACACATGGTCATGGTTTACCGAAATGGTGGTGGGACGGCAGCTGGATAGGTTGCGACCTACTCCTACGTATGCCCTATACATAAACATATTTCGGTCTATCATGGATGTGTCAGTGATATGATTTAGTGCGGTTAAGGATTGGGAAATTGGTAATTTATAAACATGTTTTAGTAAAATAATGAAAGCGATAATGAAAACATTTACGCTATGGTGAGATCACGAATATAAATTAAACCGCGAACATTATTTCAAGAAAAATTAACTTAATAGTGTGTTCGCGTGGGTGACGATTCACACGAATACATCTATTAAGATTAACGATTATGAAATGATATTCCATGATTTTATAAATCAAGTTGAAATACGATACGAACGTTGTATTTATAAAGGTGACGATCTTTATATACGCGTACATAAGTAACGGGTTTCAACGAGATAACTAAAATGATATTTTTACGAGCGAGCGGGATTGACCAAGAGTATGAAAGGGGAAGAACCTTCTTCTTCCCCCATTTCCAGCCCTCTCGCTCTAAAACACACACACACCCGTCATCTTTCACTCTATAGACACTCTCTAGAGATTTCCTCAAATCTCAACCATTTTGCTTGATTTTGGTGTCAAAGCACTCCTTCACTCGTCTAGATCGCGACCCCACAAAGAAAACGAGGTCAAACGACGCCTAACGAGGTAGATTTACGGTTTTAAATTTGGATTTTAGAGTTTTCAACAAACCCGACAAAAACAGAATTTTAACCGGTTTAAAACATCAGTTTTTTCGACCCATACACCTTCTAACTGAGTTTACTCTCCTAAACCCACTCAAAATGACTGTATTTACGCCTAAAACATGAAATCGCCATCTTCCATGGCTGAAATCCATTTCAGGCGAATGGCTCATAAGAACGAACCACTCATTCGCATGAGTCTTTCGTGTGAACACTCATTCGCATGGGTCATTCGTGTGGACACTCACTCACATGCGTCATTCGTGTGAACTGCTCATTCGTGTGAACACTCATTTGTGTGACTCATTCTTACGAAAATCACAAGAATGAGTCATTCTCACTATACGAACTCAGTTAACAACTCTGATTTAAAAGAGAACAATTAAATAAAAAATTATAGCTCAAACATATTGTTAAATCATAATTGTAGGATTCGGGTAAAGTTTCGTCTCCTACGCCCGCTTACCGAAGAACTAAGCAAACTACTTAGTCCTGTGAGTTCTCATAACCCGTTTTTTTAATCATACGTTTTTTGATAACACATAGGTGTTACCTGGATTATCAATATGATAATCATATTATTGAATTATTATTGATTGTGGATTGACATGGATTATCACAACTTCGTGAGTCATTGTTGTTGACTTGACTTAGGTTCTCTTTGATGATTGAATTACTAATGTTGAGTTAACTTCGATCCTCCGTAGTGATTCCACTGTCGATTGAGTTGACTATGGTCCTTCATAGTGCACTGTATTGACATTTATGCATATTAGGAGCGTCGTTGATTGAGTTGACTTCGGTCCTCCGTGATGATTCCATTTACTGTTGATCGAGTTGACTACGGTCCTCCGCGGTACATTATATTGAGATAATTACGGTTATGATGAATGATGTTTGTGGATGATGAATGCTGATAATCTATTTGGTTATCTATCTTAATATCTATCTGATGCGTTTGGTTGAGATTGATTGGATAAAATTAAATGATTATTTGTTATCAACTGAATTGCTTGATTTGTGTGTTTGTTGTGTGTTGACAGAGCTGGATTATCTCGCAGGTTCACATGCGTATTTTCTTAAAACCTATAATATTTTATAAACACTTATAAATATTTTTGGAATCATGAAAAACTTATGATTACTCACCAACTACTTTGTAGTTGACACTTGATTTTCTACACTTTTGGACATCATCACTTAGGATCTCGGACTTAGCTAAATTAACTGGATTACCGAAGCGTAGTGTTTAGTTAATTTAGCTATAACTTTTGTGTAAATTGTTGTACTTGAATCATGACGAACATGATTTTTGTGTAATTACTTTAACTGATTTAATTGATATGTGATGATACATTTAGATGCCCACAAGCTTATGAACAATCTATACATCCCTCGTGGCATCCCGATGTTTCCGCCAACGGTCGGGGTGTTACGTATTAGTCTGTCATGGAAACTTACTGACGTGATGGTAGCATTTAGGACTCTGAAAAAGGAACCTGACACAGGCAAGGGCAAGGAATAATAATCAAAGAAACCCCATCATTATCCCAAGAAGAAAAAAGAAGGTCATCAAGAACTACACGATGGCCACTCCACTCAATCAAGTAGTTGTTGCACCACAGAACCCCCACAAGAAACCATACACCGTCTGCCAAGTGCCAGTATCACCACGCTGCTAACACTCCCTACAAACACTGCACTCGTTGTGGAAGGAAGGGCCATTGGGTCCAACAATATAGTATGGCACCTACTCAGGCAGTAAATAATGCTGCTTTAGCTCTCCCTCCACTCCACAACAAGAACCAAAAACAATGGTGGATGCTATAACTGTGGCAAAGCTAGCCACTAATCAAGGAACTGCCCGAGGAGGATGCAACCGGTAGTTCAAGCACCGCGCGGAAGATATTTTTCTATAGAGCTACAGCTTCTCGTCAGGACTTGAATGTGATCACTGGTACATTTCTTTTACTTGACTTTTATGAATCTATTCTATTTGACACTAGTGCGGATAAAAGTCTTATGTCGACTGACTTTTCAATCCAACTTAATCATCTTGAAGAATCCTTAGACTCCCTTTATATCAGTGTAGTAACGAATGGGAAAAAAATCACACTTTGAACAATATTTAGAAACTGCCCATTAGCACTTAGTGGACAATCATTCACCATCGATACCACTTGCGAGCGACCACTTATTGGAAGTTTGAAGTGATCAAGAAAAACGGAGTGTCAAAATCATATCTTGCATAAAGGCGCGTAAGTGTTTACAGAAGCAGTGTGTAGCCTTCCTAGCTCATGTGGTGGAAAGAGAGAAAGACAAGATCAAGATTCATGATGTGCCGGTAGTAAAGGAATACCCTGAAGTATTTCTGGATGATCTACCAGGTTTGCCACCAGCACAACCGGTAGAATTCCGTATTGACTTAGTTCCTGGAGCAACTCCTATTGCACAATCTCCTTACAAGTTAGTCCCTTCAGAGATGCATGAATTGTCAAATCAGTTGCAAGAATTATTGGATAAGGGTTTCATCCGACTGAGCTACTCACCGTGGGGAGCTCCCATTTTGTTCGTGAAAAAGAATGATGGATCTTTTCGGATGTGTATAGATTACAGAGAGCTGAACAAATTAACCATCAAAAATCGTATCCATTGCCAATAATTGATGATCTTTTTGACCAACTACAAGGAGCACAATATTTCTTGAAGATCGACTTATGATCTGGATATCACCAACTCAGAGTTCAAGAAGAAGACATACCTAAGACGGCTTTCCGAACCAGGTATGGGCATTATGAGTTTATGGTAATGCCCTTCGGATTGACAAATGCACATGCGGTTTTCATGGATCTCATGAACCGAGTGTGCAAGCCGTATCTGGATCAGTTTGTCATTGTCTTTGTTGATGACATACTGATTTATTCCAAGAGGAAAGCTAAACATGAGCAACACCTCAACAATATACTTGAGCTATTGAAGAAGGAACAACTTTATGCCAAATTCTCTAAGTGTGAATTTTGGCTAAGGAAAGTTCAGTTTTTGGGCCATGTAGTCAACAGTAAAGGAATACATGTGGGCCATGCCATGATCGAAGCTATTAAGAACTGGGATACTCCGACGACATCAGCGGAGATACAGTCTTTTCTGGGACTAGAGGGTTATTATAAAAGTTTCATTTCAAACTTTTTTAAGATAGCATTGCCTCTCATCAAGTTAACACAGAAAAGTGAGTCGTTTGTTAGGAAGCAGAATCAAAAAGATGCTTTCCAGACATTGAAACAGAAGTTATATGACGCTACAATCTTATATCTCCCAGAGGGTACATACGACTTTTTAGTGTATTGTGACGCTTCCCATCATGGACTCGGTTGTGTGTTAATGCAGCAAGACAAAGTTATTGCGTATGCCTCAAGACAGTTGAAGATACACGAGAAGAACTACAGGACACATGTTCTAGATCTGGGAGCAGTAGTCTTCGCACTGAAGATTTGGAGGCATTACTTGTATGGCACCAAGTGTACCATTTTCAGTGATCACAAAAGTCTACTGCACATCTTTGATCAGAAGGAACTCAACATGCGACAACGTTGTTGGGTTGAACTTATGAACGATTGCGACTGTGTGATCAAGTTTGATCCGGGTAAGGAAAATGTTGTAGCAGATGCTTTAAGTCGGAAGGAATAGGTCAAACCCCTGTGCGTAAGAGCTATGGAAATGACTATGCAGACAAGTCTACAGGAGAAGATTGTTGTTACACCCTGAGCTAGCGGGGTTGGATCGATGTCCCCGTAGGGCGGAAGGTTCTCGGGGCGCGATATCGTGAGTGATAATCGTGATGATCAGATTGTTTACATTGCATCAATGTTAAGAATAACTAAAGCACAATCAAGCATTAACGAGGATTACAAAGTTAAATTACAATATCAATGTTCAGTAATTTAACTGAGTAAACCTTACAAAAGAATCAAATGTTTCCTATCTTGTAATCTGTACAAGACATCCAAAAGTGATTCGTATGAATAACAAAATATGTGCTTCCAAAATGAACTAGGTCCTCTATCTAGGCTGCCTAGCATGCAATCCAAAGCCTTAGCTTAACCCTGTTCATCACCTAAGAAAGCATGTAAGAAAACAAAGTCAACACAATGGTTGGTGAGTTCATGTAGTTTATAAGTTTAAAAATAGCTTTAACAAACCTCTTTCGGTAAAACCTTAACCTCATTAACTCCACATGTAATATCCAAATCGGTATGCTTATATATAGGGCATACCCCTGAGTCGAGCCTACAACCCGCCCAGACGCCGTCCCACCACATACTAATCCGCATATGACACTGTTGTTAATAATAATTAAGCATTTTACCTACCATTCAACCCATTCTGCAACATAGCTTTAGTTTTCTGTTTCAAAGTTTACAAGTCTATAGCATTCGTAAGTATTAACTTCGAACTAAGTTTGACAAGCAACATAGTTTAACACGCACCATAGTTTAGCTTTCACTAATCTCATGCGTGAGTACAAGCCCAGCTATAGCAGAAGTTTAGAAATTATGTAGCTCACGGCTAGATACAAGCCCTGCTCTAGCAGAAGTTTAGCCATTATGTATCTCATGAATTAGTTAAGCTTAGTCTAGCAATTACGTGTCTCCTATACAAGATACAAGCCCTGCAATAGCAGAAGTTTAGCAATTACGTATCTTATACATAGACCCAAGCCATGCATACACAAACAATTCAGCAATTACATATCTCATATAAGCAGACAAAAGCCCTGCTATAGCAGAATTTTAGCTATTACATGTCTCTTATATAGATAACAGCTTAGCCTCGTCATAGTCTAGCTTTCACGTATCTCAGTACATGGGTACAAGCCCTGCTATAGCAGACGTTTAGCAATTACGTAGCCCATGATTAGGTACAAGCTTAGTATTTCGCGCGCAATCATAGTTTCAAGCATATAGATTCAAGCATCCACATATAGTTTCATCATGAATTTCATAGCATAAGCATCAAGTCTATAGTTTAAGCACTTAGTTTCTAACATAAGCATCAAGCATATAGATTCAAGTTTCTAGTTTGTAGTATCAGTATCAAGTTTATAGCTTCTCAAAGTATACGAGATTCCAAACATAAGCCTCATTGTAAGCATCATGTTTAAGTTTAAAAGCATTAAATAACATTTCAATAATTTATTAAAATGTTTAAGATGCTTCTCAGTCACGAAGTAAAACAAATAAGTTTGAAAAGGGACAAATGAACTCACCTTGTGTTTGTAGTGGTTGACTAAGTAAAAATACAAGAATGCACGCGCTATTCGTTTGTACTTGTGGTGATGTTCACCATCCTGTATTAATTTCATAGTGTGTGTAGTTTATAAGTATAAGTTGTTAGTATTGGTGTTCGTGTATGGGTTAGCCTTGATTTCGCTAACACTTACAAGTCTAGTGTATTATCCGTCCCGTAAATCACTGCTTTATCTAATGAAATGTTGAATCTCCTTCATCGTTCAATGTTTCATACTTACCTTTTGATTACAAGTTATTTTTTTTAAATAGGGTTTTTAAGTCTCTGTTTAATTTGTTTAAAATCCATCATCACCTTGTAATAATTAAGGTGATAATGAGTAATTTCATCATTCATTTTTGTCTTTCACGTATGGTTTCATTACCCTCTTATCTCCATTGGGCCGGATAATCCATTAGACCCGTATGTGTATAATTGGGCCTATAAGTTGTATGTGTGGCCCGCATGCACAAGTCCTTTGGGCTAACCCGAATGGGCCTTGGGTTGGATCAAATGACCATGGCCCAATTAAACATGTATAGTACAAAATGTTATTGGGTCACATGGTTGGCCTTGTGTAAACGATGTGGGCCGATCCGTTTCTAAATGGGCCGAGGGTTTACTAATCAATTAAGGGTGGCTAAAACGTAGGGTTTTGGGTCTAATTTTGTGGTCCACGAACTAAAACAGTGGGTGGTGTAAAGATGTTGGGCCACATTAACGGTAGTGGGCTGAAAGTGATGCTGGCCACATGTTGTTACTTGTTCGGATATATGAGCTCAGTTCTAATCCTCATCTAAGCTCGGCCGACTACATCACTGTTTAAGACCATTTCATCAACCAGCGACCTTGGGGTTCGTCCGTGGGAAGAAGTCGAATGTAGTCCAGGTTTGGCCTAGGGTTCGTTGGTTACACATGCTAGGTTCGCTCGACTATAATCAACAAGGTTCGGCCATTGCACTAGCCTCAGGGTTCGGATGAAACTGTAAGGGTTCGTTTAGTGTTTGTATGTCAAAAAAGTTCGCTTGAAGTGTGGGCATTGAGGTTCGGTTGGCTTAGCTGCTCATGCGAGGATCGTCGATTTAGAAGGATGGTTCGCCACCTTTGCGGGTTCGTGGCTCACACCTAGGTTCGGCGATGATCTTCAATGGGTTCGCAGCCGCCAAGGAGGTTTGGTAAATGAGCAGCAGGTTCGCAGGAGAGTTCGTCAACCTAAGAAGGGTTCGGTGGTTGCTGGGTTTGCAATGTGGGGTTCGGCCATAAGGAGAATACGGGTTCGGCCGTAGCTCACGAAGCCTGCATGTCATCACATCATTCCTCTTTGCTTGTCGTTAAGTGTTTTGCCATGGTGTTGGGGCATGATTCCAGTCATCAGAAGCATCGTGGGTGTGTGTGTATAAAGGTTTCACACCAATGCTGGGTCTATATCGAACAGCAACTATAAAACCCTAACTTTCGTAACTTTCTTTCATCGTTACCTCGAAAATTGTTGGGTAATCTTCCAGATCCGTTGTGCTTCTGCGTAGAGGAGATCAAGAGCTTCGAATGGACACCAAGAACACCAAATTTTGTGTAGATTTGAGCAAGTTATGGTGTTTGGAAGGTGTGGATTTTAGAGAGAGAGAGATGAACAGGATTGAGAGTTAGAGAGAGAGGGTTTGTGATAATTGAGGGAAATCACCTCATTTAAGCCTTTTACACTTCGTGGGTGTTCGGGTTAGTTTTGGTTGCTCGGTTCACGTTTTCGTCGCGTTTCTGGATTAATACGCGCGTATTTTGTAAATTAAATAAAAGAATTCCTCTTAGGATGTTTTGATTGTGATTATTATTAGAAAATATTTTAAATATCGTATTCTTTAAATTATTTATCTAAAATTATCATTTTACGCATTCCGTTAATTCTTTCGCGGAATTATGTATTTTAATTTAAATTAATTCATCTTAATTTATTTCTGATGAGTTTCAAAATCGTAAAACAGAAAATATTATATTTTCTTAATTTTATTGTCGTTCGTTTCGTTTTCGTTTCGTTTCGTCAGAACGCGTCGCCATCGCGCGTATTCGTTCAAATCGTCATTCGAACGAACACGACGATGGTTTGGCTTTCCAACTTTTGTTTTCTACTTTTCAGTCATTGTTTCAGAACGTTAAGCTCTCAGAATCATTCGTACAGATCATCACCTATGCGAATAATTCGTCGGTTTAGCATTCCGTAACAATAACCGTTATGGTTTTGTTTTGTTTAACCTCACATACGTGTTGTCTGATATGTCTCTGACTGTTAAACATAAGGTTTTAGTCAGATTTCAGACAATCGCATAATAGTTTCGCGTTAAGCATCAGTCATCTGTGTTTCAATACTGTGTTGTCTGATATGTCTCTGACTGTTAAACCCTAAGGTTTTAGTCAGATTTCAGACAATCGCATAATAGTTTCGTGTTAAGCATTATGTATCAATAGCATAAACATAGTTTCACGTAATGTGTACATGAGTTACTGTAGCGATCACTGTTCCGGCAACGTATCCGGCACTGATGTTATAGTCTCCCCTTGTTAAAGAAATTTCGTCCCGAAATTTAAGACTCGTTATTCGGTACGGCTTCCTCTGTAAAGAGTTGCGGATACTTGTTCTTCATGTGATCTTCACGTTCCCAAGTAAACTCGGGTCCGCGCCTTGGGTTCCGTCGAACCTTAACTATCGGAATACGGCTTCGCCTCAGTTGTTTAACTTTATGATCCATAATCTCCAAAGGTTCTTCGACAAAGTGTAAGTGTTCATCCAATTGAATTTCTTCAATTGGTATGATAAGAGTTTCATCAGCTAAGCATTTCTTCAAGTTTGAGACGTGAAACGCGTCACGTACACCACTAAGCTCATCTGGTAATCTTAATCTGTACGCCACAGGACCAATACGTTCGATGATCTCGAACGGTCCCACGTATCGTGGTGTTAGTTTGCCTTTCTTTGCAAAACGAACTACACATTTCCATGGGGATACCTTCAACATGACACGGTCTCCCACTTGGAATTCCGACGGCTTGCGCCGTTTGTCGGCATAGCTCTTTTGTCTGCTTCTAGTAGCTTGTAGCCTCTGTTGTATCTGAGCAATTTTGTCTGTAATTTCTTGAATAAGTTCTGGTCCGGTGATGCGATTATCTCCCACTTCCGACCAACAGATCGGCGATCGACACTTACGACCATAGAGAGCCTCGAACGGTGCACATTCGATGCTACTATGATAGCTGTTGTTGTAGGAGAATTCGATCAGTGGCAAATGAGAATCCCAATTCCCACCGAAGTCTATAACACAAGTTCTTAACATGTCCTCCAGGGTTTGTATAGTACGTTCGCTTTGACCATCTGTTTGTGGATGATAAGCTGTACTCAAGTTTAATTGTGTCCCCATAGTTTTCTACAAGGATTTCCAGAACCTTGATGTGAATCTGCTATCACGATCAGAGATGATAGACAATGGCACACCATGGCGTACCACTATCTCATTGATGTAAAGCTTTGCTAGTTTACCCATCATGTAAGTTTCTTGCATTGGCAAGAAATGAGCAGATTTGGTTAATCGATCCACGATAACCCAAATAGTGTCATCTCCACTGGAAGTGTGGGGCAGCTTAGTAACAAAGTCCATAGCTATCTATTCCCACTTCCAAAGTGGAATTTCAGGCTGCTCCAGTAAACCTGACGGTTTCTGGTGTTCCGCCTTCACCTTGGCACACGTGAGACATCGACCAACATACTAGGCTATGTCTTTCTTCACACCCGACCACCAATAAAATGCCCGTAAATCTTGGTACATCTTATCAGCACCGGTATGCACAGAGTATTTGGTCTTGTGTGCTTCATCAAATATAAGTTTCCTTAACTCATCTACTGCAGGAATCCATATACGATCCTTGTAGTAAACGAGTCCATCAGGTTTTGTTCCCAGTTGTTTTTCCATTCCACAATCTAAGTCTTTCTTCAAGTTTCCTCGTTCAACCGCCTCTTGTTGTGCTTGCATAATGTTTTCGTGTATGCTTGTCTGCACAGTAATTCCCATTGCTCTGACGTGTAATGGTTTGACCCATTCCTTCCGATCAAGGCATCAGCTACAACGTTTGCCTTGCCTGGATGGTACTTGATTACACAGTCGTAATCATTCAGAAGCTCAACCCAACGTCGCTGTCGCATGTTGAGTTCCTTCTTATCAAATATGTGTTGCAGACTTTTGTGATCTGTGAATATGGTACACTTGGTGCCATAGAGGTAATGTCTCCAAATCTTCAAGGCGAATATTAAAGCTCCTAGTTCTAGATCATGAGTAGTATAATTCTTCTCATGAATCTTCAGTTGTCTCGAGGCATACGCAATAACTTTATCTCGCTGCATCAGAAAACAGCGAGTCCCTGATGGGATGCATCACAGTACACTACAAAGCCATCACAACCATCTGGGAGAGATAAGATCGGAGCATCACATAACTTTTGCTTCAAAGTTTGAAAGGCTTTCTTCTTTCTTTTGCTCCCAAACAAACAGCTCGCTTTTCTGTGTTAACTTTGTGAGTGGCAGGGCTATCTTAGAAAGGTTCGAGATGAACCTTCTGTAATAGCCTGCTAAGCCTAGAAAAGAACGTATCTCCGTCGGTGTCTTCGGAGTGTCCCAATCCTTTATTGCTTCGATCTTGGCAGGATCAACATGAATTCCCTCACTGTTAACTACGTGACCCAGGAATTGAACCTCCTTTAACCAGAATTCACATTTAGAGAATTTGACATAGAGCTTCTCTTCCTTTAACAGTTCCAAGATCGTTCTAAAATGTTGCTCTTGTTCTGCTTTGCTTTTAGAATAGATCAATATGTCATCAATGAAAACAATAACAAATTGATCTAAGTATGGCTTACACACACGGTTCATGAGATCCATGAAAACCGTGGGTGCATTCGTCAACCCAAAAGGCATCGCCATAAACTCGTAATGCCCATATCTGGTACGAAACGTCGTTTTTGGTATGTCTTCTTCTTGTACTCTGAGTTGGTGGTATCCGGACCGCAGATCGATCTTTGAAAAATATTGAGCTCCTTATAATTGATCAAACAAATCATCAATCCTCGGTAGTGGATCTTGATTCTTGATGGTTAGTTTATTTAGCTCTCTGTAATCTATGCATATACGAAAGGATCCATCCTTCTTTTTCACGAATAAAACCGGAGCTCCCCAAGGTGAGTAGCTCGGTCGGATAAAACCTTTATAAAGCAGCTCCTGTAGTTGGTTTGACAATTCCTGCATCTCCGAAGGTGCTAACCTGTAAGGAGACTTAGCAAAAGGTGTTGCTCCAAGAATTAGATCAATACGAAACTCTACCGGTCGCACAGGTGGCAAACCGGGTAGATCTTCAGGAAACACCTCAGAGTATTCCTTTACTATCGGCATGTTTTGTATCGTTTTCTTGTCTTTCTCTTTCTCCACCACGTGAGCCAAGAAAGCTATGCATTTCTTTTGTAGACACTTACGCGCTTTTATGCAAGATATGATCTTTACGCTTCGCTTTCCTTGATCCTGACGAACTTCCAATACACGATCATTCGTCACTGGAATCCGAAGTAGCTTTTCAGAACAGACGACTTCAACTCTATTGAGTGATAGCCAGTGCATCCCCACAATGATGTCGAAACTGCCCAACTCCATCGGCAACAAGTTGATGGTAAATGTGTGATCTGTGAGTGTGAGTGGGTAGTTCCTAAGTATGGTGCTAACAGTAACTTGCTTCCCGTTCGCTACTTCAATAATGTAAGGGGAGTCTAAAGTTTCCTCAGTAAGACTAAGTTGTCATGCAAAATCAGATGAAATAAAACTATGGTTTGCACTAGTGTCAAACAGTATAGATGCATAAAACTCATGTAAAAGAAATGTACCGGTGACCACATTGGGGTCTTGGCGTGCAGCATTGGCTCCGATAACAAAAGCTCGTCCTCGAGGTGCTTGAGCTCCTTGTTTCCCTCTCTTCGGACAGTCATTGGAGAAATGACCCATTTCTCCACAGTTATAGCATCCCCTGTTGTTGTTGTTGTTGCCTGGATTCTGTGGTGGTGGAGGAGGTAGTGCTCTGGCAGCAGTGTTGGTAGCTTGCATTGCAGCAAAGCGGCAGTTTGCAACCCAGTGGCCAAATCGACCACAGTTAGTGCACTTCCTACATTGTGCAGTAGGATGATGATGATACTTGCAATGAGTACACTGGGAATGCACTCCCCCATAGTTCTTGGGTGCAGGATAGACAGGTGCTGCAGGAGCCTGTCTCAAAAGGGTAACGGCTGCATAGTTCTTAACGACCTTTTGGTTCTTCTTTTGATGATACTCAGGCTTCTTCGTTGTTGTTTCCTTGGATTTTCCTGCTTCATCTTTTAGAACTCCTGACTTCACCATCACCCCTGTAAGTTTAGCTGAAAGAGCAATGGCTGACTCCAAAGTAGCAAGATTTGCAGCCAACACAAGACTCTGTATGCAGGAGGGTAGTCCTACTACATATCTGTCAATCAACTTTTCCAGAGTTGGCACCATTTCAGGCACCAAAGCTACTAATTCATGGTAGCGTGTGGTGAAAGTCATGTGGTCGGCTCCCTTAATCACATGGTTCGAGAGCTCATCCTCTAGTTGCTGCAGTTCATGTTTCGGACAGAATTTGTTCCTCAGAAGAAGTTTGAAATCTGCCAAAGACATTGTCATTGCTTCATCTCTTCGTTGGGCTCTGATCTGAGCATTCCACCATGTCAAAGCTCGCTTGCTGAAAGATCCAGCCGCATAGTGAACTTTGTGGTGTTCCGGACAACTGCTTATGTCTAGTGTATTCTCCATCTTTTCCAACCATTGGATTAGTCCAACGGTTCCCTCAACGCCAGTGAAGCTTGGTAGCTTGCATCCTACAAAGGATTTGTAGGAGCAATCTAAAGTGTGACTAGTGTTTCCGCTAGCCTCTCATGTAGTATGGCCAGAGTTATTGCCATGGCCTTGGATCTGGTTTATCATCTCTGGGATGACATCTTTCAGTTGGCTCGTCAGTTGGGTGCTCAGAAATGTCACCAAAGTGATAGTGGCAGGATCAATAACTGGACCCGCATTCGGGTTCGGAGGAGGACTTGGTGGAGGAGGAGGTGTCGGTGGTGAATCTGGCGGTGATGGTGTCGATGAGTGAGGTGCAGAAGTCTGTGTAGTAGGTACCGAAGTCGGTTGTCTTCTTGGCGGCATTATGATCATAACCAAAAGAATTTGGTTAGTGCAGTGATCGAAGGCAAAAGACACAATGCAAACTTAAGTCTTGTGTTCTCTACATGAGGGTCCCTAAGTTATAGTCTAGGCCAAAACATTTAAGTAAGTGACCTATTATTCTCTATAACCTTGAGCTCTGATACCAATCTGTCACACCCCGAGCCGGCGGGGTTGGATCGATGTCCCCGTCGGGCGAAAGGTTCTCGGGGCGTGATATCGTGAGTGATAATCGTGATGATCAGATTGTTTACATAGCATCAATGTTAAGAGTAACTAAAGCACAATCAAGCATTAACGAGGATTACAAAGTTAAATTACAATATCAATGTTCAGTAATTTAACTAAGTAAACCTAACAAAGAATCAAATGTTTCCTATCTTGTAATCTGTAGAAGACATCCAAAAGTGATTCGTATGAATAAAAAAATATGTGCTTCCAAAATCAACTAGGTCCTCTATCTAGGCCGCCAAGCATGCAATCCAAAGCCTTAGCTTAACCCTGTTCATCACCTGAGAAAGCATGCAAGAAAACAAAGTCAACACAATGGTTGGTGAGTTCATGTAGTTTATAAGTTTAAAAATAGCTTTAACAAACCTCTTTCGGTAAAACCTTAACCTCATTAACTCCACATGTAATATCCAAATCGGTATGCTTATATATAGGGCATACCCATGAGTCGAGCCTACAACCCGCCCAGACGCCGTCCCACCACATACTAATCCGCATATGACACTATTGTTAATAATAATTAAGCATTTTACCTACCATTCAACCCATTCTGCAACATAGCTTTAGTTTTCTGTTTCAAAGTTTACAAGTCTATAGCATTTGTAAGTATTAACTTCAAAGTAAGTTTGACAAGCATCATAGTTTCACACGCACCATAGTTTAGCTTTCACTAATCTCATGCGTGAGTACAAGCCCAGCTATAGCAGAAGTTTAGCAATTACGTAGCTCACGGCTAGATACAAGCCCTGCTCTAGCAGAAGTTTAGCCATTACATATCTCATGAATTAGTTAAGCTTAGTTTAGCAATTACGTGTCTCCTATACAATATACAAGCCCTGCTATAGCAGAAGTTTAGCAATTACGTATCTTATACATAGACACAAGCCATGCATACACAAAAAATTCAGCAATTACATATCTCATATAAGCAGACAAAAGCCCTGCTATAGCAGAAGTTTAGAAATTACATGTCTCTTATATAGATAGCAGCCTAGCCTCGTCATAGTTTAGCTTTCACGTATCTCAATACATGGGTACAAGCCCTGCTATAACAGAAGTTTAGCAATCACGTAGCCCATGATTAGATACAAGCTTAGTATTTCATGCGCAATCAGAGTTTCAAGCATATAGATTCAAGCATCCACATATAGTTTCATCATGAATTTCATAGCATAAGCATCAAGTCTCGAGTTTAAGCACTTAGTTTCTAGCATAAGCATCAAGCCTCAAGTTTAAGCATTTAGTTTCTCGCATAAGCATCAAGCATATAGATTCAAGTTTCTAGTTTGTAGTATAAGTATCAAGTTTACAGCTTCTCAAAGTATACTAGATTCCAAGCATAAGCCTCATTGTAAGCATCATGTTTAAGTTTAGAAGCATTAAATAACTTTTCAATAATTTAATAAAATGTTTAACATGCTTCTCAGTCCCGAAGTAAAACAAATAAGTTTGAAAAGGGACAAATGAACTCACCTTGTGTTTGTAGTGGTTGACTAAGTAAAAATACAAGAATGCACGCGCTCTTCGTTTGTACTTGTGGTGATGTTCACCATGTTGTATTAATTTCATAGTGTTTGTAGTTTATAAGTATAAGTTGTTAGTATTTGTGTGCGTGTATGGGTTAGCCTTGATTTGGCTAACACTTACAAGTCTAGTGCAGTATCCGTCCCGTAAATCACTACTTCATCTAATGAAATGTTGAATCTCCTTCATCGTTCAAAGTTTCATACTTACCCTTTGATTACAAGTTGTTATCTTTAAATAGGGTTTTTAGGTCTCTGTGTAATTTGTTTAAAATCCATCATCACCTTGTAATAATTAAAGTGATAATGAGTAATTTCATCATTCATTTTTGTCTTTCACGTATGGTTTCATTACCCTCTTATCTCCATTGGGCCGGATAATCCATTAGACCCGTTTATGTGTAATTGGGCCTATAAGTTGTATGTGTGGGCTGCATGCACAAGTCCTTTGGGCTAACCCAAATGGGCCTTGGGTTGGATCAAATGACCATGGCCCAATTAAACGTGTATAGTCCAAAATGTTATTGGGTCACATGGTTGGCCTTGTGTAAACGATGTGGGCCGATCCGTTTCTAAATGGGCCGAGGGTTTACTAATCAATTAAGGGTGGCTAAACCGTAGGGTTTTGGGTCTAAATTTGTGGTCCACGAACTAAAACAGTGAGTGGTGTAAAGATGTTGGGCCACATTAACGGTAGTGGGCTGAAAGTGATGCTGGCCACATGTTGTTACTTGTTCGGATATATGAGCTCAGTTCTAATCCTCATATAAGCTCAGCCGACTACATCACTGTTTAAGACCGGTTCATCAACCAGTGAACCTTGCGGTTCGTCCATGGGAAGAAGTCGAATGTAGTCCAGGTTTGGCCTAGGGTTCGTTGGCTACACATGCTAGGTTCGCTCAACTATAATCAACAAGGTTCAGCCATTGCACTAGCCTCAGGGTTCGGCTGAAATTGTAAGGGTTTGGCTTTCCAACTTTTGTTTTCTACTTTTCAGTCATTGTTTCAGAACGTTAAGCTCTCAGAATTATTCGTACAGATCGTCACCTATGCGAATAATTCGTCGGTTTAGCATTCCGTAACAATAACAGTTAGGTTTTGTTTTGTTTAACCTCACATACGTTTATACACAATAGCATCAAATCAAGTATCTGTGTTTCAATATTGTGTTGTCTGATATGTCTCTGACTGTTAAACCCTAAGGTTTTAGTCAGATTTCAGACAATCGCATAATAGTTTCGTGTTAAGCATTATGTATCAATAGCATAAACATAGTTTCACGTAATGTGTACCTGAGTTACTGTAGCGATCACTGTTCCGGCAACGTGTTCGGCACTGATGTTACAATTGTGCAAGCTCAAATGGAATTAGTGAAACATGGTAGTATGAAGAAAGAACTTGATTGTGGAGCAGAACGACAGTTTGAGATGAAAGCAGATGGAGTTATCTACCATAAAGATCGCGTGTGTATTCCTGGGGTAGATGAACTGAGGAAACTTATTTTCGATAAAGCGCATAAAACCAGGTACTCGGGACACCGGGGCGCCGATAAGATGTACCAAGATTTACGGGAATTTTATTGGTGGCCGGGAACGAAGAAGGATATAGCCGAGTATGTCGGTTGATGTCTGTCATGTGCAAAAGTTAAGGAGGAACACAAGAAAGCGTCAGGTTTACTGGATCAACCTGAGATTCCTCTATGGAAGTGGGAAGAAATAGCTATGGATTTCATTACCAATCTATCCCACACTTCCAGTGGTCATGATACCATTTGGGTCATCATTGATCGTTTAACTAACTTTGCTCACTTCTTGCTGATATGTGAAACTTTCACCATGGATAAACTTGCGAGATTATACATCAATGAGATAGTGGTGCGTCACGGTGTGCCACTGTCTACCATATCAGATCGAGATAGCAGATTCACATCGAGATTTTGGCAATCGTTGCTGAAGTCATTTGGATCGAACTTGAACTTGAGTATAGCTTACCATCCACAAACACACTGTCAAAAACAACGTACTATACCGACCCTCGAGGACATGCTGCGAACATGTATTTTGGATTTTGGTAGGGATTGGGATTCCCATGTGCCACTGATAGAATTCTCCTAGAATAACAGTTACCATAATAGCATCAGATGCGCTCCATTCGAGGTACTTTATGGTAGAAAATGCCGGTCACCGATCTGTTGGACCGAGGTAGGAGATAACCGAATAACTGGGCTAAAGCTTATTCAGGAAACCACTGACAAGATAACCCAGATACAATAGAAGCTACAAGCGGCCCGAAGAAGACAAAAGAGCTACGAGGACAAACAATGCAAGCTGTTGGAATTCCAAGTGAGAGACCGTGTCATGTTGAAGGTATCCCCATGGAAGGGCGTAATTTGTTTCGGAAAGAAAGGAAAGTTAGCACCGCTATATGTCGGACCGTTCTAGATCATCCAATGAATCGGTCCTGTTGCGTATAAGCTGAGATTAACATATGAACTCAACGGTGTGCATGACGTGTTTCATGTCTCAAACCTTAAGAAATGCCTTGCAGACGAATCACTTGTCATACCAGTTAAGTAAATTCAAGTGGAGGAACAACTACACTTTATCAAGGAAGCTTTAGAGATTATGGATCGCGAAGTTAGAAAACTAAAGCAAAGCCATATTCCAATCGTCAAGGTTCGATGGAATTTAAAGCGCGGGCCCGAGTTTAATTGGGAACACAAGGATCACATGAAGTCCATGTATCCCCATTTATTCATAGAGGATGCCGTACCTGATAATGATTTGAATCATAATTAATAGTGGCAATACTACGCATTTAGCACGTTATTTCACTGATCGATACAACCACTGCATACCCTTGCTTGTACTGTCACTGGTTAGGAACAACAGTGGAGTGCGCCTTAAAATTGTTCACTCCAGCCCACAGCCCATCACTGGTTTGGTTACATACGGAGTGCATCTTATGTGTAACTTTCCAGCCCACGTTACCAGCCACGTATGGGAATTTCACCCGCATGCGAAGAAGTAGGTAGAGCAGAGTAGCTCTACATCTTTTGGACTTCGTCACATAAGATTTGGACTTAGCTAAATTAACTAGATCAATGAAGATTAGGGTTTAGTTAAGTTAGCTATATCTTTTGAGTACTCATTGTATTTGAATCATGACGAACATGATTTTTGTGTAATTATTTTAGTTGAATTAAGTGTTATGTGATGATACTTTAGATTCCTATGAGCTTGTGAACAATTTACACATCCCTCATGGCATCCCGACGTTTTCACCATCGGTCGGGGTGTTACATTATATGCTTGTAAATATACAATTATGACCTACTCAATTTTCCCTACATTTTTACATAAGTTTCGTTAAAAACGGATTAAGATCAAATATAATATATTTTAATAATATTATTATTATTTAACCGATTCTTGACTAAACTAACGATTGTTTATTCACCGGTTATTTCTAATAATTTTTTTCCTACCTATTCGTTTAAACTAACGCTTAAAATTTTGAACTGTCATTTCAACACTTATACTCTCGAATAATCATATTTTATAAACTGAATTATTTTAATCATTAGACCAGACCTTACGTTTTAATTGATCGTTTTCATTACTAAATTTTTGATTAATAATACTTTAATTATAAACGAGAGTGATTTATTTATATACATAAAACGAGATGTTACAAGTTACTCCAAGCGGGATTTCGGGACGAAATTCCCTCAACTAGGGTAGACTGTAACATCACTGTATTTCAGGTATTTTCATTACATATATATTTGTATTGATAGAACTTGTTATGATAACTTGATATTTTTGATCTGATTTATGATATTAGCATTGGTATGCATTGATGAGAACATATGATTAATATGCATAAACCATGGGGAAGTTTGGTTTGGGACACAACTAGACTTAACCACAGTGTTTATTGCAGTTGAATGTATATGATATGAGTTGGTTTGATTGGGATTGGTAGTTATGTAGGATTCTATCACCAAATATAGGCAAGGGTATAGTCATGGTCTACCGAAGAGGTGGTGGGCTGGCAGCTAGATAAGTTACTACTGATTCCAACGTATGCCCAATACATAAACTTTCTTCGGTTTATCATTAGTATGTCATTGTTGAGGATTTAGTGAGGAGAATCTGAGGTTTTGTTTTAAGTTGTTAAAGGTGTATGGTTTGTTCACTAAATATAGTCAAGGACACATGGTCATGGTTTATCGAAATGGTGGTGGGACGGCGGCTGGATAGGTTGCAACATACTCCTACGTATGCCCTATACATAAAATAATGAAAGTGATAATAAGAACAGCTACGTGATGGTGAGGTCACAAATGTAAATTATAACGCGAATCTTATTTCAGAAGTGTTAGCCTAATAGTACCTTCGCATGGGTGACGATTCACACGAATGCATCGGTTAAGAATAATAGTCTGAAACCATATTCCATGAATAGTAAATCAGGGTTGAATACGATATGAATGTTGTATTTATAAAGGTGACAATCTTTGTAAATGCATACGTAAGTAACGTGTTTCAACGAGATAACCAAAGTAATATTTTTACGATAATTAAGATTAATAAAAAGATTGAAAACATTTAGTAGGAATAAAAAACTTAAATGATTTTAAATAAAATCATTTTATTAAACGTTTCATAATTTAGTGCTATTTTACGTAAAAACCGAACAATTAAAACTGCTAACGCTTAAACGATTATAACCGGACGCATTGGATGTCACACCCGGAGCCGGCGGGCTGGATCGACTTTCCCGTCCGGATGAAGATTCCAGGGGCGCGATATCGTTTGATAATCAAAATGATCAATTGTTTGCATAGCACATGATGTATAATCGAGAAATGTTAACATGACAATGATATAGAATTACAATGTTAAACTACAATGTATCGTTCATAATTTAACCAATTAAATCTATCCAAAAGAATCAATGAGTTTATATCTTGTAGCTATACAAGATCTACAAAAGATGATTCAGTGTTTTGTCATTTCCAGAAGTATGATCACACAAAATGTAGCTAGGTCTTCTAAAAGTCCGCTAGCTATACCCTTGATGTCTGGTGACTAAACCTGTTCGTCACATGAGAAAACATGCATTTAAACAAAGTCAACACTAGGTTGGTGAGTTCATAGATTTGATAATTGAAAACCTTGATTTGTTCACATGCACATTCACAATGTCCTTCATGTTACTTGTATGTTGTTTGATTCACCTGTTCACCCAATGGCCTCTCAATAGTTATATTTACAAGTAATATTTTATCCTAGTAGTTATGCTTATATATAGGGCATATGCAGGGGAACCAAGCCCCAGCCAACATCCCACCACATCACTACTAGAACTCCACACTACTTGCGATACAACTATTGATATCCATATCCATTTCTACTGTTCATCTCATTTGTTAGTCACTTGTAGCATCACGTGTAGAATAATATAATAATAAGGGTTTAGTTATCAACCCAAAGTATTGATAACCCTTTTTATGCATTAAGGATATTAGATTAATTTAATCTGATCCTTGTATTATTCAATTACTTGTGGGGTTAACTGTTAGTCAGTTTTAAATATTAAGAGTGTTAGTTAACCAACTGTTATTTGTTCTCAGCTTGTAGCGCATAGAGCCTAAAAGGAATCCATTGCAATCCTCACGTAATCAGATTACAATGCATCCGATTTACCTCTACCACCTTGTGTATCCGTAGACCTCAACGAAATCTATTACCAGTAGTATGACATGAGAGAAGATCAATTTCTCAATCAACTAGTCAATAGGATCCCGCTGGATTAATTACAAGTTCAGTGCAGATTAATATCACCATGTGTCGCTTCCCAGACCCTGACTTGAAGTCGCCCTTTCACCGGTCATACGTTACCGGCCATTGAATCAATACGATCAACATACTAGCCCTACAAGCTAGAGGTTTGTCAGACCTATGGTACCGCTGGATTGAAATGATATAATGCAGACAGTTCAATAGTAATCAATTATATTGCGTGTTCATTGGTGTTACATGTTCTCGTTATTGTTAACAAAGTTAAACAAGAACTTGTCTTATTATCTTATGTTAATTATTATGGGAATGATGTTGTTATCATGAAGTTACATTCTCATGATTATCATTCCTTGTTATTCCATAAAGTCACCATGTTGTCACTAAGCTGTGGTAAGACTAGTCTTACTACCCTTAGTCGACTCAGGTGCTGGATGATTCTTGTTCCATGTTCTCTGGTAATATGTATCGAGTTGTAAACTAAGTGTTATAAGCGCTTGTCTTATTACACTTACTTAACTCTGGTGTTGAATGATATTAAGAAGATGTGTTATCTTCATATCATTCTTGTGTTTTGTTCTTGTCATCATGTTCTCACAAGCAAGCATACAATGATAATCGATAATAAAGCAAGCAATATTAACTAATCATAGTATAAGCAATATGTTAAACATTAAAACTTTTAAGTAAATAAAAGTAAAGCATATTTCTCAGCCTCGAGAGTTTAAAATCAGTTAAGATTAAAGAAATGGGGCATACGAACTCACCTTGTTGTTGTTGTGGTTGACTTAGTCTAAACAAGCATGCATGCGCTCTTTGTTGTATCTGTTGTTGTATTCACGATCCTGTATTGATTTCACGTTTTTTGTAATTTGTAAGTACAAGTTTGTAGGGAGTCATGTGGGTGTGTATGTGTTAGCCATAAGCTTTGGCTAACACTCGTAAGTCTCGGTCGTGGTCTTCATTCGGCCCTTGTTTCAGTTGTCCGAGATGGTTATTACTATGTATCTTTACGTTGTGTTTTTTTTTGTCTTAGTTCACCCTTGAAATTTGTAAACGTTGTCATTATGTATTAATCATTTGTGTTGATATAAGGTTAGTAATTAATTCCAAGAATAAACTTAGGAAGTAACCATTGTATAAACTTGATGTTTTTAGATGGTCAAGTTCCTTAGATCAAAGCCATAGTTACCGTTGTAGTATGTTAATTTAACATTCGTGCATGATTGGCCATAAAACTTTGGTTTAACAATGTTTTTATATCTTTTGTTATGTGGTCCAAACAATTAAATGTGGACCAAATTGATATCATGGGCTAATGAAATTTGGGCTAATTGAAACACCATGGGCCGAACCAACCATTATGGGCCTAACAGATGGGCTAAGGGAATAGGTTTGGGCCGGAACAAGTGGGCCCTGTTAGATGTGGGCCGAAAGGAAGTGCTGCTGGGCCAAGAGATGCTGTTGGGCCTGCTTAATGTTATTGGGCCTGAAACAGCCTCCTGGGCCTCAACAGGGTAGTGGGTCGCATGTGTTGTGTGGCTAAGTTGTTAGGCCTAATGAACTGAGTTTCGCCACAACAGGCCTTGGGCCAAATCAGTGTAGAATAGTGTTGGGCCAAGCAGTCCCTAAGCCCATCGGTTGAATTGGGTTGTTGGGTGATGGCCGAAAGAACAGGTGTCCGAAAGGGTGGCTGTGGCCGGATGACGGTGGTCAAGAGAATGGCTAGGCCGAATCAAATCTCATGCCCGAATGTGTTGGACCGAATGACAAATTCCGACCGAATGGCAGCCGATTCTGGTTAGGCTGAACGAACCAGGTGACTCACAAATGAGGACCTTATTCGACCAGTGTCCTTCAGTCGGGTGATCTCCTTCGGCAGCTAGGCCATTCGCCCCATCTCTTCGGCTCCTAGCCATTCGGCCGAGCTGTAGGGCTCCCTTCGGCCTGCAGCTCAAGTGGGTTTCCAATGTCGAGTGATGCTTAATGACCAGGTCCCACGATGGTGGCATACGCTAAGGATGTTTCTTGTTGTCATAGGAGAGAGATATGTGAGTGGTTTAACCGGCTGAGGTGGGTAATCGACCTAGGGTTCCAAAAACCCTAATTTTCAGAACATTGGGGCCAGTTTTACCTCGGATTTGGCTGGTTTTGAAACAGATCCTTTGTACTTTCGTGTAGAGGGTGATGAGAGCTTCGATTTGGCGCAAGAATGAGGTGATTTGGTTGAGTTTTGAGTGAGTTATGGTAGAGAGAAGTTAGAGAGAGTGATGGCCGGATTAGGGTTTCTAGAGTGAGAAAACTCCGGTGGTTTGATTTTAGAGAGAGAGTAAGAAGAGGGAAATGAGGGGAATTACCCTCATTTAGGGTATTTATACCCCGGGTGCGTCCAGGTTCGTTTTTGTAGCTCGGTTCGCGTTTTCGTCGCGTTTCCAGAACGTAACGCGCGTTATTTACGTGTTTTAAATAAAAGGATTTATTTTAATTATTTTGATGAGTTTCAAAATTGTAAAACGTAAAATATTATATATCCATATATTTATTCACCTTCGCGCGTATTCGTTTTTCGAATCGTCACCCGAACGAACACGACGATGGTTTTGCTTTCCGACTTTTGTTATCTACTTCCCAGTCATCATTTCAGAACGTTAAACTCACAGATATGTTTGTGTGAATCGTCACCCACGCAAACACACTGTCAGTTACTGTTCTAAAATAACACTGCAATTTCTGTTTGAATTGTGTTTCCTCACCAACGTACTCAACTAAACGTCCTATTTTCCCATTGTTTTCGTACTGATTTGTCGGCCATTTGATTCCTGTCATCTATGGATATCAGATCGCAACCGACTTGTTCTTTTTATTTACTTGAACACTGTTGTTTCTCTTGTTTCATTGTATTATCTGTACTTAGGTTTTCACCTAAATACTAACAACTATTGTTTATAATGAGTGTTCTACTTACGGCATTTAAGTTTACACATAAATATGTACAACTGTTTCTTGTATTTTGAATTCTGTTAATACAAGCACTGTTCACAAACATGTATTTACACACAGTAAATGGTAAAAGTACTCATACCATACGGGTTTGCCGGACGATCTGGTACATGATGTCACAGTCTCCCCTTGTTAAATAAATTTCGTCCCGAAATTTAAGCATCAAATTCGGGCTCTAATTCTCGAACAGGTGGGGATACTTTGCCTTCATGTTGTCCTCGCGCTCCCAGGTAAATTCTGGTCCACGCTTGGAGTTCCATCGAACCTTTACAATAGGGATACGGCTTCGTTTTAGTCTTTTGACTTCACGTTCCATAATCTCTACAGGTTCTTCAATTAAATGCAATTGCTCATCGACTTGTATTTCTTCCAACTATATGTTTAATGATTCGTCAGCGAGACATCTCTTGAGATTTGATACATGAAACACATCGTGTACTCCGCTGAGTTCATCAGGGAGTTTGAGTCTGTATGCCACAGGACCTATGCGTTGAGTTATCTCAAACGGTCCGACATACCTTGGTGCTAGTTTGCCTTTAGCCCCAAAACGAACTACGCCTTTCCGTGGGGACACTTTCAACATAACTCAGTCACCCACATCGAATTCCAAAGGCTTGCGCCTTTTGTCTGCATAACTCTTTTGGCGGCTACGTGTTGCTTGTAATCTCTGTTGTATCTGGACAATCTTATCACTAGTTTCCTGAATAAGTTCAGGCCCAGTGATTCTGTTGTTTCCCACTTCGGTCCAACAAATTGGAGACTGACATTTTCTACCATATAGTGCTTCAAACGGAGCACATCCAATGCTGCTGTGGTAGCTGTTGTTGTAGGATAACTTAATGAGTGGTAAGTGTGTATCCCAACTTCCACCAAAGTCTAGGATGCATGTCCTCAACATATCCTCTAGGGTTTGAATGGTTCGCTCACTTTGTCCATCCGTCGGTGGATGATACGCGATGCTTAAGTTTACACTTGTCCCTAAGGATTGTTGCAATGATTGCCAGAACTGTGAAGTAAATCGACTTTCCCGCTCTGAAATAATAGACAATGGCACACCGTGCCGGACTACTATTTCATCAACATAAAGTCTTGCTAGCTTTTCCATCTCGTAAGTTTCTCTTATCGGAAAGAAGTGTGCGGACTTGGTCAACCTATCAATGATGACCCAAATTGAATCGTGTCCGCTGGAGTGCGGGTTAGCTTGGTAATAAAATCCATAGCTATCTGTTCCCACTTCCATTGTGGTATCTCTGGATGTTCTAGCAAATCCGAAGGCTTCTGGTGTTCAGCTTTGACTTTGGCACATGTGATGCATTTGCCCATATAAGTGGCAACATCTTTCTTCATTCCCGGCCACCAATAAAATGACCTAAGATCTTGGTACATCTTATCGGCACCAGGATGAACAGAGCATCATGTCTTGTGTGCCTCGCCAAGTATAAGTGTTCGAAGTTCATCTATTGCCGGGATCCATACACGATCCAGATGATAGATAACTCCATCTTATTTTGTCACAAAATGTTTCTTGGCTCCACAATCGAGCTCTTGTTTCAAATTGTTTCTTGTCAATGCTTCTTGTTGCGCTTGTATTATTTGATCTTTCAAACTTGTCTATACGGTCATTCCCATTGCTCGAACGCGCAAGTGTTTGACTCTTTCCTTCCGACTCAAAGCATCTGCAACAACATTTGCTTTGCCCGGATGGTATTTGATCACACAATCGTAATCGTTCAGGAGCTCAACCCAATGTCTCTGTCTTAAGCTCCTTCTGATCAAATATGTGATGTAGGCTCTTGTGATCTGTGAAGATAGTGCATTTGGTACCATACATGTAGTGTCTTCAAATCTTTAAAGCAAATACGACAGCTCCCAGTTCTAGATCGTGGGTAGAGTAATTCTTCTCATGTATCTTCAACTGTCTTGAGGCGTAAGCAATGACTTTGTCTCGTTGCATCAAAACACATCTGAGTCCCTGATGGGAAGCATCACAGTATACTATAAAGTCATCATTGCCTTATGGGAGTGTTAAGATTGGAGCATTGCACAATCTTTGTTTCAGTGTCTGGAATGCCTCTTCTTGTTTCTGTGTCCACATAAAAGGTTCAGTCTTCTGTATGAGTTTGGTGAGAGGCAAGGCTATCTTAGATAAATTCGAAATGAATCTCCTGTAATAACCTGCCAATCCCAAGAAAGATCTGATCTCGGTCGGTGTTGTAGGCACATCCCAGTTCTTAATTGCTTCAATCTTGGCAGGATCCACATGAATACCATTACTGTTAATCACGTGACCCAAGAACTGAACTTCTCTTAACCAGAATTCACACTTGGAGAATTTGGCATAGAGTCGTTCCTCTCTCAGGAGTTCCAAAACTCTTCTGAGGTGTTGTTCGTGTTCCTTCTCGTTCTTTGAATACATCAATATATCATCAATAAAGACGATAACGAACTGATCTATGTACGGCTTGCACACCCGGTTCATTAAATCCATGAACACAGTCGGTGCGTTCGTCAATCCGAATGGCATCACCAGAAATTCGTAGTGACCGTATCGGGTACGAAATGCCGTTTTGGGTATGTCTTCCTCTTGAATCCGGAGCTGGTGATAACCTGAACGCAGGTCAATCTTTGAGAAGTACTGAGCTCCCTGTAACTGATCAAACAAGTCATCAATCCTCGGTAACAGATACCGATTCTTGATGGTGAGTTTGTTGAGCTCTCTATAATCGATGCACATTCTGAACGATCCATCCTTTTTCTTGACCAAAAGAACCGGAGCTCCCCACGGTGAGAAACTCGGACAGATGAATCCTCTGTCGAGTAGCTCTTGTAATTGATTGGACAGTTCCTGCATTTCTGATGGAGATAGTCTATATGGAGACTTAGATACAGGAGTCGCTCCCGTAATCAAATCAATTCGAAACTGCACCGATCTCTCTGGTGGCAGTCCCGGTAAGTCATCTGGAATCACGTCCGCATAGTCTTTCACAATTGGCACGTCCTGAATCTTGATTGATTTCTTGTCCTTCTCTACCACGTGTGCTAGAAATGCGACACACTGTTTTCTGAGGTACTTGCTAGCCTTCGTGCACGATATTATCTTGACACTGCTTCTCGCTTGATCTCCATGAATTTCCAAAATCTGGTCGTTCTCTACTGGAATACGTAATAGCTTTTCGAAACTGATGAACTCTACTCTGTTAAGAGATAGCCAATCCATTCTGACAATGATATCGAAACTGCACAGCTCCATCGGTATCAAATCGATGGAAAATGTGTGATCACCAAGTGTTAATTGGCAGTTCCTAAGTACTGTGTCAACTGTAATATGTTTGCTGTCAGCTATCTCAATAGTATAAGGGGAGTCTAATAATTCCTCAACCTGATTAAGATGGCTAGCAAAATCGGACGAGATAAAACTCTGATCCGCACTAGTGTCAAATAATATGGATGCATAGAAGTCAGATAAAAGAAATGTACCCGTGATCACGTGTGGGTCCTGTCGAGCAGCAGCTGCTCCAATCTGAAAGGCTCGTCCTCTTGCTACTTGAGCCCTTGGTTGATTCTTCTTGGGACAATCCCGAGAAAAGTGTCCAGGCTCGCCACAGTTGTCGCAAGACCTGTGATCAGCAGCAGCAGAAGTAGTAGCTGCGTTGTTGTTTCTGTTCGGAGCCCCGTGCTCCTGAAACCGTTGGCCCAGTGACCAAACTTCCCGCAGTTTGTGCATTGTCTACACTGGGTGTTCGGTGCACGATGATACTGACAAGTGTTGCACAAAGGTGCAGTGCCAGTGTAGGGCCTTTTGATATACAATGGTGGCGGTTGGTTGATCATAGGGGCTTGCGTGGTTGCAGCAAAGTTCTTAACCACTTTATGTTTCTTAGCAGGTCTCTTATCTGGCCTCCTTGAAGTTCCAGCTTTGGCTGAATCAGCCTCTTTCTTGAGCGTCCCAGACGCAACCATCACATCTATCATTGTTGATGACAGAGTAACAACCATTTCCATGGTTGTGGGATGAGCAGTAAGAATAAAACCTTGCATACAAGCCGGTTATCCTCCGATATACCGCTCAATTCTCTTTTCTAGTGTTGGCACTATATCCGGTGCCATTGATGCTAGCTCATGAAATCTTCTGGTGTAGGCCAGATGCCCAGCACCAATCATAACAAGATTGAGTAACTCAGTCTCAACCTTCTTGATTTCTTTCCTTGGGCATAACACTGCCCGCAGTATGGCCTTGAAGTCGTCCCAAGGCATTGACAGAGCCTCTTCCCTACCTCTAGTATGAACTTGAGCGTTCCACCAAGTTAACGCTCGTTTGTGGAAGGATCCAGCAGCATACTTCACCTTGTACTGCTCAGGACAGTTGCTAATCTCCAGAGTTGTCTCCATCTTCTCGATCCATTAGATCAATCCAACGGCTCCTTCACTGCCACTGAAACTCGGTGGCTTGCATCCCGCAAAGTTCTTGTAGGAGTAATCTTGATGATGACGGGTATTACCGCTGCCTTCTCCGGATGAGTTGGCGATGTTACTGTTATTGTTGTTGATCCTGTTCATCATCTCCGGGATTACATCCCTCAGTTGACTGGTAGCAGAGTGGCCAGTGCTATAGTAGCAGGATCCAACTGTTGAACAGGTAGTGGCGGAGGAGGAGGTGGAGGTGGAGGTGGTTGTGTAGGTGAGTCAGTAGGTGATGGTGTTGATGAATGTGGAGCTGAATCGTGTGGTGGTGGTGGCAGTAAAGCTGGTAGTGGTCTTCTCGACGGCATTCTAATCATAACCGAAAGAAAATCGGTTAGTGCAGTGATCAGATGCAGAAGACACATGAAAATAAAATCCTTTGTCACATGATCTCTACATGAGGGTCCCTAGGTTATAGTCTTGGCCAAACCGTTCAAGTAATATGACCTATATTTCTCTATAACCATGGCTCTTATACCAATCTGTCACACCCCGAGCCGGCGGGCGGGATCGATTTTACCATCGGGCGGAAGATTCCCGGGGCGCGATATCGTTTGATAATCGAAATGATCAGATTGGTTGCATAGCACATGATATATAATCGAGAAATGTTAACATGGCAATGATATAGAATTACAATGTTAAATTACAATGTATCGTTCATAATTTAACCAAGTAAATCTATCCAAAAGAATCAATGTGTTTATATCTTGTAGCTGTACAAGATCTACAAAAGATGATTCATTGTTTTGTCATTTCCAAAAGTATGATCACACAAAATGTAGCTAGGTCTTCTAAAAGTCCGCTAGCTATACCCTTGATGCCTGGTGACTAAACCTGTTCGTCACCTGAGAAAAGATGCATTTAAACAAAGTCAACACTAGGTTGGTGAGTTCATAGATTTGGTAATTGAAAACCTTGATTTGTTCACATGCATATTCACAATGTCATTCATGTTACTTTTATGTTGTTTGATTCACCCGTTCACCCAATGGCCTCTCAATAGTTATATTTACATGTAATATTTTATCCTAGTATATGTAGGGGAACGAAGCCCCAGCCAACATCCCACCACATCACTACTAGAACTCCACACTACTTGCGATAAAACTATTGATATCCATATCCATTTCTCCTGTTCATCTCATTTGTTAATCACCTGTAGCATCACGTGTAGAATAATATAATAATAAGGGTCTAGTTATCAACCCAAAGTATTGATAACCCTTTTTATGTATTAATGATATTAGATTAATTTAATATGATCCTTGTATTATTCAATTACTTGTGGGGTTAACTGTTAATCACTTTTAAATATTAAGAGTGTTAGTTAACCAATTTTTATTTGTTCTCAATTGTAGCGCATAGAGCCTAAAAGGAATCCATTGAAATTCTCACGTAATCAGATTACAATGCTTCCGATTTACCTCTACCACCTTGGGTATCCGTAGACCTCAATGAAATCTATTACCAGTAGTATGACATTAGAGAAGATCAATTTCTCCATCTACTAGTCAATAGGATCCCGCTGGATTAATTACAATTTCACTGCAGATTAATATCACCATGTGTCGCTTCCCAGACACTGACTTGAAGTTGCCCTGTCATCGGTCATACATTACCGTCCAATGAATCAATACGATCAACATACTAGCCCTACAAGCTAGAGGTTTGTCAGACCTATGGTACCACCATGCTATCGTCGGTTTAATCACGTCAAATTAACTGGTCAGCGATTTAAAAGGGGCTTACAATGAACTATTTAAGTACATGGCACATGATTGAAATGATATAATGCAGATAGTTCAATAGTAATCAATTGTATTGCGTGTTCATCGGTGTTACATGTTCTCGTTATTGTTAACAAAGTTAAATAAGAACTTGTCTTATTATCTTATGTTAATTATTGTGGGAATGATGTTGGATAACACTCGTAAGTCTCGGTCGTGGTCTTCATTAGGCCCTTGTTTCATTTGTCCTAGATGGTTATTACTATGTGTCTTTATGTTGTGTTTTTTTTGTCTTAGTTCACCCTTGAAATTTATAAACCTTGTCATTATGTATTAATCATTTGTGTTGATATAAGGTTTAGTAATTAATTCCAAGAATAAACTTAGGAAGTAATCATTGTATAAACTTGATGTTTTTAGATGGTCAAGTTCCTTAGATCAAAGCCATAATTACCGTTGTAGTATGTTAATTTAACATTCGTACATCATTGGCCTTAAAACTTTGGTTTAACAATGTTTTTATATCTTTTGTTATGTGGTCCAAACAATTAAATGTGGGCCGAATTGATATCATGGGCTAATGAAATTTGGGCTAATTGAAACACCATGGGCCGAACCAACCATTATGGGCCTAACAGATGGGCTAAGGAAATAGGTATGGGCCGGAACATGTGGGCCCTGTTAGATGTGGGCTGAAAGGAAGTACTGCTGGGCCAAGAGATGCTGGTGGGCCTGCTTAATGTTATTGGGCCTGAAACAGCCTCCTAGGCCGCAATAGGGTAGTGGGCCGCATGTGCTGTGTGGCTAAGTTGCTGGGCCTAATGAACTGAGTTTCGCGATAACAGGTATGGGCCAAATCAGTGTAGAATAGTGTTGGGCCAAGTAGTCCCCTAAGCGCATCGGTTGAATTGGGTGTTTGGGTGATGGCCGAAAGAACAGGTTTCCGAAAGGGTGGCTGTGGCCAGATGATGGTGGTCAAGAGAATGGCTAGGCCGAATCAAATCTCATGCCCGAATGTGTTGGACCAAATGACAAATTCCGACCGAATGGCAGCCGATTGTGGTTAGGTCTAACGAACCAGGTGACTCGCGAATGAGGACCCCATTCGACCAATGTCCTTCAATCGGGTGATCTCCTTCAGTAGCTAGGCCATTCGCCCCATCTATTCGACTCTTGGCCATTCGGCCGAGCTGTAGGGCTCCCTTCGGCCAGCCGCCCAAGTGGGTTTCCAATGTCGAGTGATGCTTAATGACCAAGTCCCACGATGGTGGCATACGCTAAGGGTGTTTCTTGTTGTCATAGGAGAGAGATATGAGAGTGTGAGAAAGTAGTCAAAATAAAGTAGTGAGCCGGCTAAGGTGGGTAATCGACCTAGGGTTCCAAAAACCCTAATTTTCGGAACATTGGGGCTAGTTTTACCTCGGATTTGGCTGGTTTTGAAACAGATCCTTTGTACTTTCGGGTAGAGGGTGATGAGATCTTCGATTTGGCGCAAGAATGAGGTGATTTGGTTGAGTTTTGAGTGTGTTATGGTATAGAGAATTTAGAGAGAGAGTGATGGCTGGATTGGGGTTTCTAGAGAGAGAAAAGTCCGGTGGTTTGATTTTATAGAGAGAGTAAGAAGAGGAAATGAGGCGAATTACCCTCATTTAGGGTTTTTATACCCCGGGTGCGTCCAGGTTCGTTTTCGTAGATCGGTTCGCGTTTTCGTCGCGTTTCCGAAACGTAACGCGCGTTATTTACGTGTTTTAAATAAAAGGATTTATTTTAATTATTTTGATGAGTTTCAAAATTGTAAAACGTAAAATATTATATTTCCTTATATTTATTATCGTTCGTGTCATTTTCGTTTTTCGTTTCGTCGGAACGCGTCACCTTCGCGCGTATTCGTTCGAATCGTCATCCGAACGAACACGACGATGGTTTTGCTTTCCGACTTTTGTTTTCTACTTCCCAGTCATCATTTCAGAACGTTAAACTCACAAATATGTTTGTGTGAATCGTCACCCACGCAAACACACTTTCAGTTTACTGTTCTAAAATAGCACTGCAATTTTTGTTTGAATTGTGTTTCCTCGCCAACGTACTCAACTAAACGTCCTGTTTTCCCATTGTTTTCGTACTGATTTGTCGGCCATCTGATTCCTGTCATCTATGGATATCTGAACGCAACCGACTTGTTCTTGTTTTTTACTTGAACACTATTGTTTCTATTGTTTCGTTGTATTATCTGTACTTAGGTTTTCACCTAAATACTAACAACTATTGTTTATAATGAGTGTTGTACTTACGGCATTTAAGTTTACACATAAATATGTACAACTATTTCTTGTATTTTGAATTCTGTTAATACAAGCACTGTTCACAAACATGTATTTACACACAGTAAATAGTAAAAGTACACATACCGTACGGACTTGCCGGACGATCTGGTACTGGATGTCACATTGGAATTGACCGGGCTATAAAAAGAGATGAGACACTCTTTTTCTTCATTTCCCATTTACTTCTCTCTCTCTAAAAATCTTTTTACCGTCCCTTTCTATCTCTAGAAATCCTATAGAGAGAGTTCTACATTTCTTCACCAATCTTCTTGATTTTGGTCTCAAAATCCTTCTCCACATGAGTACATCACAAACCCTAAAATGATTGTGTATGAGTAATTTGGAACCATGGAAACGACCTGAAAAAGCTTTCTTCGAAACATGGCTGGAGGTTGAAGGAGACACCACCAATAATGTCAATGTTGACGGGGGCCGATATTATGGGTGTCGAGATTATCAATCTCGATCTGCCATCCTTCGAACTTAGCCAGGTGTCGAGATTAGTTTTCATCGACAGTAGGTGTCGATAATGATAGTGTCGACATCAGGGTCTTTGAACTTAACCAACGTACATCGAATTTGATATCACCGAACATGTTCATCGATATTAGTCTTGGGTTGTCGATACTAGCCATTGAGATTAATAGTCTTAGTGGTGGTTCAAGGATCGATATTAGTACCAGCGAATCTGATAAATTAGATTGGTTGCTTGTCGATGTTATCTTCGGCAATAATTTTCTAACTTGTTAGAATCGATGGCCATATGTTTGGGAATAATAAGTTTGATGATGGATGTATACAAACTTGATAATAACTAACTTAAGGAATGTAATTGCATGCATCCATGCATGCATGTGTATAGATTCCAAGTTACCACTTTTTATAAAATACATAGATACATACATTTATAGGTTTACATAATTTAGATTTTTAAATGAATAACGTCATTATCATTTCTTCAAACATAAAGAAGTTTTTAAAACCTAAGTTATGATGATTAACTTAAATGGTATTTTATACAACAAGAATAACACATGCATGGATTTATGCATTCATGAACGTACGTGTATATATATATGATGAATAAGGTCACCACCTTTACAATATTTATATATATACAAGTTAACCTAATTCGAATTGTTTAAGTAAAGTCATCATCGTACGTCTATATATATGTTGAATATGGTCACCACCATTTCAATAATTATATATATATATATATATATATACATATACAAGGTAACCTAATTCGAACTGTTTAAGTAAAGTCATCATCACTTATTGGTTAAAATAAATGAGTTTTATAACTAATAATGTGATGATTATAACTATTGTAAAGCATAAAATTTTCATTATAACTTGGATAATCTCATATAAATAATGACACGTGTTCAAACTAAAAGTTAAACACGACAAGCATTAGATGATGATAAAAATACATATATTTATGAGAGTGAAACATATGAAACTAAGGTTGTTGAGTCACTGTTGATTCCACCTAAGTGAGCGCACGTTCTACAAAACATTGAATTATAAGACATCATTCTGAGTTCACATAACCCCCTTTAAATCATCGTCTTTTAAACTTGGGGGTGGAATATGTATACCTAAACCATTATAATTTTGATATAACATGTGTGAAACTGGGATTATCTTTGAGATATTATTAGTGAGATATTATGATTGAGGTGCTATTATCATAACTCCTGTGAGTCATTGTTGATTGAGTTGACTTCACTCCTCCGGAATGATTGAATTATTGTTAAATGAGTCGACTTCGGTCCTCCCCGGTGATTCCACTGTTTATTGAGTTGACTGCAGTCCTCCGCAGTGTACAATATTATCAATTATGCGTATTGGGATATCATTGATTGTGTTGAATGCGGTCCTCCGCGATGATTCCTCCTACTGTTGATTGAGTTGATTTATTTCATCTGCAGTACATTGAGATAAATTTATTATGGTAATTGATAGTTATTGATTGAATGTGTCGGTTGAGATTGTTTGAATTTAATTGGTGGATTATTTGTGATTACTTGGATTACTTGATTTGTGTGTTTGTTTGTGTGCATACATGTTATGGTTATCTTTTCAGGTTCATACGTGTTATTCTTAAAACTTTTATAAATATTTTTGAAGTGTATAAAACTGGTGATTTCTCACCAACTACGTATGTAGTTGATACTTGATTTCCTACATGTTTCATGGAATGAGGAGAAGTAGGTAGGGGATGATAGCTCTTAAATTTTGGATATTATCACATAGGGTATCAGACTTAGCTAAATTAACTGGATCACTTAAGAATAGGGTTTAGTTCATTTAGCTACATCTTTTGTGTATTTGTTGTAATTCAATCATGACAAACATGATTTTTGTGTAATTAATTTAATTGAATTAAATGATATGTGATGATATCGAAATCAAAGTACACATCCCTCGTGGCATCCCGACGTTTCTGCTATCGGTCGGGGTGTTAAATTTATTTTATTTTATTTTAATTTTAATTTTAACATTGAAAATTTCAAAATAAATAAGCTCACGAAAAAGATATCGAAATCAAAGTACACGAAGGTGAAGTACACGAACAAGTTCTAGTACTTCCCTTTGCCTATATATAGTTAGAGAACTCTCCATTTTGAGTACCAGCTTCTTCATAAACTCCAGAGCCCTTAGGCGATTTCAAATTCAAGTACTTTTTGGAAATTTTCACTATGACCATCTTATAGATCAACTTAAAACTAACCTATGTATAGATTTTGACAATATTTTTACCGCAAGAATAAAAGATATTGAAGATTTTCGATTTCGTGAAGATTGCTTAATAAACTTCCACTGTTATGGTTAATACCCTAAAAAATTAGCAAAACTGGAAACCCATCTTCGAATATGTTGTTCGTTTTTGGATTACAAGCATTTTGAGACCAAAATGAGCATCAATGTAGCAAAATTGAACAAATTATGAAGGAAAAAGAGTACACGAAATACTGTGTTCGTGAACAATCTTTCCTTGGTGAACTTGTGTTTTCTATTAATTATTTAATTTTTAATTATTTTTTTCAAAATTGTTTAGTAACTTAGTCTGTTTATTTTTCAGATAGCTGAACTTGACTTTGTACAAGATCACAACATGACTACTTTCCTCGATGATCCTGCCGAGAAGCACGAGATGTTTAAGTCCATGGTGCACGGACTAATCCTATCACTAGCCAACTTTGCTATCATAGAATGTCATGTCATTGTTTCCAGTTTCATCTATGACTTCTGGAACTCCGTGTTAGAAGACAAGGACGTAAATGAGAACGTGTGCCTGATCGGAATGGTGCAAGGACAACCGGTGGTTGTCACAGAGCAGATCATTCGTGAGTGCCTACAATTTTGAGATAAGAACTCAGATACTATTGAGCTTGATGTCCAGCTCATTCACAATACATTAATCAGGATGGTATATTACGGTCTTTACCGTCCAACAGAGAAGAAGTTGTTGCGCCCGTACTGGAGATATTTAGCTCACGTTGTCACTCTGTTGGTGAACGGATTAATCTACAGCTTTTGATGATTACTGAAGACATTGTTTTTAGTATGGATCATGTATTTGAGTTGTATTTTGTATTTTTCATTGAATTTCTCTAGTATTGATTGTCGATACTAATAGTATCAATGTGATTTCCATCGATACTAATCGTATCAAAATGCGTGTTGTCGATACTAGTAGTATCGGAATGATTAGTTGCCGATATTAATAGTGTCGATACTATTGATACTAGTTGCCTATATATAGGCATGTGTTTGTTTTTGTAATAAGTTCTTTATTCACAATATTAAGAGTTCTTTGAATCTAGAGAGATAGAGACATTGCAGAAATACTTTCTATTTCATTCTTTTTATTAAAGTCTTGTAATAATGTAACATTTGTGCATATAGTCATGTAGTTGTAAACAGTATTAGAACAGTGTCTATTCATGGTTCAGTTCATCAATGTGATTCGTATGTTCAAAATGTGTGCTTGTGTGTTACAGGATCTTAGTAATCAGAAAACAAGTATGTATTATTATTTACAGTCGATTTCACTAAGCAAGAACAGTAACTTGTTATATCGAAACAGTGGTGGGCAGCGAGAGTGAGCCCTATACATATACTGCGTTCGGTGTAACAGGTTAGTGTTAGTGCGTAGTGTTGAGACGAATAGTATAACAATTAATTAATTCAACCAAGATCGTAACCAGTAAGCGAGACTGAGTATAGTTATGGGTGACGATCCATAATAATACGAATGTTGAACTTATAATTACGATTAAACGACTTTAAATAATTAATACGATCGTAAAACGTACGCGATTGCGGGTATACACGTAATTTCGAATGTTTTAACGATCCGTCAACACACGAAGAGTAAAAATAATTATATTAATTATTTTATATTTTTACAATTTTGAAACTCATCATTTTAATGAGTTTAACAACTCTCTTAATTAAAAACCCCGTAAAATACGCGTTACGTTCCGGAAACGCGAACCGAGCGACCGAAACGGACCCGAACACTACCCGGACTATAAAAGCCCGAAAGAAGGCCATTTCCTTCATTTTTATCAGCCAAACCCTCTCTCTCTATAAATTTCGCAAACCCTCTCTCTCTAGAAAACCGAGCTTCAAACGCGCGTATCTCCTTCGTTTCTCGACGGAATTCGGTGTTCTTGGTGTCCACGCGAAGCTCTCAACATTGTCTACACGAAAGTACAAGATTTACGCAGATTTGTCCAGCCAATCTCGAGGTAATGAAGCTTGAAAGATCACGAAATTAGGGTTTTCATTTGTGAGTTTGTGAATTACACACATAACCGGTTTATCTACACTAATCTTTGAGTTTCGACTGCATAGTAACCTTTTGTGATGTTAGATCGACCTAGCTACAGACCTAGAACCAGTTGGATGTATTGATGATGGCGCAGGTAACAGGTTCGTGAGAACCAGGAGGAAACGAACCACGAAGGTTTCTGGCCGAACCCTTGTGAACATGGTGAACCTCAGCGAACCCTGCATGGTTCGTTGGGTACCAGACGAACCCAGACAGTCCTAGCGAACCTGTTTCCAGCCTTCATGCATCCACGAACTTTTCTTGTTGCTGCGAACCATTGATGATCATGGACGAACCCTTGCATTCGCGAACCAGCAACATGCAGCGAACCCTAGTAACCTATGACGAACCCTTTCTGTAGAACCCTTCACGAACCCTGTATGGTTCGTGGCATGATCAACCGAACCCCTTTGATGCTCCTAGTCAACGAACCTTCGGGTGTCCCACGAACCTTAGTATATACACGAACCATGGGGATGTGACCGAACCCTTGTTGATGATTATTATCAGCGAACCCTAAGGGGGTCACGAGCCCTTTGTCGAACCAGCTATTTCACGAACCATCATGCATGGCCGAACCACCCAATAAGCCGAACCTTGTCATGTTGTTAGCCGAACCATGGCCCATTAAATTGAAGGGTTCGCTGCCAAGGTGATGGGCCGAAGCCTAACATCCAAGAACTTCACTTTGCTCGGCCCAATTCAAAACATAATCGGCCCAACTCAATGCTACAAGGCCCAATATGGTCTTTGGCATTCTACACGGTCCATAAACAAGTGGATTGGCCCAACATCATAATCAATTGGCCCTTTATTAACACAAACGGCCCATGGACCTCCATTTGAGCTAGTATCATAATTATGGGCTTAAGGCCCAATGTGTGGCCCATAAACTCTATGTATATGTGAAATTGGTCAAAATGGGTTTAAGTTGCAACTTATCTTAAGCACATGATCAATTCATAATCACAAGACTTATGAAACAATTGGAACATCTTTTTATAAATCATAGTAATCAATGGTTATCAAATTCTCAAACGATTATCATTTCATGCATAAGGTTTATGCACAAGAGGAAACATTTCACATTCGTTTCTTGGACCCATGATCAACCAAGAGATTCAAATCATAACATTCAAGTTTTCACAATAATCAATTTCAAGAGAACACAAGTCAATCAATGAATCAAGTTATACAATTATAAATCTTATATCTTATGTATGATTACAATGATATAGGAACAAGTTAGAAGTCCTGTTTGCTACTTGCTAACTGTTTAGTTCAGAGTCTACTGCAGACAGGTGAGAACTTTAGCCCCTCTTTTACTGTTTTATAACTGTTTTGGGGTGGAACACGTGATCAAAACCGCTATTTCAATCTTGTTTCATTGCACAGTTTATGTGCATTCATAAACATTACAGGTTTATCCTATGAATCCAAGTGATTCTTCAACTGTTTAAGGAAATTGTCAACTGTTTTAAAGGAATTATTTACTATTAAACCCTTATTACTAAAAAGGATTTTATAATGTTTTCTTGAAATGTTTTATAACAGTTTTACTCAAATGTTCTTTTAAAGGATAAACATTTTTAAATAAATGATTTCATAAACTCTTTCTTTTGTTAAAAACCTTGTTGTTACACAAGGTCACTATATCATGGTATTCAAAGCAAGTGGTTCATTTTGTGGTATTCAAATCAAGTGGTTCATTTTGTGGTATTCAAATCAAATGGTTCATTTCATGGTATTCAAATCATATGGTTCACATCATGGTAATCAAATCAAGGGATTCATTTTCATGTTACATAAACAAAGGATTCAACTCGTGGAGTTAAATCCAGGTTTTCAATAAGACATTAACACATCCGGTTAAAGTAAGATTCATAAACATGGTGTCTATTGTTGTAAACAAACTTATAAACCCATCAAGTATCATATTCATTAGCGTTAGTACTGGGTGATCACAACAAGGGAAAGCGGACACATTGTTTCTTATCCAGGATGGAGTTAGCTTTTAAATTTGTTTTAAAAGCTAACTGCAGGTCTGGTGTCATTGTTTTCTTATCCAGGATGGAGTTGGCTTTTAAATTTGCTTTTAAAAGCCAACTGCAGGTCTGGTGTCATATGGTTATCAAAACTGCTGACGTATTATCTAACTCCAAACGTGGTTTGGGACTTGATATTATTGGCTGTCGTGCGAACAGTGATTGGACTGTTTACACTCATTTTCTTACTTGATGTTAGTTTGGGTTACAGCTCATCCGTGTGAATCTTATGATGCTTTAACTTACCTATGTCTTATATCATATAACTCATGTTTACAAATGTTTAAACCTATTGTTCTCACCAACTACGTCTGTAGTTGACAGTTACTTTTCACGTGTTTCAGGTAATCAGGTTTAAGACAATCTCAGGGACAACTAAGGAGACCATTATAAGATAGAACAAGATGAAGAAACATGCTAGGATGGATTAGAAACACACTAAATCCTAAATGTTTAATTGTCTTGTTTGGAGTCTTATTTTGTAACTATATTTTGGGTCTGTAGTTGTCTTTCTTTTGGTAGATAGATTGTCTGTAACTAAACAATTGTCTAAACATTATGTAACTTAGTAATCCATTGTGGTTGTTCTTATTCAATACTTGTGCATGATTCAACTGATCATACGTCACCGTGCCGTGGATTCCGCACGCGGCGCAGGGGTGTGACAGGTTGGTATCAGAGCCAAGGTTGTAGAGAACTAGGAAAAACCCAATGTTTAATGACCTAGACTATAACCTAAGCTACCCAATAGGACTAAGTGCTATAGGCTTGAGGATACTTAGGATCTAAGTAACTTAAGTGAGCATTAAGTCTACAATAAGCTTGAAGGATCTTAGGGACATTTTTCTAAGATTAGACATCGAGTCAAAGAATTTGAACCGGAATTCTATAATTTTAGAAACCGGATTAAATTCTCACACATATGCATTTAAGGATTTCAGAGGCAAGGATCTATATTCTTAGTATCCGTGATCTGAAATTCTCACACAGAGATCATTATAGAAATTCAGAGGCAAAGATCTGTATTATCAGTATCTTTGATATGAATTTCTTGTCGTATTCATTATGGGATTTAGAGGCAAAGATCTATTAATTTAGTATCTTTGATCTAAGATCCTTGTCATATTCATTATAGGATTCAAAGGTCAAGATCTATTAATTTAGAACTTGGATTTAAGATCCTTGTCATATTCATTATAGGATTCAAAGGTCAAGATCTATTAACTTAGAACTTGGATTTGAGATCCTTGTCATATCACTATAGGAATTCAAAGGTTGAGGTCTATTAATTTAGAACTTAGATTTGAAATCCTTGTCATTGTTATCATTATCATGGATTCATTATCATAGGAACTTTATAACTTAGAATCTGTGTAACAGTATTCTTTAGTTGAAGTTCTCACAGGAAATCATTATGCTCAGTACTGTAAGTATTGGGAAACTAGGTTGATTAACCTAGGACACATATACATAAACCTAAGGTCTTAGTTTCTAGTAAATTAAGGACCATGGTTTACACAATCATAAACATAATCACAGAACAAGAGGAGATCATGGGATAATCATAATCAATCAAGGGTTGGAATCTTAGCTTCAAATGCAAACGGCGGATTAACGCTGATGGGCTGAGGTAAGTGGTGGGTCGGTGAGAGCTTACCCTATATATAAGCTTATCTTGGTTTGTCAGGGAAAATTCGGCGCTTGAATTTGAAGTGAGGATTCGGGAACAACCGGAATCATTGAACATTGGTCAAACACATGGGGTACAAACACATGGGATACAATCATTGGTGAATCAAATCATAGTGGAATTCAAACTTGGATGAACCAGACATTATGGTGAATCACTCAAGTTGTGAACATTCCTTCAATGTAAACCTTAAGTGAAATTCTTAAGTGATTACATCATTAGTACTTGCTAACATGGGTTAACGGGAAAGTGTAGAGCACACGTATGATTTAGTTCTACATGTTAACGATTGTTAGAAGGTGCACACATAACATAATTATAGTTAAATCATGGAATCAATCATAGTTCAAGTTGATCAAAGATCATGGGATTCGTAATCAATGGAAAACACATGGAAATCAGTACAAACGTGTTGCCAAATGCTAGCAAGGGCATGATCGTGGTATACCGAAACGGTGGTGGGCAGCGAGAGTGAGCCCTATATATAAGCTATTATCGGTATATCGGGAAAGTGTCAGTGTGTAGGTTTGGTGGAGAGATCATGAGACATCGTACATATTCACATGATAAGTATGCAAATAAGTTGATAACTTATACGTGTACTGGATCATATTACAATTGAATGATAATACTAGTAGTATGGATATATTACTGACCTTATCATGAAAATTCAATTGTATCCATTCTCATTACTGACCCGCTTGTGGCTTCTATTCGTAGAATGCCTCCTCGACGAGACCCAAATGCTGGGGGTTCGACAAGCGGTAATGATGATGAAATTAACAAGATTGCTCGAGCTATCGCTGTTCACATGAGGGATGTGATCCCGGGTATGGTCACTGATATTACCCAGAATCTTCGGGGAAGTACCGGTGATTCTGCACACAACTCAAATGCCACAAACGCTGGAACTGCTAACTTTACTTTCAAGCAGTTCAACGATGCTAAGCCTCCTAAGTACTCTGGTACCGAAGGAGCTACCGGCCTACTGCAATGGCTGGAAAGTATCGAAGACATTCTAGACTTCACTGGATGCCCTGAAAATCTAAAGGTCAAGATGGCCTCGAGTGCATTTCACAAGGGCGCACTCACCTGGTGGAATTCTGAGAAGAACACCAGAGGACGTGAAGTCGCTCTAGCCTTACCATGGAATGGATTCAAGAACTTACTGGTGGAAAAGTTTTGTCCACGTCACGAGCTAAAGAAACTGGAAGTGGAGATGTGGAATCTGGTGCAGGATAGTGGCGAAAATGCCAAGTATACAACTCGTTTTCATGAGTTGTGCATTTTGGTACCACATCTGGTTACTCCTCTATCCCGCAGGATAGAGAAATACATTGAAGGGTTGCCTCTGGTTGTTAGAGGAACTGTCATGGGTAACAACCCCACTACTTTGGAAGCCGCGATTCAACTTGGTGCTACTCTGACCGAGGAGTATGTTAAATCGGGAGTGCTCACCCGAAAGGGATTTAAAAGAGCACAGATTGAGGAAGGCAAGAAGCCTGAACAGCACCACCACAAGAAGAAGAAACAGAAGACAATCAAGAACTTTGCAGCGTTGACTGCGGCTGCACCTACTCATGCTACTCCCCTCACTACTATGCCACAACCCGCTAATGTCAGAAAGCAGTACACTGGCTCGTTTCCACTCTGCACCAAATGCCAGTACCATCATCTGCCCAATACTCCATGCAAGAAGTGTCTCAAGTGTGGGCGTATGGGACACTTTGCAGCGACTTGTCGATCTGCTCATCTTATTGCTGCAACAACTGCTGCCACAACTTCTACTGCTGCAGGTGGAAGAGCCTGCTATAATTGTGGGGCAGAAGGGCACTTCAGAAACCAGTGTCCAAAACTCAATAACAATACTGCTGCTGCTCGTGCTTTTGTGATTGGAACTGCGGAAGCACGTGAAGAGCCGGCAGTCATCACGGGTACATTTCTTATCAATGATCACTATGTTCCTATCATATTTGATACTGGTGCTGATAAAAGTTTTATCTCTGCTCATACTGCTTCTTTGCTTAATATGCAACTATCCACACTTACTGCTCCCTATACTGTAGAAGTAGCGAATGGTAAGACTATAGTTGTAGATTCCATCATTAATGCTTGTGAGCTATGACTAAATGACCATCTCTTTTCCATCGATCTTATTCCTATGACCCTCGGAAGCTTTGAAGTAGTGGTAGGAATGGATTGGTTATCTAAGAATAATGCTGAAATCGTATGCTCGGAGAAACTTATTCGAATTCCCCTACCGTCCGGTGAAACGATGATAGTCTACGGTGAGGAACCCTGCCGCGAATTGAAGATTGTATCGTGCATCAAGGCGAGGAAGTATCTGAAGAAGAAATATTATGCATTCTTAGCTCACGTGGTGGAAAAGAAACCTGACAAGAAAGCAGTTGGAGACGTACCGGTTATCAAAGACTATCCAGACGTATTTCCAGAAGACTTGCTTGGACTACCACCAGTCCGACAAGTGGAGTTTAGAATTGATCTCGTCCCTGGAGCAAACCCAGTGGCGAAGTCACCGTATCGATTAGCACCATCTGAGATGCAGGAACTGTCTAGTCAGCTTCAGGAACTTTTAGACAAAGGTTTTATAAGACCGAGTTTCTCTTCATGGGGAGCTCCGGTTCTCTTTGTCAAAAAGAAAGACGGTTCATTTCGCATGTGCATAGACTATCGTGAGCTGAACAAGTTGACAATCAAGAATAGATATCCTCTGCCCAGGATCGATGATCTGTTTGACCAATTACAGGGAGCAACTTGCTTCTCTAAGATTGACTTACGATCTGGGTATCATCAGTTAAGAGTAAATGATGAGGATATACCAAAGACGGCATTTAGGACTCGATATGGACACTATGAGTTTGTGGTTATGCCATTTGGGCTGACCAATGCACCCGCAGTGTTCATGGACTTGATGAATCGAGTCTGCAGGCCTTACTTGGATCAGTTTGTTATCGTCTTTATTGATGATATACTGATTTATTCCAAGTCAGAACGAGAACATGAGGATCATTTGAAGAAAGTCTTGGAACTACTAAGAAAGGAACAACTTTATGCTAAATTCTCAAAGTGTGAATTTTGGCTAAAGGAGGTTCACTTCTTAGGACATGTCATAAACAAAGATGGAATTCATGTAGATCCAGCCAAGATTGAAGCGATTAAGAACTGGACTACTCCATCTACTCCAACAGAGATTCGTTCATTTCTGGGTCTGGCAGGTTATTATAGAAGATTCATTGCAAACTTCTCTAAGATAGCCTTGCCACTCACTACATTGACTCAGAAAAGTCAAGCTTTTATATGGGGACAGAAACAAGAAGATGCATTTCAACTTCTTAAACAGAAGTTATGCAATTCTCCTATCCTTAGTCTTCCAGAAGGCAGTGATGATTTCATTGTCTACTGTGATGCTTCAAACCTTGGTCTCGGTTGTGTACTTATGCAACGGGACAAGGTCATTGCTTATGCTTCAAGACAACTTAAGGTTCACGAGAAGAATTACACTACTCATGACCTTGAGTTAGGGGCTGTGGTCTTTGCATTGAAGATTTGGAGACACTACCTGTATGGTACTAAATGTGTTATCTATACAGACCACAAGAGCCTTCAACACATTCTCAATCAGAAAGAACTCAACATGATACAACGACGTTGGGTTGAGCTTCTAACTGATTACGACTGTGAGATTCGTTACCATCCGGGTAAAGCCAATGTGGTGGCGGATGCTCTTAGTCGCAAGGAACCATTCAAACCAATTCGTGTTAGAGCCATGGAGATCAACACACAGCCAAACTTGAAAGACTTGATTCGTATTGCACAACAACAAGTAGTAACAGATAATCAACTCAAGACAGACTTGGATTGTGGTATTGAGAAGAAACTAGAACCTCGAGCTGATGGGTTGTTATATCTCAACGGCCGCATATGGATTCCAAAGTCTGAAGAATTGCGCACACTCATCTGTGATGAGGCTCATAAGTCGCGATACTCAGTTCATCCTGGAGCCGACAAGATGTATCAGGACTTGAGGACATCTTACTGGTGGCCGGGAATGAAGAAAGACATAGCACTGTACGTGGGAAAATGTCTTACTTGTTCAAAGGTCAAAGCAGAACATCAAAAGCCTTCGGGACTTCTGCAGCAACCTGAAATTCCTCAATGGAAATGGGAACAAATTTCCATGGATTTCATAACGAAGTTGCCGAGAACTCCGAGAGGTTTCGATTCGATTTGGGTGATCGTTGACAGACTCACCAAATCTGCTCATTTTCTCCCAATCCGAGAGGATTACAAGATGGAGAAGTTATCCACATTGTACATCAACGAAATCATTGCACGTCATGGTTCTCCAACATCAATCATATCTGATCGTGATAGTCGCTTCACTTCTCGCTTTTGGCAATCATTGCAAAAGGCTTTGGGAACGCGTGTTAATCTTAGCACGACGTATCATCCTCAAACCGACGGCCAAAGCGAAAGGACTATCCAAACACTTGAAGACATGCTTCGTTCTTGTGTCATTGACTTTGGTGGAAGTTGGGACACTCATCTCCCACTCATTGAGTTTTCATATAACAATAGCTATCATACGAGCATTCAATGTGCACCATTCGAAGCTCTATATGGTAGAAAGTGCCGATCACCGGTCTGTTGGACCGAGATTGGTGACTCACAGGTCGTAGGACCAGAACTCATTCAGGAAACATCAGAAAAAATCACAATCATTCAGTCACGGCTTAAGGCCGCACGAGATCGGCAGAAGAGTTATGCTGATCGACGTCGGAAACCGCTTGAGTTCCAAGCCGGTGACCGAGTCTTACTCAAAGTTTCTCCCTGGAAAGGCGTTGTCCGATTCGGGAAGAAGGGGAAACTTGCACCAAGGTACGTTGGACCTTTTGAGATCCTGGAACGGATTGGTCCCGTAGCCTACAAACTCAAACTTCCAGTGGAGCTAAGCAATGTTCATGATACTTTTCATGTATCAAATCTTAAGAAATGCTTAGCGGATCATGATGTTCAGATTCCACTGGAAGACATACAGATTCAGAACAACATGCAATTCATAGAACGTCCAGTTGCGATCATGGATCATGGGGTCAAGAAACTTAAACGCAGCCGTATCCCGATCGTGAAAGTGCGATGGGAGGGCAAACGCGGTGCTGAGTTCACCTGGGAACGTGAAGACCAGATGAAGCTTAAGTACCCTCATCTTTTTACAGTATCTTCGGCTAGTTAATTTCGGGACGAAATTCCCTTAACTAGGGGAGACTGTAACATTTGTGCATATAGTCATGTAGTTGTAAACAGTATTAGAACAGTGTCTATTCATGGTTCAGTTCATCAATGTGATTCGTATGTTCAAAATGTGTGCTTGTGTGTTACAGGATCTTAGTAATCAGAAAACAAGTATGTATTATTATTTACAGTCGATTTCACTAAGCAAGAACAATAACTTGTTATATCGAAACAGTGGTGGGCAGCGAGAGTGAGCCCTATACATATACTGCGTTCGGTGTAACAGGTTAGTGTTAGTGCGTAGTGTTGAGACGAATAGTATAACAATTAATTAATTCAACCAAGATCGTAACCTGTAAGCGAGACTGAGTATAGTTATGGGTGACGATCCATAATAATACGAATGTTGAACTTATAATTACGATTAAACGACTTTAAATAATTAATACGATCGTAAAACGTACGCGATTGCGGGTATACACGTAATTTCGAATGTTTTAACGATCCGTCAACACACGAAGAGTAAAAATAATTATATTAATTATTTTATATTTTTACAATTTTGAAACTCATCATTTTAATGAGTTTAACAACTCTCTTAATTAAAAACCGCGTAAAATACGCGTTACGTTCCGGAAACGCGAACCGAGCGACCGAAACGGACCCGAACACTACCCGGACTATAAAAGCCCGAAAGAAGGCCATTTCCTTCATTTTTATCAGCCAAACCCTCTCTCTCTCTATAAATTTCGCAAACCCTCTCTCTCTCTAGAAAACCGAGCTTCAAACGCGCGTATCTCCTTCGTTTCTCGACGGAATTCGGTGTTCTTGGTGTCCACGCGAAGCTCTCAACATTGTCTACACGAAAGTACAAGATTTACGCAGATTTGTCCAGCCAATCTCGAGGTAATGAAGCTTGAAAGATCACGAAATTAGGGTTTTCATTTGTGAGTTCGTGAATTACACACATAACCGGTTTATCTACACTAATCTTTGAGTTTCGACTGCATAGTAACCTTTTGTGATGTTAGATCGACCTAGCTACAGACCTAGAACCAGTTGGATGTATTGATGATGGCGCAGGTAACAGGTTCGTGAGAACCAGGAGGAAACGAACCACGAAGGTTTCTGGCCGAACCCTTGTGAACATGGTGAACCTCAGCGAACCCTGCATGGTTCGTTGGGTACCAGACGAACCCAGACAGTCCTAGCGAACCTGTTTCCAGCCTTCATGCATCCACGAACTTTTCTTGTTGCTGCGAACCATTGATGATCATGGACGAACCCTTGCATTCGCGAACTAGCAACATGCAGCGAACCCTAGTAACCTATGACGAACCCTTTCTGTAGAACCCTTCACGAACCCTGTATGGTTCGTGGCATGATCAACCGAACCCCTTTGATGCTCCTAGTCAACGAACCTTCGGGTGTCCCACGAACCTTAGTATAGACACGAACCATGGGGATGTGACCGAACCCTTGTTGATGATTATTATCAGCGAACCCTAAGGGGGTCACGAGCCCTTTGTCGAACCAGCTATTTCACGAACCATCATGCATGGCCGAACCACCCAATAAGCCGAACCTTGTCATGTTGTTAGCCGAACCATGGCCCATTAAATTGAAGGGTTCGCTGCCAAGGTGATGGGCCGAAGCCTAACATCCAAGAACTTCACTTTGCTCGGCCCAATTCAAAACATAATCGGCCCAACTCAATGCTACAAGGCCCAATATGGTCTTTGGCATTCTACACGGTCCATAAACAAGTGGATTGGCCCAACATCATAATCAATTGGCCCTTTATTAACACAAACGGCCCATGGACCTCCATTTGAGCTAGTATCATAATTATGGGCTTAAGGCCCAATGTGTGGCCCATAAACTCTATGTATATGTGAAATTGGTCAAAATGGGTTTAAGTTGCAACTTATCTTAAGCACATGATCAATTCATAATCACAAGACTTATGAAACAATTGGAACATCTTTTTATAAATCATAGTAATCAATGGTTATCAAATTCTCAAACGATTATCATTTCATGCATAAGGTTTATGCACAAGAGGAAACATTTCACATTCGTTTCTTGGACCCATGATCAACCAAGAGATTCAAATCATAACATTCAAGTTTTCACAATAATCAATTTCAAGAGAACACAAGTCAATCAATGAATCAAGTTATACAATTATAAATCTTATATCTTATGTATGATTACAATGATATAGGAACAAGTTAGAAGTCCTGTTTGCTACTTGCTAACTGTTTAGTTCAGAGTCTACTGCAGACAGGTGAGAACTTTAGCCCCTCTTTTACTGTTTTATAACTGTTTTGGGGTGGAACACGTGATCAAAACCGCTATTTCAATCTTGTTTCATTGCACAGTTTATGTGCATTCATAAACATTACAGGTTTATCCTATGAATCCAAGTGATTCTTCAACTGTTTAAGGAAATTGTCAACTGTTTTAAAGGAATTATTTACTATTAAACCCTTATTACTAAAAAGGATTTTATAATGTTTTCTTGAAATGTTTTATAACAGTTTTACTCAAATGTTCTTTTAAAGGATAAACATTTTTAAATAAATGATTTCATAAACTCTTTCTTTTGTTAAAAACCTTGTTGTTACACAAGGTCACTATATCATGGTATTCAAAGCAAGTGGTTCATTTTGTGGTATTCAAATCAAGTGGTTCATTTTGTGGTATTCAAATCAAATGGTTCATTTCATGGTATTCAAATCATATGGTTCACATCATGGTAATCAAATCAAGGGATTCATTTTCATGTTACATAAACAAAGGATTCAACTCGTGGAGTTAAATCCAGGTTTTCAATAAGACATTAACACATCCGGTTAAAGTAAGATTCATAAACATGGTGTCTATTGTTGTAAACAAACTTATAAACCCATCAAGTATCATATTCATTAGCGTTAGTACTGGGTGATCACAACAAGGGAAAGCGGACACATTGTTTCTTATCCAGGATGGAGTTAGCTTTTAAATTTGTTTTAAAAGCTAACTGCAGGTCTGGTGTCATTGTTTTCTTATCCAGGATGGAGTTGGCTTTTAAATTTGCTTTTAAAAGCCAACTGCAGGTCTGGTGTCATATGGTTATCAAAACTGCTGACGTATTATCTAACTCCAAACGTGGTTTGGGACTTGATATTATTGGCTGTCGTGCGAACAGTGATTGGACTGTTTACACTCATTTTCTTACTTGATGTTAGTTTGGGTTACAGCTCATCCGTGTGAATCTTATGATGCTTTAACTTACCTATGTCTTATATCATATAACTCATGTTTACAAATGTTTAAACCTATTGTTCTCACCAACTACGTCTGTAGTTGACAGTTACTTTTCACGTGTTTCAGGTAATCAGGTTTAAGACAATCTCAGGGACAACTAAGGAGACCATTATAAGATAGAACAAGATGAAGAAACATGCTAGGATGGATTAGAAACACACTAAATCCTAAATGTTTAATTGTCTTGTTTGGAGTCTTATTTTGTAACTATATTTTGGGTCTGTAGTTGTCTTTCTTTTGGTAGATAGATTGTCTGTAACTAAACAATTGTCTAAACATTATGCAACTTAGTAATCCATTGTGGTTGTTCTTATTCAATACTTGTGCATGATTCAACTGATCATACGTCACCGTGCCGTGGATTCCGCACGCGGCGCAGGGGTGTGACAAATAAGATCTTGATTCAAGAATAATTCATATCATTCACATTATCTTCTTCACATCGACACATTTACAGATTCTGCACGTTTACCAGTTGAGTGATCTCTATTTGATCCAATCCAACAGACTTGCACACTCAATTCCATTCTTGGAGAAAAGGGGGTTATGATGTGCTTAACCAGAAATTAAGCTCATGCATAGTAGCCATCTCCCATGGATCTGATTTAAACTACTCCAGAGTGATCTTTCGTGATATGTACGACAACATAGAGGGCATAAGAAAGGAGAGGTTCTTGGCTTTCCCACACTTCATCCTGATCATCATCTATAGACGTCACCGAAATCTCTTCCATACTTTTTGCATGCTAGTCCAGAAGAAGATGAACCACGACCTCTTCTTGTACATGATCATGAACAAAAGATGCAAGAAGATATTCACAGGCGTAAGGCCTTTAGAGAAGTTTGGAAGGTTGTTCAGTGGATTAGAAGATGAGATAGCCGATCATGCGACTTCCACAACCTTTATTTCTAAAGAACACGATCAGCCTCTAGATGCCACATCGGCACAGGCTGGTGCTTCAGAGAAAGCCACATCATCTGGATCCTCCGATACTAAGGTCAAGTTCACTTTTGAGAGGATGGAGCATGCGGTTGTATCGCCACCTCGTGCTAGGGCTACTTCATATGAGAAGGATGCTAATTACATACCTTCAACTGACTCAACTCCTGAGAAAAAAAGGCTAAAGATGGTACCAGGAGGTCAAGTGATCCTCGTCTAAAGAAGAGAAATACTTATGAAGACACATCCACCCAAGCCACTCCAACACAACAAACCACCCAAGCACCACATATCACCCAAGCACCACATACCAGCCAACCGCCACATACCACCGAATCTCCGCTTCAAACCACCCAAACCACCATCACCACAACCATCAAAACCACCATCTCCACCAGGTGAACTCTGGACCACGCTACGACTCCCAGTGTACTTTTACAATTGGAATTCGACTGTGCTTGAGTTTCTTAACATCACGGTATACGATGTTGACTGGTTTTTCAACAAAGTGAATAGTATCATCAATGCGTATATCATGGAGCAGTACTTGAAGATGTTGATCAGCTTAGCATTTCTTAAAATTCGACACATGAAAGGTCAGATGTACATTATCGAGTTTAGGAGGAAGTTCCCGCTTGTAGGCGACCTTCCTGATTCGTTCAAGAATCTTAAAAGGGCCAACATAACGTGGAGCAAGCTTACCTTTTTCCCGAAACGTACGAATCCCTTCCATGGTGATACCATAAGTAATACCATATCATCAACTTGAAACTCTAAAGGGTTACGACGTTTAATTGCGTAACTCTTTTGTCTCTCGTCTCTTGAATCATCTCGGGACCCATGATCTGCGTTTCACCGATCTCAGTCAAACGGATAGGTGACCGGCATTTTCTTCCATAAAGGGCTTCAAATGGCACCATCCCAATGCTCGCGTGATAACTTTTGTTAGACGTGAACTTGACTAATGGTAAATGGCTATCCCAGTTGCCACCGAAATCGATGACACAAGCTCTTATCATATCTTCAAGTGTCTGGTTCGTTCGTTCGGTCTGTCCATCTGTTTAAGGATGATAAGAGGTGCTAAGATCTAATTGTGTTCCTAAAGCTTCATGCAAAGATTACCAAAATCGTGCCGTGAAACGAGCATCACGATCCGATATTATTCTCAAGGGAATTCCATGTCGGCTAACAATCTCATCTACATAGGTACGAGCTAACCTCCACACAGGGTACGTTTCACGTGTCGGTAGGAAATTAGCTGATTTGGTTAACCGATCTATTATCACCCATATACTATCATGACCACTTGCAGTTCGTGGGAGTTTGGTTATAAAATCCATAGAGATATTCGCCCACTTCCACATGGGTATTTCTGGTAGTACTAACAATCCTGAAGGTCGCTGATGTTCATACTCAGCGATATCCTTCTTCATTCCAGGCCACCAGTATAAAGTTCTAAGGTCTTGGTACATCATGTAAGCACCTGGATGGATTGAGTAACGAGACTTATGTGCTTCATTCATATTCTTCATTCTAGGATCATCTCTCTTCGATATCCACAATAGATTCAAATAATACATCAACCCATCATCCTTAGTAATATCCTAAATTTCCGACACTGACAGACCCCCAATATACCACAAATGGTCTATGTGTAGCGCATACGCATGAATCGGTCGCAGCCTATCGAGCCGCCAACCCACCACCTATGCGATTTACCACGAGTGTGTCCTTGTCTGTTTATCAAATATCAATCAATCCTTGACAAATATTTCCCTAAACAAATATTTCCCTTATTCCTCAACACTGACATCCACCCAATGTACTGTAAATGGTATATGTGTAGGGCATACGTAGAAGTCATTCGCAACTGCTTCAGCCGCTAGCTCACCACCTTTACAATACATCAAGAGTATGTCCTTGTCGAGTAGTCAGGGCACAATAAATCACATAAAGCAACAAGTAGCATATATCAAAAATAATAAACATAAATCCTATATATAGCAGGATTGCAGTTATCATGTAATAAACATACAAGCACACAATCCTGAATATCATAACTAGTGTATGAAATAACACATACCAGGGATTCTTATGGTTATAGACTAGGTCAACCATTTCTAGTAACCTAATTCCCTATAACCCAGTCTCTGATACCAATCTGTAACACCCGACTGATGCTGAAACGTCGGGATGCCACGAAGGATGTGTAGATTGTTCACAAGCTCATGGGCATCTAAAGTATCATCACATAACATTCAATTCAATGAAAGTATTTACGCAAAAATTATGTTCTTCATGATTTAAATACAATGATTACTCAAAAGATATAGCTACATTAACTAAACCCTAATCTTCATTGATCAAGTAAATTTAGCTAAGTCCGAGATCCTATGTGATGAATTCCAAAAGATGTAAAACTACCCTGCTATACCTACTTCTCCTCGTTTCCAAAAACATGTAGAAATCAAGTTTCAAATATGGGAGTAGTTGGTGAGTAATCATAAGTTTTATATTCTTCAAAAATGTTTATAAAAGTTTTATAAGTAACATGTTTGAACCTGTTAAGTACTACCAATCTGTATAACCACAATAAATACATCAAGTCAAATAATCAAATAATAACATGTAAATCATTTAAATACATTCAATCAATCTCCTCCAATCATATTAATTCAACAACCCTCATTCATCACAATATTCTCAATATAACAAACCGCGGAGGACCTCAGTCAACTCAATCAATGGTGGAATCATGGCGGTGGACCGCAGTCAAGTCAATCAACGATATTCCTAATAACCATAAATATCAATATTGTGCACCACGGAGGACCGAAGTCAACTCAATCAACAGCAATTCAATCATCGCAGTGGACTGAAGTCAACTCAATCAACAATGACTCACTCAAAGTATATCATCCATTTTCACAACACATCTCAATAATAATGTCTGAATAATAGTCTGGGTTCCATGCTTGTTTGATCAAAATTAGATATATTTAGGTATACATGTTTCAGCCCCGAGTTTAAAAGCAAAAGATTTAAAAAGGGGGTTATGAGAACTCACACTGATGTTTAAGTTTCATGTTTGTATTTGAGGCCCCGATCCCGGGTACCTCATAGAGGTTGGTTTTCATCATAACACATAGCTCTTAAACTAAAAACTTTCATAAATAGCAGTGGAAATCAAAACATAGTTTGTCAAACAGGAGTAATGTCTGAATTAACACATAAACGATTGCCAACACCATCGGATTCTTTATCTTGATGCCCAAGCTCCATGCTTCCTCTTACTTTAGCTTTAACCTGACATACATGCTAAAATATCAGCTTACGCTAGTGAGTTCAAGTTTTAATAAAACATCGTAAACATTTTTGCAAATTAAAACATACTTAACATAAACATCATTATCATACGTCCACTATCATCAACATGAACAATAGGCTTATGCCGGCGCAAGGCTTCATACCGTGTTATAGTCAGGTTGACCTTCATACCATGTTATAGTCATGTTGACCCTCATACCCTTTTATAGTCAGGTTGACAGTCATACCCTGTTATAATCAGGTTGACTCTCATACCCTGGTATAGTCAGGTTGACTCTCATACCCTGTTATAGTCAGGTTGACTCTCATACCCTCTCATACTTCCAAGTACAAATACTAGAGTATCATTCATACATATCCCATAACAAGTATGGGAGCATGATCCATTCATCATACATGACATACTAGCATCATATCATCATTCATCATAATTATCATAACATTTCATGCTAGCATCATAACGTCACTCATCATAGTCATCATGTCATCATAAACATATGATGATAGCATTGATTCATCATAACTTTATCCTAATAGCTTAGGAATCATCATAACATGTTGTGCTAGTATCATTTCGTCATATCATCATAACATCCTAGCATCATATACATGTCATCATATGATCACATCGTAACATCATGGCATCATATACATGTCGTGCTAGCATCATAATTATAACATCATACTTCCATCCTAGGAACCTAGGATCTTATCATATCACTCTTTTACTATCATCATATTATCATCATAATGCATGTTATCATACAGTCATCGTCATATCATATCATCATGCTATTGATTATCATAACTATTTATCATGAATTCATCATACTTAGCAGATTCTCATGCATATTTCATCATACATCATCATAGCATAGGCACATAGCATCATAACACATCATAAACATATTAACAACATGCATGTCAGCCCAAAACATAGGTACACGTAAAGTGTTGAAATAGGGCGTCTAGAACTCACCTGATAGTAGCTTCTTATCCTCTTAGCCGGACTCCTTAGCTAAGACTCAAGAACCTACATCAGTACATTGTCTCATCGCATTCCATTCTTATGTTTAGAATTTATTCTAAATCCTCATAGCCTACTTGTTCCCCCTTATAAGGCTATGTTCCCAAACGTAGGTAAGTATTCGGAACCCTTGAAGTACACTAAGTACCCACATACGCGAAATCCATCAGGTCCACGACACACTCGAGTATCCGAACTTTTGGACTACATGAACACATGAGTACTCGAAGCTAGTGTACTCAAAACTGGTATACTCGAAACTGGTGTACTCTAAACTAGTGTACTCGAACCAAGCATGTTTCGAGTACAACCCTTCGTATATTTTCGAGCACACATCTTATCTGCATAAACATATCAGAAATCTGTTCTAGGCTTTTGGGGAGCTAGTTCAAGGTTACTTAGGGCATTATGAAAACACTTGAACCGCAAAGTCTCGAACTTTATGCATAAAGGTGTGAGCTTTATGCTTAAGTTCACTTTCGTATAAAAATCCTAACTTTTTTGTTTAGAACACTTACTTGTAGTTAGATGATCCTCATAGTAGCTTCTCACGTGTTCCTTCTTCTTCATGCACATTTACAGCCGACGTTTGAAGTTTTTGAACTCAATGTCGAGTACTTGAGAGAAACTGTGCTTTCAGCCAAAGGTGTGCACGTTTCTCAAGGCACTCATATATATAGGTAGGGTTCAAGAACTGGACAATCGAAATTTGGTTAATTTCGAGTACAGATTCCGAGAACTAGGGATCTCGAATTCCATATCAAGTACAGAAATTCGTGTAATTTGTTAGTTTATTTTCCGTCTATTTTCCTACAAGTTAATTATCCATTACCCGTTCATATGTTCAAATTACTTGTATTAGAAAATATGGGATGTTACAAGTCTCCCCTCCTTACAATAGGCCGAAACCTGCCTAATTTACACATCCAACAAATAAGGATACAATCTCCTCATTTTTTCTTCCATTTCCCACATTGCGTCTGAATCCCTCCGATGTTTCCACTGAACCTTGGCTTGACAAACCGTTTTATTCCGTAGAAGTTTTTCCTTTGTATCCACAATCACGACTGGTTCTTCAATGTACTTCAGCCGGTCATCTACCTCAGTGTCATCTAAAGGAACATGTGTCTGCTCGTCTGCAAGAGACTTCATAAGGTGTGACACGTAGAAGGTAAGATGAATCCTGTTCAGCTCCTCTGATAGGTCCAGTCGATACGCGTCTTTCCCTAACCTTGCCTCTATCCGAAATGGCCAGACGTACCTCTGACTCAACTTTCCTCACTTTCGGAATCGAAATGATTCCCTTCCAGGGCGATACTTTCAGCAACACTCGATCGCCCACATTGAACTCGATCGGTCTTCGGCGCTTGTCGGCGTAGGACTTTTGGCTATCTTGTGCAGCCTTGATTCGTGCTTTTATCACCCCATAAGTTTTCTGCCATATCAATCAGGCAGCGTTGTTTCCGATTTCCTTCTGTCCCACTTCACCCTAACATACCGGGATTCTACATCGTCCTCCGTACAACGACTCATATGGGGGCATTCCCATACTAGAGTGGTAGTTGTTATTGTACAAACACTTCGCCGATGGCAAATGGTCGTCCGAGCTTCCTGCAAAATCGATAATGCACGCCCTAAGCATATCCTCCAACGTTTGAATAGTCCTTTCAGACTGTCCATCTGTCAGGGGACGATAGGCGGTACTGATGTTCATAGCCTCATGAAACTGCTTCCAAAATCTGGAAGTAAACCTCGTATCTTGATCTGACATAGTGGAGAAATGAAGTCCATGTCCGGTCACGATATCTTTCTCGAATAAATCAAACAACCTTTCGGACATATACGTTTCCCTGATAGGAAGAAATTGTGCACTCTTCGTCAATCGATTAACAATCACCCATATGGTATCATGTCGTTTAGCTGTTCTCGGTACCTTGGTGATGAAATCCCTGGTGATATGTTCCTATTTCCCATCCGGTACCTCAAGGGGTTGTACATATCCATAGGGCTTCTCATGTTCAGCCTTCGCTTGTGCACATGTAAGGCACTTGTTCACATACTGCATCACATTAAACTTCATACCCGGCCACCAATAATCCTTCTGAAGATCTTGATACATCTGCGTTGCACCAGCATGCACAGAATAATGTGATTTGTGGCATTCGTCTAAAATTCTCGATAGAATGTCCCCATTTATGGGCACCAACATACGGCCGAATCATACTTTCACACTGTAATCATTGTCTTCCAGGTTGCTGTCTTGCCCGAAGACACGTTCAAAACCCACATTATCTTCTTTCAATCCTTCCTGTTGCGCCTGCTTGAGCTCTTCAGAAAGTCTGGCGTTATCACCAAACTATACGATTTTACTTGTATGGCAGTATGATCAGTCTTGTGACTCAAAGCATCTGCCAACACATTGGCCTATCCCGGGTGATATAAAATATCACAATCATAATCCTTTAGTATCTCAAGCAATCGTCTCTGCCTCATGTTTAAATCCTTTTGCTCGAAGAAATACTTCAAGCCCTTATGGTCAGTGTAGATCGTACTCTTTACTCCATATAAATAGTGCATCCATATTTTCAATGCAAACACCACTACATCGAGTTCAAGGTTGTGAGTCAGGTAGTTTGCATCATGAATCTTTAGCTGGCGCTAAAGCATATGCTATCACCCTTCCCCTTTGCATCAGTACACATCCCAACCCTTGTCACGCTGCATCAGCATAAACAACAAAATCATCATTTCTATCCAGTAGTGCTAAGACAGGATGTCACACCCCGAGTCGGCGGGCCGGATCGAATGTCCCATCAGGCGGAATGGTCCCTGGGTGTGATATTGGGATGATAATTGGAGTGATCAGATTGTTACATTGCGCATGATATAAAATGAGAAAACACTAAATGAAATTGAATTACAAAGTTAAATTACATCAGTATTGTTCATAATTTAACAATGTAAATCTACTAATGACATCATAAATCTTCCATCTTGTATCTGCACAAGATGTACAAAATAATATTTATAAATGATGTTCAAAATATGCTCATCCAAAATGCTAGGTCCACTATCTGGGCATCGTAATCAACACACCAGTTCTTAGTTCTTAGTTCTTAGTTCTTGTTAGTTTCAACAAAATGTGGAAATTCTCTTGATTCCTTAAGCTCATCCCATACATATGAACAACCATAGCAATTGTCAAAACATTTAGTTAAAATGTTTAAATAAACAAATAAATAAACGTTTAATAAAATCTAAGACCTAATGATTGGGCCTTGGTCATACTCGAGTAGACTAGCATAGCAATCAAGGTTATTAGTAGTTAAGGAAATCTGTAAATATCATCAAACACGCGACCTATCATAAATCAGTCTAGCTACGACATCTTTTGATGTATAGGACTTTATAGTTCGTCTAGATCGTCCATAGTTCGTATAGATCGTTAGTTCTTTGGTAAATGTTATCTTTGAGTATTTCCCAGACATTCCTCTGAAAATAGATTGTCAAAAACAGTTCTCCGTAATAGTTCTTTAGGTCTTTGAAAATAGGTGGTTGCGTACAGTTCTTTGAATTAGATCTTTAGTTCTTTGAAAGTAAACCGTTGAAGAAAGTTCTTTGATTTAGTTCTTTAGTTCTGCGAAAATAGACCTTTGAAAATAGTTCTTTGATTTGAAATAGTTATCTACTCATGATGAATACATAACCCATTTTGAAAACCTACAATTAGTTTACCTAGACAAAATATAGGCTAATAATTATACATGTAAAACATATATGAAGTAAAAGCATTTAAGTTGTAACACCCCGACCGATGGCGGAAATGTCGGGATGCCACGAGGGATGTGTAGATTGTTCATAAACTTGTGGGCATCTAAATAAATCATCACATATCAATTTAATCGACCAAAGTAATTACACAAAAATCATGTTCATCATGATATAGTTACATCAATTTACACAAAATATTAGCTAAATTAACTAAACACTAGTCTTCAGTAATCCAGTTAAGTCCAAGATCATAAGTGATGATGTCCAAAATGTGAGACCATCTTTCTCAACCTACTTTTCTTCATTCCCTGAAACATGTAGAAAATCAAGTGTGAACTATGAAGTAGTTGGTGAGTAATCATAAGTTTTTATGTTTCAAAAATGCTTACAAATGTTTATAAAGATTTATAGTTTTCAAGAAAAATACACATGTGCACCTGTGAGATAATCTAATTCTGTCAACACACAAACACAAACACAACAATCACATAATTCAAATAATCACAATTAATCATCCACGTATATTCAACCAATCTCAACCAAACATATTCAAATAAATAATCACCATTCACCATAATCATCTCAATATAAGTTACCGCGGAGGACCTCACTCAACTCAATCAACGGCGGAATCATCACAGAGGCCCTTAGTCAACTCAACCAACGACATCCCTAATAATATAAGTGTCAATACATGCACTGCAGAGGACCGTAGTCTACTCAACCAACAGTGGAATCATTGAGGAGGACCGAAGTCAACTCACCAACAGTAACTCAATCATTGTGGAGGACCGAAGTCAACTCAACCAACAATGACTCACGGAGTTGTGATAATCCATATCAATCCATAATCAATAATATGAATATCATATTGATAATCCAGGTGTCAACCATGTGTTATCAAAATAATATTTAAATCTGGTATACATGTTCCACCTCCGAGCTTAAAAACAAAATAATTTAAAAAGGAGGTTATGAGAACTCACCTAAATGCTTTAGATTCAGTATTTTGTAGTATGCGTGCTCACGTATGTGAAATCAAAAGCAACTCAACAACCTGTATGTATCGTATGTTTCGTGTTCATAAGTATGCAAGCTTGATCATTATTAAGTGTCTATACATGTTTATCTTAAATCCATATGTATATCAATAACTTAGTTTATCTATCTAAGTTAAAATGAAATACCCCAAGATTTTATAAATGATCATCATTACAATGTAATTAAAACTCGTTAGTTTTTATTATCAAATAATGATAAACGAATCCTGAGATCTTATGTGGACCCTCATAGATATGTATATGAAAAGGTAACCCTAATCATACACATACCTATACATACATGCATGATTACTTAAATTGACCACCATAATCTAAGTTATTAAAATTAAATTTTTATGTTTAAGAAATCACACTTAGGTTATTCATATAAAATGTTTCAATGTCTATAAACCCATAATTCTAAAACTCATGTTTAGAGAGAGAAAAGGTGGTAGTCCTTATAATCTTCATGCATTCATGGGTATACATAATTTTTGATGTTCTTTGGTTTACCCTTAACCCTAGTTTGAAACTTAGGTTCGGTAGCACTTGATCCAGCGAACCTTAGGGTCCGGTTACACCTTAGGTTCGTCTCCTTAGGGTTCACAGCCACCTTAGGTTTGTCATCAGAAGGTTCGGTGCTATGGAAGGTTTGCTGAAAAGGGAAGGTTCAGCCTTGATGAAGGTTTGCGGCTTCTTTAGTTCGTTCAACTAGGGTTCGCACGGCAAGGGTTTGGTGATGGCCTAGGATTCTTCAATCTCAGGTGCCGCTCAACTAGGGTTCGCCCATTTAGGTTCGCCCATTTAGGGTTCGTAGCATGCTGGTTCGGCTGCTATGGGTTCGCCGACCTGCATTCTCATGCACCAACCTGTTCATCATCATCCCCATCAAGTTTCCTCCTGTTGCAGGTTGTTACACTCGTTGATTATAGACTACACATGCTCGATTTAGTGTTTTCTATGTGTGATAATCGTTAAAAGAGTGAGGATGCCAACCGGTTATGTTAGAGTGAAAAACAAAAAGTAAAACTCGAGATTTACCTTCTAAACTTGATAAAAAGCTAGATTTCTTCATGGGTTCTTGTTCTACTCGATCATACCAACGTTTTGACACCAAGATCTTACAAAACCACTGAGAAATGAAGAAGATATTCTAGAGAGACGGTAGAGAGAGAGGGAAGTGACGAAATGGTGGTGCTAGAGAGAGAAAGGGTTTTATAAAAATAAAGAGAAAGAAGTGGTGTTTCTTTCTTATACCTCGTTTCGTCCCCGCGTGCTCGGTCTCGTTATTTCGCGTTACAACTTATTAAATATTCGGTTTTTCTCATAAAATATATTTAGAACATAAAACGTTTAAATAATTAGGTTTCGTTTTAATAAAATGATTTCGTTTATTTCCGTTAAATCAATTATTTAATAAAAATTATTTTATTCGAATTCGTCTAAGGTTGTAACTCCTAATAAATGTTTTTAAATTATTTTTCTTAATTTAATATAGTTCAATATTATTTCGGTTATCTCGTCGAAACGCGTAACTCACGTACGTATTCGTAAAGATCGTTACCTTTTCGAATCCAACGCTCGTATCGTATTTCAATTCGATTTACGACTTATAGAATATTGTTTTAGTATATTATTCCTAATAATTATATTCGTGTAAATCGTCACCCACGCGAATACATTATTAAGTTAATATTTCTGAAATCCTATTCGCGTTAAATTTAATATTCGTAACCTCACCATCGCATAGTTATTTTCCATAACGCTTTCATTATTTATTACTTTAAATATTATAATTTACCAATCCAAATCCACTAAACCATATCACTGACACATCCATGATTGACCGAAATAAGCTTATGTATAGGGCATATGTAGGAGTAGGTCGCAACCTATCCAGCCACCGTCCCACCACCATTTCGATAAACCATGACCATGTGTCCTTGACTATGTTTAGTAGCCAACCAATAACCAACTCATAAACCTTTGTCATTCCAAACCAAAACCTCGGATTCTCTTCACCAAATCGTCAACACTGATATAATCATGATAAACCGAAGATGGTTTATGTATATGGCATACATAGAAGTCAGTCGCAACTGCTTCAGCCGCCATCCCACCACCTATTCGATAGACCATGATTATATCCATGCCTATCTTTGGTTATAGAATCCCATACTACTACCAATCCCAAATCCAATCATATCATCCCATCTATATATCTGCAATAAACTCTCTGGTTCTATCTGGTTATTTTCCAAACTAGATTTCCCATGGTTTATGCTTATAATTATATGTTTTCAATATGTATACCAATGATAATAACATCCAACAATTCATATTAATCATTAATTATCATATCCAAAAGAGGCAATGAACTCACCCGCGTTTATAAAACAAAATGTTTACAAAAGAGGCAATGAACTCACCTGTGTTGTAGCTCTTATGATTCAACCTGGAAAATATGCGCTCTCGTTTGTTGTAAGTTAGGTATCTTCAGCACCTGTGTTAATTTATTATGATTTGAATATCATAAGTATTTATTATTTGACGTATATGGGTTTCGATCGCGGTGTGTGACTAAGTGTCCTATATACTTACAAGTGTTACTAAGATTTCTTTAATTATTCTATGTTACATACCCTCTATGAATCTCTATCCCTTAGTTAATGATAATTAAACTTTATTTATATAAGGTTTGTACTAATAACATACATGACATTTTAAACACACCACCATTTATAAAATCCTCTTTAAATTGTGAAATACTGAATTTAGAAATCCTCTAAATTACTTTTTAAAAAAATTTAACAAGGCAATTTATAATTCATTTTATTTTAAATAAAACATAAGTTATTTTTATGTAAAGTATAAGTTAAACTTGTTAGAACTTAAGTTAATCTTACTCGATTAACTGCAAGTCCCTCATTAGTTCTTGGTTAAAACATTGTTCTTTGTTCATCCTTGTGTAGACTTACGTTGGATTGTTCAAGTTGAACACTCTAAGTTGGTTATACAATTATATGAAATCACTAGGTGTTGAGTGTTGAATAATATGATCAACACATCCATACTTAGTTGTTTTCTTGATCTTCCATGAAACCCGTATTGTTTCTTAGTTCCTTGTAACACATAATCACTTTGAAATTTTTGAGTTGTTGTGGTTTCTATGAAACCTACTTAGTTGATTTTGTTTTACAAAACCCTTAAGGCTTGACGAGCATCCATTCGGATACACACTAAATTTCCATCTAATTATCCACCTTGATCCTTAACCATTTGTATTAACAATACCCATGAGTGACAGTACCATTTTACTTATAAAGTAGGTGTTTAGACGTTTTAGAATAGGATATAAAATTTGGTGTTGAAAACCTTAGTTTCGATGGCAACAAAACTGGTTTATTCCAACAAAAGATCATTTAGATCTCTCATCGATTTTAGTTACAAAACTGGTCAATGTTATACCCAAATTATTACGAATACAGTTGCTTAAGTGTTATATTAGTTTAGGATAAGTTTTAGGCCGAAACCCATTAATATCAATGGTCCAACATTTGGTTAACACCCTTTAAACCTCATGGATCATAACCTGACTAACCCGTGTTCAAACATCACTCATGATCTCATCTCTTGATCATTTAAGTTGGTTCCAAGCTCTAATTACTTGGATTAGACTAAGGAAATAATATCGGCAAGGGCTGAACCATATTGATGGCCACACCCAGCTTAATTTGGATGAGAATGCGGCTGCCCCTTACCAGCCAGCACTATAGGTACAACGGTTTCACTTTGGACAGCCCCTTTGATCATCGATTCAGCCATTTACCTAGGTTCAAAGCACTCCCAGCCCTTCTAATCTTTAAACCCTAATGTTCCATGAGTTCCTATACCAAATTAGTGCAAATCCTAAGGCGTTAAAGTGTACAAAACAGACTGGAAACACTGATTTTTGACGGAACAGTAACACCACACAAACAGCCCCATTTGAACACAATTTTTGCCAATTGTCAGCACCAAATCGATTGCCAACAGACCCAAAAAACAATCTAACATATTTCTTAGAGTCCTAAGTCAATTTGGTGCATGTGTTGGGGGTTTTGATGCTCTAAAATCGACCAAAAAGCTGCTGGTGTTCGAGACACTTACCACAACAGTAGTAGCCACTAAATCAGCACGTAGCTCATTTTTGGTGCATTTTTGATGATTCAAAGCTCTATTTCTTCGTCTCTTCATGATCTACGTGTTTCTATTGTGGTTTTAGAGTTTATCTTAAATGATTTGAAGTGATAAAACACGATTTACAAGCCTACTTACTGGAATAGTAGAAAACCCACTTCTGCCGAAGATGTTATGATGGTTGGAAGTGGTGAAGGTATGGTGAGACATGGTGGCCGGAACTTTTGAGGAGGAAGGTCTTGGCTGCAAAAGTGAGGTAAAAAAGAATAGTTACGGGCTTTTATAGCCCGGGTGTGTTCAGGTGTGTTCAGTCTCGCTTGGTTTCGTTAAAACACGTCATTTTTGTAACTTCGCGTAACGAGACGTAACGTAAGAAGAATATACATCTCTAACTTATTTTAGGTTGTAATTCCTAGTAAATTAACTAAATATCTTTTATTTATTTTATTATTATTTTTTTAAAATTTCAAAGCGTTTATTTTTAACGTTTCACCGAATCGTAACGTTTTCGCGCGTATTCGCACGAATCGTCATCCGTACGAACACGACGACAAATTTACTTTCCAATATGGTTTTCTAATTATAAGATATCATTCAGAATGTTAAACTTACATATATATTCATTTGAATCGTCACCCACACGAATAATCCGTCGGTTTAATATTCACATGACGTCATTCATTATTTTTTTGTTATGTAAAATCTCGCATACGTTTATACATAATAAAATCCTAATAACATTAACATAACAATTCTGTGTTGTCAGATATAATTCTTACTGTTAACACATGTATTTGCAATATGTTTCTGAAATAGATGTGTAATAGTTTCGTATTGAGCATTAAATGATAATAGTACACATGTAATTCAAATAGTTCGTACCTGATCTACTGTAGAAGTCACTATTCCGGCTACGGTTCCGGCACTGATGTTACAGTCTCCCCTTGTTAGAGAAATTTCGTCCCGAAATTTAAGAATCGTTAGCAGGTGCATCTTTCTTTGCAAATAGATAGGGATACTTGAACTTCATGTGATCCTCGCATTCCAAAGTAAACTTAGGTCCGCGCTTTGAATTCCATCGAACCTTGATGATCAGAATACGGCTTCGCTTCAGTTGTTTAACTTCGGGATCCATAATCTCTAAAGGTTCCTCGATAAAATGTACTTGTTCATCCACTTGAATTTCCTAAACCGGCATTACCAGTGATTCGTCCAGAAGACATTTCTTAAGGTTTGAGACGTGAAACACACCGTGTACACTGCTGAGTTCATCGGGTAATTTTAGCTTATACGCAACAGGACCTATTCGTTGAATGATATCGAACGGTCTGACGTATCGCGGTGGTAATTTGCCTTTCTTTCCGAAACGAACTACGCCCTTTCATGGGGATACCTTCAACATGACACGGTCTTCCACTTGAAATTCCAATGGCTTACACCGTTTGTCAGCATAGCTCTTTTGTCTGCTTCGGGCTGCTTGTAATTTTTGGTGTATCTAGGCGATCTTATATGTGGTTTCTTGAATAAGTTCTGGCCCAGTTATTCGGTTATCTCCTACCTCGGTCCAACAGATCAGTGACCGGCATTTTCTACCATAAAGTGCCTCGCATGGAGCTCATCCGATGCTACTATGGTAACTGTTATTATAGGAGAATTCTATCAGTGGAAAATGGGAATCCCAATTCCTACCAAAATCCAAAATACATGTTCGCAACATGTCCTCGAAGGTTTGTATAGTACATTCGCTTTGACCGTCTGTTTGTGGATGGTAAGTTGTACTCAAGTTCAAGTTCGTCCCTAGTGACTTCTACAATGACTGCCAAAATCATGATGTGAATCTGCTATCTCGATCTGATATGATAGACAATGGTACACCGTGACGCACCACTATCTCATTGATGTATAATCTCGCCAGTTTATCCATCGTGAAGGTTTCACGCATTGCCAAGAAATGAGCAGATTTGGTTAACCGGTCTATGATAACCCAAATTGTATCATGACCACTAGAATTGTGGGGTAGCTTGGTAATGAAATCCATAGCTATTTGTTCCCACTTCTATAGCGGAATCTCGGGTTCTTCCAGTATACCTGACGTTTTCTGGTGTTCCACCTTAACCTTCGCACATGTCAGACATCGACCGACAGACTCGGCTATATCTTTCTTCATTCCCGGCCACCAATAAAATCCCCGTAAATCTTGGTACATCTTATCGGCGCCCGGGTGTACCGAGTCCTGGTCTTGTGCGCTTCATCAAAAATCAGTTTCCTCAATTCATCTACCCCATGAATCCACACGCGATCCTGGTAGTAGATAACTCCATCTGGTTTCGTCTCAAACTGTCGTTCTGCTCCACCATCAAGTTCTTTCTTCAGATTACCCCGTTTCATTGAGTCCTGTTGAGTTTGTACAATCTAGTCACGTAGACTTGTCGTCACAGTCATTCCCATTGATCTTACGCGCAGGGGTTTGACCCGTTCCTTCCGACTTAAAGCATCTGCTACAACATTTGCTTACCTGGATGGTACTTGATCACACAGTCATAATCGTTCAGAAGTTCAACCCAACGACGTTGTCGCTTGTTGCGTTCCTTCTGATCAAAGATGTGTTGTAGAGTTTTGTGATCAGAGACGATGTACACTTAGTGCCATACAAGTAATGCCTCCAAATTTTTAGTGCAAAGACTACTGCTCTAAGTTCTAGATCATCTGTCGTGTAGTTCTTCTCGTGTATCTTCAACTGTCTTGAGGCATACGCATTAACTTTGTCTCGCTGCATTAACACACAACCGAGTCCCTGATGGGAAGCATCAAAATACACTACAAAGTCATCTGTACCCTCTGGGAGAGATAAGATTTGAGCATCACATAACTTCTGTTTCAATGTTTGGAAAGCATCTTCTTGTTTCTGCTCCCAAACAAACGGCTCACTTTTCTAAGTTAGCTTTGTGAGAGGCAAGGCTATCTTAGAAAAGTTTGAAATGAACCTTCTATAATAACCCGCTAGTCCCAAAGACCATATCTCCGTCGGTGTTGTTGGAGTATCCCAGTTTTTGATCGCCTCGATCTTGGCAGGGTCCACATGTATTCCTTTACTGTTGACTACATGGCCCAAAAACTGAACTTCCCTTAGCCAAAATTGACACTTAGAGAATTTGGCATAAAGTTGTGCTTTCTTTAATAGCTCCAAGATCTTCCTGAGGTCTTTCTCATGTTCTGCTTTGCTCTTCGAATAAATCAGTATGTCATCAATAAAGACAATGACAAACTGATACAGATTTGGCTTGCAAACTCAGTTCATGAGGTCCATGAAAACCACATGTGCATTTGTCAATCTGAAGGGCATTACCATAAACTCATAATGCCCATAACGGGCTCGGAAAACCGTCTTAGGTATGTCTTCTTCTTGAACTATGAATTGATGATATCCGGATCGTAAATCGATCTTCGAGAAATACTGTGCTCCTTGTAGTTGGTCAAAAAGATCATCAATTATCGGTAATAGATACCGATTATTGATGGTTAATTTGTTCAGCTCCCTATAATCTATGTACATCCGAAATGATCCATCCTTCTTTTTCACGAACAAAACCGGAGCTCCCCACGGTGTGTAGCTCGGTCGGATGAAACCCTTATCTAATAATTCCTGCAACTGATTCGCCAATTCCTGCATCTCTGAATGTGCTAATCTGTAAGGAGATTTTGCAACTGGAGTTGCTCCAGGAACTAATTCAATATGGAATTCTACCAGTCGTGCTGGTGGCAAACCTGGTAGATCGTCAGGAAATACCTCAGGGTATTCCTTTACTACCGATACGTCTTGAACCTTGATCTTGCCTTTCTCTCTTTCTACCACATGAGCCAGGAAAGCTACACATTGCTCCTATAAACACTTACGCGCCCCTATGTAAGGTATGATTTTGACACTCCGTTTTGCTTGATCCCCTCGAACTTGCAACACTTGATCATTCTTCATTGGAATTGGAAGCAGCTTTTCAGAACAGATGACTTCCACCCTATTGAGAGATAGCCAATCCATCCCGACAATGATGTCGAAACTACCCAACTCCATCGGTATCAAATCTATGGTGATGTTTGGCCATTAAGTGTTAATGGGCAGTTTCTAAATATTGTACTAATTTTGATTTGCTTACCATTCGCTACTTCAATAATATAAGGGGAGTCTAAAGATTCCTCAACCCGATTAAGTTGGCATGCAATGTCGGTCGAGATAAAATTCTGATCCGCACCAGTGTAAAATAGAATAGATGCATAAAGGTCATGTAAAAGGAATGTACCAGTGACCACATTCGGGTCCTGACAGGCAGCTGGAGCTCCCAAAGCGAAAGCTCTTCCACGAGGTGCTTGAGCTGCTGATTGCATCCTCTTCGGGCAGTTCCTTGAAAAGTTACCAGCTTTGCCACAGTTATAGCAGCCACCATTGTTCTGATTCTTGTTTTTAGATAAAGGGGGAGCTAAGGTAGCATTGTGTACTGCCTGGGTAGGTGTCATCCTGCATTGTTGGACCCAATGGCCCTTCCTTCCACAACCCGTGCAGTGTTTGCAAGGAGTGTTAGCAGCATGGCGATACTTGCGCTTGGCACACAAAGGATATGTGCCGATGTAGGGTTTCTTGTGAAGGTTTTGTGGTGCAGCAGCCACTTGGTTGAGTGGAGTGGCCATCATGTAGTTCTTAATGACCTTCTATTTCTTCTTGGGATGATAGTGGGGTTTCTTTGATGATTCTTCCTTGCCCTTGCCTGTGTCGGGTTCCTTTTTCAAAGTCCAAGATGCTACCATCACATCAGTAAGTTTCCCTGACAGACTAATAGCTAACTCCAAAGTGACAGGGTTTGTTGCAATCACCAAACTCTGTATGCAGGCTGGTAATCCACCTACATACCTGTCAATCCTCTTTTCCAATGTTGGCACCAATGCCACCAGCTCTTGATAACGAGTAGTATATACCATGTGATCAACTCCTTCCATTACATGGTCGGATAGTTCAGTTTCCATACTTTGTACCTCGTTCTTGGGACATAACTCATTTCTCAACACAGTCTTGAAGTCTTCCCATGGCATTGCCATTGCCTCTTCCCTTCCCCTAGCCTTGATCTGAGAATTCCGTCAAGTTAAGGCTCGCTTTTTGAATGACCATGCAGAGTAGGGAACCTTGTGGTGCTCGGGACAATTGCTAATATCCAGAGTAGTCTCTATCTTCTCAATCCATTGGATTAGACCAATTGCTCCCTCAGTACTGCTGAAACTAGGCGGCTTACATCCTACAAATGACTTTCTGGAATAGTTAGATGCATTGCCAGTATTCCCACTGGCCTCTCCTGATGAATTCCTGAACTTGTTGCTGTTGTTTTGGATCCGATTTATCATGTCTGGGATCACCTATTTCAGCTGGTAAGTCAGATGACTGCTCAGTAAGATGGCCAATGCCACGGTGGCAGTATCCAGATTCTGATTTGCGTTTGGGTCGGGAGTTGGAGTGTGTGGAGGAGGAGCTGGCGGTGGTGGAGGCAATAGAGGAGGTGGTCTTCGTAGCGGCATTCTGATCACAATCGAAAGAACTTCATTTTGTATAATGATCGAATGCAGAAAACACAATGCAAATATATAATCTATGTTTTCTACATGAAGGGTCCGTAGGTTATAGTCTAGGCCAAACCGTTTAAATAAATGACCTATGTTTCTCTATAACCATGTCTCTGATACCAATCTGTCACACCTCGAGCCGATGGGCCGGATCGACTGTCCCGTCTGGCGGGATGGTCCTGGGGCGTGATATTAGGATGATAATCGGAGTGATCTGATTGTTACATTGCACGTGATATAAAATGAGAATACATTAAATAAATAGAAACACAAGGTTAAATCACATTAGTATCGTTCATAATTTAACAATGTAAATCTGCTAATGACATCATAAATCTTCCATCTTGTATCTACACAAGATGTACAAAATAATATGCATAATGATGTTCAAAATATGCTCATCCAAAATGCTAGGTCCGCCTGCTATCTGGGCGTCGTAGTCAAAAACAAGAACTTTTTAATTAACTTGTTTGTCACCTAAGAAGTCATGCAAAAATAAAGTCAACACATGGTTGGTGAGTTCATTTAATTTCGTTTGAAAATGAATTTGTACAAAACCTGTCCGAGTGAAAACCTTAACCTCGCCAACAACCACCTATACTATCCAGTCAAATATGCTTATATATAGGGCATACGTAGGGGAAAGCCCCAACCGACATCCCACGATATAACGAACCACATAGAATATTGTTGTTAATGATAATTAAGCATTTCATTCCTCATCATCAACACACCAGCTCTTAGTTCTTAGTTCTTGTTAGTTTCAACAAAATGTGGAAATTCTCTTGATTCCTTAAGCTCATCACATACATATGAACAACCATAGCAATTGTAGAAACATTTAGTTAAAATGTTTAAATAAACATAAAAATAGACATTTAATAAAATATAAGACCTAATGATTGGGCCTTGGTCATACTCGAGTAGAATAGTATAGCGATCAAGGTTCTTAGTAGTTGAGGAAATATGTAAATGTCATCAAACATGCGACCTACAATCAATCAGTCTAGCTAGGACATCTTTTGATGTATAGGATTTTATAGTTTGTCTAGATCGTCCATAGTTCGTATAGATTGTTAGTTCTTTGGCACATGTAAACTTTAAATATTTCAAACGCATTCCTCTGAAAATAGATCGTCAAAAACAGTTCTCCGTAATAGTTCTTTGAAAATAGATCGTTGCATACAGTTCTTTGAATTAGATCTTTAGTTCTTTGAAAGTATACAGTTGAAAATAGTTCTTTAATTCAGTTCTTTAGTTCTGCGAAAACAGACCTTTGAAAATAGTTCTTTGATTTGAAATAGTTATCTATTCATGATGTATAAATAACCAATTTTGAAAACCTGCAATTAGTTTACCTAGACAAAATCTAGGCTAATAATTATACATGTAAAACATATATGAAGTAAAAGCATTTAAGTAAATATAATCCAAGGAAAATAATTTACGCATACTTCTCAGCTCCGCATTTATAAAACAAAATGTTTTGAAAATGAGCAATGAACTCACCTTTGTTGTTGCTCTTATGATTAAACCAAGAAAATATGCGCGCTCGTTTGTTGTAAGTTAAGTATCTTCAGCACCCGTGTTGATTTATTATGATTTGAATATTATAAGTATTTATTATTTGACGTATATAGGGTTTCGATATCGGTGTGCGACTAAGTGTCCTATACACTTACTAGTGTTACTAAGATTTCTCTAATTATTCTATGTTACATACACTCTATGAATCTCTATCTCTTAGTTAGTGATAATTAAACCTTATTTATATAAGGTTTGTACTAATAACATACATGACATTTTAAATACACCACCATTTATAAAATCCTCTTTATATAGTCATCTTAGTGTTTATCCTAACTGATTTGAAGTGATAAAACACGATTTAGAAGCCTACTTACCAGAATAGTAGAAAACCCACTTCTGCCGAAACTTCTTTCTAAAACTGCAACCAACTCGGTCCGTTTTAGCTCTAATTGGTTGTACTACTGTTTTCCTCTCGTTTTCACGGTCGTTTTGACTACTAGATTGTCCAATTTGGTGGAGAAACGAAGAAGTTACGAAGGTTGGAAGTGATGAAGGTATGGTGAGGCGTGGTGGCCGAAATTTTTGAGGGAAGTCTTGGCTGCAGAAGTGAGGGAAAAAAGAATATTTAGGGGCTTTTATAGCCCGGGTATGTTCGGGTGTGTTCGGTCTCGCTCGGTTTCGTTAAAACGTGTCATTTTTGTAACTTCGCGTAACGAGACGTAACGTTACAACAATATACATCTCTAACTTATTTTAGGTTATAATTCCTAGTAAATTAACTAAATATCTTTTATTTATTTTTATTATTTTTTTTTAAATTTCAAAACGTTTATTTTTAACGTTTCACCGGATTTTAACGTTTTCGCGCGTATTTGCACGAATCGTCATCCGTACGAACACGAAGACAACTTTACTTTCCGATATGGTTTTCTAATTATAAGATATAATTCAGAACGTTAAACTTACAGATATATTCATGCGAATCGTCATCCACATGAATACTCTGTCGGTTTAATATTCGCACAACGACATCCATTATTGTTTTGTTCTGTAAAATCTCACATACGTTTATACATAATAAAATCCTAACTAACATTAACATAACAATTCTGTGTTGTCTGATATGATTTTGACTGTTAACCCATGGATTTGCAATATGTTTCTGAAATAGATGTGTAATAGTTTCGTATTGAGCATTAAATGATAATAGTACACATGTAATACACATAGTTCGTACATGATCTACTGTACAAGTCACTGTTCCGGCTACGGTTCCGGCACTGATGTTACACAGGAGCTTGGGTAAGTTTCTCCTTTAGCACTGATAGCGCCTGTTCTTGGTATGGACCCCATTCGTACTTTAAATCTATCTTCATGAGCTTTGTTAGTGGCATTGCTATCTGGGAGAAGTCTAGAATAAATCTCCGATAGTAACCGGCCAAACCAAGAAAACTTAATACTTCCGTAGGTGACTTTGGAGGGCTCCATTTCATAAGCGTTTCAATGTTAGCTGGGTATATCATAATGTCGTCTGGGCTCACCATGTGACCCAAAAACTGTACTTCTCATAACCAAAAGGCGCATTTGGAGAACTTAGCATAAAGTTTCTCTTTCCTCAGGATCTCCAATACCTCATGTACATGTCAAGCATGGTCTCCCTCGTTCTTTGAGTAAATCAAAATATGATATATAAACACTATCACCGATCGACATAACGAGAAACTCGTAATGTCCATAACGTGTACGGAAAGCAGTCTTTGGAATATCCTGCTCTCGAACTTTCAACTGATGGTAACCATATCGGAGATCAGTCTTAGAGAACTACCTTGCACCTTGCAAGTAATCGAACAAGTCATCAGTTCTAGGCAGAGGATACCTGTTCTTCACGGTCAACTTGTTCAGTTCCACGTAGTCGATAAACATTCGCATACTTGTGTCTTTCTTCTTAACAAACAGCATCAGGGCTCCTCATGGAGAGACACTTGGTCGTATAAAACCTTTATCAAGGAGTTCTTGTAGTTGGGCCAACATTTCCTTAATTTCAGTAGGGGCCAAACGGTAAGGTGTTTTGGAGACGAGTTGTAATCCAGGCAATTCCTCAGGGAATACATCGGGGAAGTTACGCAACACAGGTACATCAATCGTCCTCATATATGTACGTTCCACAACCACGTAGGCCAAGTAGGATGCACACGCTCTCCTCATCATAACATCAGCCTTGATCATCGAAATGATCTTCGGCTCATACATCGCTTTATTTCCATGAACTGTTACGGAGCTCCCATCCATCGTACGTAAACATATCATCTTTCTTCGACATATAGTTTTAGCCTCATATTTGGCTAACCAATCCATACCCAAGACTACATCGAAACCTCCCAAGGTTATAAGAAACAATCGTACTGGGAACTTATGACCCTCTATCTCATCATAACAATCATCTATAGCCTCATTCACCCTGGTCATCTTACCCATAGCTGACTCTACGTCAAATACCCGGTCTATCTTCTTAACCTTCCCAGATAACCCATTACAGAAAGAAGAAGATACAAAATTCATACTGGCACCAGAATCAAACAATACAGAAGCAATGATATTGTTGATAAAAAAAGGTACATGTGAGCTCATCAGGGTCCTCGAATGCATCATCCTTTGTCATTGTGAAGGCTCAGGCTTTAGCTTTCTGCTTCTCCTTCATTTTCTCTTCTTTCGTACCACTTCCCGAAGCATCGGCTCTTTGTTGTTTGCAATCCTTGGACAGATGTCCTAACCCATTGCAGTTGAAGCATGGAGTAGCATTCGTGCAACTGCTAAAAAAATGCCCCGTCTTTTCACACCAGAAACATAAATTTGTACCCACAGGCAGTGTCCCGTGTGGATTTTCCCACACTTGTTGCATCGGCTCATCTCCTCTCGCTTCACATTCTTGCTTGAAAACTTTCGTTGGTCTGTTAGACCCCTTTTAGTTCCGGAGTACTCTTTCATATTTTCTTCATCTTTAACTAGTTCAGCAGACATAACATCATCCAAAAACTATCCCACTAAGTTCAATAGTAGAGTCAAAGGCCTTGGGAGCATTTGCCTTTACATGAATCCACACCTTTGGAGGCAAACCCTCCATATACACTTTAACCCTGTGTTCCTCATAACCAATCAAATGAGGAACTAGTCTTGCTATTTCATTGAACTTGGACGTATACTGTAGATGATTCATAGTCCCAGCTTTCATAACGAAAAACTCTCGTTCCACTTTATCTAGATCATTCTTGGGACAGAACTGTTTGGTGACCAGCTCCTTCAGATCTTCCAAAGTCGTCTTCTCCATATTAGGTGTAGACTTAGTTTGCGTGAAGGTGTTCCACCAGTGAAGTGCCTCGTTGACAAAGGAGTGAGCTGCAAACCTGACAGCTTGATCAATTCGGTTCTCACTGATGGAGATAACAGCCTCCATCGCAGAAATCCAGTGGCAGGTGGCCACAACATCTTTCCTTCCATCAAAGGATGGTGGATTGCATCCTTTGAAGGCCTTGTAGTCACAGCCTTTCATCATACTTCGGTTGGAGTCACTGCTCTTTGTCTCTATGATCACAACTTCTTCATCTCCCTTGGATCTTTCCTTGGTTTCTTCAGATTTTTCTTTCAGTGCATCTTTTAATGCCTTAGCAATCATTGTCGGCTTTTTCTCATCCATGATTTTGCAGATCTCATCAGAAATAGCCTTTACTACAATAGGCTCTAGCGTGAACTCTTCTTCATTTTCCGTTTACTCGTCGTTCTCGCTTTCTTCTTCATTTATATGTTTCTCGGTCTCGACAAGTGGCTCGTCAGTAGTCTGTACAGGTTTCCGTGGCCTACCTTTTTGTCCAGCCATCTTAACTATCTACAGGATGCAACAATTAATGAGTCAGTACAGGAAGGAGTTTAGCACGAAATAGGTGCTGTAAATCATTAACGACGTTGATCAGGTGTTATTAAGCATTTACCCAACTCATAAGCTCTAAAGATTTCCTATTCCATCTCCTCAATGTGCATGACACTACTTGGTTAATGTTGATAATGTTTTGCAACTTTCTAAACCTACCTCTACTTCGATACCAGCTTGTGAGGCCCCGATCTTGGGTACCCCACAGAGGTTGGTTTCATCATAACACATAGCTCTTAAACTAAAAACTTTCATAAATAGCAGCTGAAATAAAAACATAGTTTGTCAAACACGAGTAATGTCCGAATTAAAACATAAAAGATTGCCAGCACCATCGGATTCTCTATCTTGATGCCTGAGCTCCATGCTTCCTCTTACTTTAACTTTAACCTCACATTCATGCTAAAACGTCAGCTTACGCTGGTGAGTTCTAGTTTTCATAAAACATCATGAACATTTTGGCAAACTAAAACATACTTAACATAAACATCATTATCATACATCCACCGTCATCAACATGAACAATGGGCTTATGTCGGCACAAGGCTTCATACCCTGTTATAGTCAGGTTGACTCTCATACGCTGTTATAGTCAGGTTGACCCTCATACCCTGTTATACTCAGGTTGACCATCATCCCCTGTTATAGTCAGGTTGACCATCATACCTTGTTATAGTCAGGTTGGCTCTCATACCCTGTTATAGTCAGGTTGGCTCTCATACCCTGTTATAGTCAGGTTGGCTCTCATACCCTGTTCTAGTCAGGTTGCCTCTCATACCCTGTTATAGTCAGGTTGACTCTAATACCCTGTTATACTCAGGTTGACTCTCATACCCTGTTATAGTCAGGTTGACTCTCATACCCTGTAATAGTCAGGTTGACTCTCATAACCTTTATATTCAGGTTGACTTTCATACCATGTATAGTAAGGTTGACTCTCATGCCCTGTTATAGTCAGGTTGACTCTCACACCCTCGCATACTTTCCCAGTAAAAATACTGGAGCATCATTCATACATATCCCATAACAAGTATGGGAGCATCATACATTCATCATACATGATATACTAGCATCATATCATCATTCATCATAATTATCATAACATTTCATGCTAGCATCATAATGTCATTCATCATAGTCATCATGTCATCATCTCATCATAAGCATATCACGATAGCATTGATTCATCATAACTTTATCGAAAAAGCTTAGGAATCATCATAACATGTTGTGCTAGTATCATTTCGTCATATCATCTTAGCATCCTAGCATCATATACATGTCATCATATCATCACATCGTAACATCATGGCATCATATACATGTCGTGCTAGCATCATAATTATAACATCATACTTCCATCATAGCAACCTAGGATCTTATCATATCATTCTTTAACTATCATCATAATGAATGTTATCATACAGTCGTTATCATATCATATCATCATACTATTCATTATCGTAACTCATTTATCATGAATTCATCATACTTCTCATATTCTCTTGCATATTTCATCATACATCAATCATTCATCATCATAGCATAGGCACATAGCATCATAACACATCATAAACATATTAACAGCATGTATGTCAACCCAAAACATAAGTACACGTAAAGTGTTGAAATAGGGCATCTAGAGCTCACCTGATAGTAACTCCTTATCCTCTTAGCCAAACTCCTTAGCTAAGACTCAAGAACCTACATCAGTACGTTGTCTCATCCCATTCCATTCTTAAACTTAGACTTTATTGTAAGACATCATAGTCTACTAGTTCCCCCTTATAAGGTCAAGTTCCCGAAACATAGCTAAGTATTCGGAACCCTTGAAGTTCACTAAATACGCACATACACAAAATCCATAAGGTCCACGAAACACTCGAGTACCCGAAATTTCGGACTACGCGAACACATGAGTACTCGAAGCTAGTGTACTCGAAACTGGTATACTCGAACCAAGCATGGTTTCGAGTACACCGCTTCGTATATTTTTGAGTACGCATCTTTTCTGCATAAACATATCAGAAAATCCGTACAAGACTTTTGAGGAGCTAGTTCAAGGTTCCTTAGGGCATTACCAAAGCACTCGAACCGCAAAGTCTCGAACTTTATGCATAAAGGTGTGTGCTTTATGCTTAAGTTCACTTTCGTATAAAAATCCTAACTTTTTTGTTTAGAACATTTACTTGTAGTTAGATGATCCTCCTAGCAGCCTCTCGCGTGTTCCTTCTCCTTCTTGAGCGTTTATAGCTGACCTTTGAAGTTTTCGAACTCAATGTCGAGTACTTGAGAGAAACTGTGCTTCCAGCCAAAGGTGTGCATGTTTCTCAAGGCACTCATATATATATATATATATATATATATATATATATATATAGGCAGGGTTCATGAACTGGATAATCGAAATTTGGTTAATTTCGAGAACAGATTTCGAGAACTAGGGTTCTCGAATTCCATATCAAGTACAGAACTTCGTCTATTTTTCGTCTATTTTCCTACAAGTTAATTATCCGTTACCCATTCGTATGTCAAGTAACTTGTATTTGAAAATATGGAACGTTACATTATAGAACGCGTGCTAACTATTGTAAAATCAACAATGACTCGACAACCTGTTTTCGATTGAATATTGTTTGCAACTTATAAGTATATGTTATTTTCTCATGGGTTAACCTTAAAGTTGGTTAACATATATAAGTTTCTTTTACTTGATTTACTCTAGTTCGATTGTGATGTAATACACTAACCCTTAGCCAATATAGGTTAAGCATTTTTATACTATCATTTCTCTTGTTTACATGTTTTACATGTAGAATATTGTCCATTACTGAACATAAAATGGTTATTATCACTTGATTGTTTTTAAATAAGTATTATTTTATAAAAACCATAATCCTTTAGTGTTTCACCTAAGAGTTTAAATGATATCTTGTTGATTTAAAAATATTTCATCAACTTTGTAGTAAAGTTGACTAGTTTATTTTATAAATATCACCTTTTATTATCTTGATCAATCATGAATGTGTTATAAACCTTTATATGTTTTAAAACCATGTGTATAATTTAAAACACTTGTTATAAGGTTTATCTAGTCAATAACAAGTTGCACCCAAACCCCAAATGATTCTTGATCAACACCAGGTTAAGTGTTCTTGGCTTATACACTCGAGAGAAGTGGGGTTCTCGGATCCACGTGAGGTTCTCGAGTTGAATGAGTTGCCCATCAATGGTTTCTCGAATTTAAGGGTGAGTTCTCAAGTTTCTATGTGATGTTGTCGAATGGTTGATGCCCCACGAAGGGGTTGTCAAATTTTATGGTGTCCAACATAGAGGTTCTTTAATTTTTGGTTTTTCAAAATAGTTCTCGAGTTCTATGGATTCCCAAATGAAGTGTTTTCACGTTAATTATACTATAATGTTGTAGGAAACTATGATTTTATGCTTTAGTTAAAGAAAACCCCATATAAAACTTATATATTTACCCCAACTCTTGATCTTAGCTTGATCGACTTGTACTCCCATGTTCTACGCGAGTGGAGAAATGCTTTGATACGAAAATCAATCAAAATGGTCAAGAAAAAGTTTCACTTTTTGAGTTTTAGTGAGAGAGAGAGATGTAACGGTGGATAGAATTTTAGGAAGAGAGACTTCAAGAAAAATGAAAGTAAAAGGAAAGGGATGGGCTTTTATAGCCCGGGTTCTTCCTGTGTGTTCGGTTCGTAACGTTTACACGTTAATTATTTCATGTTGATTAGTTTCACGTAATTTATATTTTTAATACGAAGCGTTTAATAAAATAATTTAATTTAAAATCATTTAAGGTGTTTATTCCTAATAAGTGTTTTAAATTCCTTTTTTATTAATTGAAGTATCGTAAATATTATTTCGGTTATCTCGTTGAAACGCGTTACTAGCGTACGTATTTATAATGATCGTCATGGTATTTCAACTTGATATAAGATTCATGGAACATCGTATTAGAACATTATTCCTCATAATCGTATTCGTGTGAATCGTCACTCACGCGAACACATTATTAATTTAATGTTTGTGAAATAATATTCGCGTTATAAATTATATTTGCGACCTCACCATCGCATAAATGTTTTCATTAATGTTTTCGTCATTTTAATAAAATATGTTTACACTTATCTATTTCCCAATCCATCATCCCCGCTGAATAATACCACTGACACATCCATGATAGATCGAAATAAGTTTATGTATAAGACATACGTAGGAGTCGGTAGCAACCTATCCAGTCGCCGTTCCACCCCCATTTCGATAAACCATGACCATGTGTCCTTGATTATATTTAGTTATCAAACCATAACCCTTACCAATTACAAACAAACCCAGATCATATCATAATTATTCCACTGCAATAAACACTGTGGTTCACTCTAGTTGTATTTCAAACTAACTTCCCCATGGTTCAAACAATGATGTTACAGAAAGTCACTTTTAACATCTAGTTGAAACACTTTAAATTTCTTAAAACTGGCATAGGCTAGGAACAATATTATGGCTTCTATTCTAGCCACAGGAGCATATACTTCATCATAGTCGATTCCTTCCTGTTGATTGAGCCCTCGAACTACCTGCCTAACCTTATTCATGACAATAATTCCTTTGTCATCCTTTTCGCATTTATACGCCCATCTGGTACCTATAGGAATGACATCTTTCGGACAGTCAACCAACTTCCAAACACACTTAACTTCTCAAACTGGCTCAGTTCTTCTTCCATGGTTGTGATCTAGGAAGAGTCCTTCAGTGCTTCTTTATCATTTTTTGGCTCCCCTTGACTTATGAAACATGAATAAAAGCACGAATTCATCGTCTCCTAAGGTGTCAATAAAATTTCATCATTCTCACCATGAGCTTGCTGACTTCTTGTTCTAACTCCAGTACTCATGTCTCCAATAATATTTTCAATTTGGTGATCTTTATGTACTCTGTTGGAAAATATGGACTGATGAGCAAAACCACTGAAGCCAGACACTTGAATAAACCGCGGAATGACAAACGCAGATGCCACTCTTCCGATTGAAAAACTACTTCAGCATCAGAGGATCAACTGCGGAAGATTTGCCAAAAAGAACTACCGCTGAACTTATCTACCTCAAAAGACTCTAGCTGATCATGACATCTTCGGAAGACAACCACTGCATCGGAAGAAGTCAAATGACTCGGAAGACAATCTACTCTTCCGAAATAACTGATTATGTAATCAGCTTCCGATGATCACCTTCCGAAAAAATAACCACTGAACCCCGGTACAACTACTTCAACCTTGGAAGACCTGAAGACTCCTGAAGACTCATATTTCCGTTGTTGTTGACTTTGTATTTGTAGTAGCCTGTTATTTCAGTGTTTGTAACAGTGTCAGCTATTTGTCTTATTATTTCTTGTCTTGTATCTCAGAATGTTTGGGTATTTAAGTCCCAATATTCTCTGAATAAAATGAATTACTTCCCCCAAAATTCCTTGTGCTTTCTATCTGTTCTCTTCCCTTTCTAAGCAAGAAAACTAAACAACGAAAATAACCTTGTGCCAAACTTTAGAGGGAGCTAAAACTAAAGCTTTGACTAAGTGTCTAAAGCCTTGTTCCTGGTGAAACAGCTACTCCTTGTGGTTTCTGTAGTTCAACAATTGGTATTAGAGCCGTGTCCTTAGTTTTGGTTTAACCGTTAAAACTAAAACTGGAAGCTCTCATTGATATTTTGTTGTTTTAGTTTTATGCATTTTATCTCTTCTTTCATTCTATTTTCTTTAAATCTGCAGGAGTTTCATTTTTGAACTAAACTGTGTTCAGAAATCATTCTAATAAATCACTTTGAGAACTCATCAGTAGTTGATTTGCTCATAACTGTTTGTGAACCAATGGCAGAGAAATTCACCCTAGACCCTCATAACACCGGTTTTGCCACAAAGCCACCAATCATGGTTAGGAACCAATATAACATTTGGCAGAGGCGGATGTTACACTTCCTGTCCTATAATCATACAAGATGTTGGAAGTCTGTCATGTTCGAACCGCATAAACCGACGGTCCTGGACATGGATACTGGAGACAATGTCCCGAAAGATCCTCGGAATTACACCGAAGAAGATTACCAGAAGTTGGAGCTTGATGCAAAGGCACATGCTCAACTGGCTATGGCCCTTCCTAATAAAATATACTCTGGTCTTCTTCACCACGAGTCTGCTAAAGACTTGTGGGATGCTCTAAAAGACCAATTCGGTGGTGCCGAAGATCTTGTGGCTAATAACAGGGAAATATTAGCTCAACAATACGAAACACTCTCCCAACTAAATAATGAGTCACTGACGCAACAGTTTGAACGATTCACTTCTCTCTTAAGTGAATTAAAACTAGCTGGTCAAGTGTAACCCCTGTCTCTGTTTTGAATCATTTCTTGAGATCTCTGCCATAAAAATGGGAAACATATTCCATTGTCATGAGATCCTCTCCAGACTTTGGCAAACACTCGCTTACCCAACTCCATGGTAAATTGCTCACCTTTGAGCGAGAGATTGACCAGAAACGAAAATTAATAAAGTCTGGTAAATCAACAGAAGAGTATGTTCAAGGGAACACAGCTCTTCTTTATCATAACTCTGAGACAAATGATCAGGGTTATGAAGAATACATAGACATAACTACTGGCATCACTTCTTCTTCTTCTTGTGATGACCACTCTCCTATTTCTGATCATCTGTGCTTTATCATGGATGATCTCCATCAAGTTCCTAATGATGACTTGTAAGAGATGGACATTCTTCACCAACTGGCCCTCTTGAGCATAAGAACGAATAAGTTTTACAAGAGGACCGAAAGGAAATTTCCTGGCATTCATGGGAAAACCAGGTTTGGCCTAAATAAGGCTAAGGTCCAATGCTATAGATGTCATGGCACTGGACACTTTGCCAGGGAATGCAAAAATGCTCCAAACTCAAACTCTTCACCGTATGTGACTTTCCCTAATTCACAATCACATACTTCTTCTGCACCGTTTTCTTCTTCTTCTTCTTCCTCTTCTTTCAGAAGGCACAACAATTCAAGAGTCAGCACACATTGTACAGACCCCTCCTCCTACCAATGTAGAATTTGTACAAACTGCCAATGGTATCATGTATCAACTTACTCCTGCCCCTCTTCAAATTGTCGCACCATCCCCTTCTCAAATAAATGTACCAGGCCCTGCTGCCCAGTCCTCTTCTTCTAGTCAATCAGCTCTTTTCACCCAAGAGTACGTAGAGTAGAGCAGCCTGCCTGAACATGTAGGCTATGCCCTCATCACCTTTGAACCAACAGATGTCGCTCTCATGGCTGTTGGTGACGATTCTACTTCTTCTGAACAACCTGCTGCAGACACTTCTGATGCACATGTATCTTCTTCTACTTTAGAAAAACTATGTACCGATGTGTGCATAGAGGCTTTTGCAAAAATAAAGAAAGCCAAAATGTTACAAAAATAGAGGCTTTTGATAATAAAATTATGCAGAAGAAAATTTAATAAAAAATAAAGATAGTCAAATCTCTATCCTAAAGACTGAAAAATCCAACCTACAAGCTCTATTTGATTTGCAAAACGAAAAATATGCAACTTGTAGAGATGAACTGTCTCAGACCAAGGCCAGCTGTGACAAGTGGGTTGAATCCTGCAAAGGGTTCAAAATGCTTTTAAGTAAGCAAGTTCACAGCAAGGCCAAATTTGGAATCAAGTATAATCATACTAGTCCTCCAAAGGACTATACCCCGATTGACAATGAAATAAATGAGGCAAATTCTGAACCCATCTCCCCACCTTTCTTCCGGGTGAAATTCCATCCATAAAAATCACGCCTCCAAGAGTGTACCAACCTACGCAGTCTCCTATGTTTGTTTATCCCACTGAAACTAACGTAGAGAAACTGAAGGAACACACTTGGAAAGTGATCACAATAATAATTCTTCTGAGCAAACTGAGATTTCTCAAACCATGAGCTGTACTCGAAGTTCAGAAGGTACAAGTGTTCTTGAAACGTCTGATAATCGCGACGCCTGCCATGACAAAGGAAAGAGGCCCATAGTTGACGTCAGATTCCCTCCTTCTCATCCTCATCCACCCAATCCAATAATGAAGGCAAATAGGCCTTTCATCCCCAACTATTTTTCTCTATCTCCTGCTTGTCTAAAGTGTTTCAAGTATAATCAGACTACTGAAAATGTTGGACAAAAAATCCCTTGGAGAAAGCTAGAGATAAACTGAATGCTGAAAGATTGAAAGTCGAGCAGGTTTCCTCATCTAAAGGGAACGTCCCTAATAAGATGAAAAAATCAAAGAAGGCTAATAAATCTTTAGCTTACAGTTCAATAAGATCTAACTCCCATCCATCTCTTCGCTTGTCTTCTCCTCTATCTGCTTCTCCTAGACCATCCATCCTTGGACACCACCTTCTTATCCCATGGTGACTCCTGCTGCCCATTCTCCAGCTGATGAGAACCCTCCTTTCGTGGATTCACAAATCAATATCTTGCATCAAGATAAAGCCAGATTAGATCAGCAGCAAGATAAAGCCTATCAGGCTGAAAGGGAGCAGCTGATCAAGTACTTGTTGGGTGAAGGGAAGTACAAGGTTGACAACTTCAGCAACTGCGATATCACTAGCCTTAAACATGAAGCTGAAGTTTTATCCAAAAGAATAAAGGTTGAAGGCAAGAAGAAAAAGACCATTGAGCAGAGGAAAACAATAAAGCACATTCTCAACCAAAATCAGTAGGACCAAAGAACACAATAACAAGATGGAGAGATGATGTTCTGTTTGATAAACGGTCAAAGTTCAAAAGAGAGAACAAAAATCACCCTAAGCTTTGGAAAGAAGTCACTTCCCCTTTCTCCTTATCTAATGACTCAGCTCAAGGATGCCAACCCAAGCACAATGCTTGATCTTTTTCTAAATGCAGCTATGGGAAGCCTAGGTTTTGGGTCTGCAGAATCTCCATCTGATGTCAAATTCAGACCCTGGATTTATGTCAATAAGGAAATCCTTCCTGATCTTCTGATGAACTATGAGCCTCATCCGCATGCTGTAATGAAGAAGGTACTTGATTCAAAAGATCAAGTGATAAGGAGAGAAATAATACACTGGCCAGCAGGAGCTCCTCTTATATTGGGTCTACCTTCTAAATCCCAGCCTCCTTAGATCAAAAACTTAAGAATAAGAATAAAGAGATGGTTCTATGACTATGTCTCTAAGAGCGTGGCCATTGAAAGATATAATGGCTCAAGAACCTTCTTCTCAAATTGGGATGAGATTCTCACCCTACCAACTGATGATCTGAAGGACTTGCAGCACAAGACTCTGGACAATGCTGATATAGAGTATGAAGTTCTGAACTATGTTCAAACTCTTAGGAATAATATTGGTCTGGCTTTAAAACAAAATAAATAGGTTTTGGCTTCATCAGTCCAGAGGGAGATTGTTGGAAAATAAGGACTGATGAGCAAAACCACTAAAGCCAGACACTTGAATAAACCGCAGAATGACAATCCGCGGATGCTACCCTTCTGATTGAAGAACTGCTTCAGCATCGGAAGATCAACAGTGGAAGATTCGCCAAAAAGAACTACCGCTGAACTTATCTACCTCAGAAGACACTAGCTGATCATGACATCTTCGGATGATAAGCATTGCATCAGAAGAAGTCAAATGACTCGGAAGACGATCTCCTCTTCTGAAATAACTGATTATTTAATCCTCTTCTGATGATTATCTTCCGAAATAATAACCACTGCACCCTAGTACAACTACTTCAACCTCGAAAGACCTGAAGACTCCTGAAGACTCTTGTTTTCATTGTTGTTGACTTTTTATTAGTACTTGTCTGTTGTTTCAGTGTCTGTAACAGTGTCAGCTATTTGTCTTATTATTTCTTGTCTTGTATCTCAGAATGTATAGATATTTAAGTCCTAACATTCTGTAAATAAAATGAATTACTTCCTCCAAAATTCCTTGTGCTTTCTATCTGTTCTTTTCTCTTTCTAAGCAAGAAAACTAAACAACGAAAATAACTTTGTGCAAAACTTTAGAGGGAGCTAAAACCAAAGCTTTTACTAAGTGACTAAAGCCTTGTTCCTGGTGAAACAGCTACTCCTTGAGGTTTCTGTAGTTCAATATACTCTATAAGTTGCAATTTCCTCCACAGCTATTTCATTTTCAAGGTTTGCACATGATCTTCTTCAGGAACATTCTCCCCCTGAATTTCATATTCAATGATAATAGATGGATCATTTGTTATATCATGAAATTCATCATCATAATTAGACTCTTCAGAAACTTCTAACTTTTTAGGATCAAAAGAAGTTGGAGAATCATCTTGTGGAATAGAAGAACAACCTTCAAAAGTTTCCAAATCAAATCTTGAAACTAAAATACCATGAAGTGTTATCGTACAACTTAAAGAATCAGCAAGATCATGTGATGGTGAGGGAAAACGTTTATGAAATGAGTGAAACACTTATTCGTAAATCTAATTGTAGTTTACTTTGTGATATCTCTATGTTAATAACTTTGGCATTAACCTAAAACCTTACACTCAACTTCTGTTTTGAAACCATTGGTACTTTCGTAAGTATGTTTACTTTTAAAAGTCTTTTGTTATTAGTTTGAAACCAACTGAATATGTTTAAGCATGTTATTTATTATTATCCATTGTCATTTATTTCATTGTAAAATTATTTTATAAAAACTATGAATGATTAAAGAATTCGTTGCATTTAAATGACTTAGGCTTGGTTACAACTTGGTCGGTCCTAAGCCAAGCACTTTTATTTGTTTCTTTTGTTTTTCTTCAAAAAGGTGTTAATTCTTAACCTTGTTGTAAACCACACACTTAAAAAGTTGGTATTAACATGTATTTGATAGTATCAGATAGGTTTACGATCAATTAATAATTTGAAAACCCTAACGCCCCTTTACCGATCCTATCACCACTTAAATCAAATCTCCATTCCCTTAAATGCGATTAATATTGATTATTTTCAGTTTCAAAACACACGTATTAGTTTAAGGTATCAATATTGCATGAGTATAAGTTGTTATTGATGAATGTGAATCCAAAATTGACTAGTATCGATGGTGTAACATCAGCTAAGGCATTTTCCGATACTAACCGTTTCAATCTAGCCTCCCTAGCTCAATTCAAAATTAATGTGACTAATTTATTGGATGATGTTTAACTATTAGTATCGACAGTCTAGGATTAGTATCGATGATACTAGGTTCGACCAATACTTGAAAAAATCCAAGGGTGGGGTTGTCGATACTGTTAGTATCGACTGCAGATTGTCATCAATACTACAGCCGCCGACAATGGTAATATCGATGGTTCCTTGTCTTAATTCACTTGAACTTCGTCAAACACAATAGTTTCGATGGGGTTTTTCATTTAGTGGACCATCAAATCTGCAATATCGGTGGAATAACAGCCTATAACCATCATCCCTGTCGATACTATATACACAGCTCAAGCTTGCATCGATACTACACTCCAGACCATTCTAATCCAAGTTCAGCCATCCAAAATTTATCTCAAACACATCCAAGAGTTCCTAAACTGACATTACACAAATTCGTGGGCTTAAGAAGCTTCAAAACCTGTTTTAACACTCAAGTGTTCCGGGTTAGCAAAATCCCTAAAAACCGAGTCTTCACTTCGATTTTTACCTTGGTTCTTGTTGTTTTGAGATCCGATCTGTTATACTTTCGTATTGGTGTATTAAATGAGTAAAAAGAAGGAAATCATGGTTAATATGTGTTTGGTTTGCTCGGTTTCGCACTTACGTGTCGTTTCCGGAACGTAACCTTCTAAAATACGTGTTCTTTTAAAATTGTTTTATTTTAAATCTTTTAAGATGGTAATTCCTTAAAAATGTTTTAAACTCCTTTTTTATTAATTTTATATTTTCGGAAACGATTATTTTAATAGTTTCGTCAGATCGTATCACCTTCACGCTCATTCGTACGAATCGTCACCCAAACGAACACGAGGATGGCTTTACTTTCGGATTTCGTTTTCTACATTACATATATCATTTAGAACGGTAAACCCTCAAATATATTTTCGCGAATCTTCACCCACACAAACACGCTGTCAGTTTAATATTCGAAAGCAATATCGAATTATTGTTTTGGATTTGGCATTCTCACCAATGATTACAACTTGACTTAACTGTTTTCCCTTGTTTCTCATTGATTTCACACGAATTTCTCATTGTGTTGACGGTTACCTGGTTCATGTTATCTATGGAACCAGATCACAACCGAATTGCTCTTGTCATTTGTACTCATGATAGTCTGTTATTTCTCATGTAATATTGTTTGTTGTCCTCATAATTGTCATGAATTTCACAAAATGGCTATCACAAAAGTAATCACACACAATAGTTATGAAAGTACACATTTCGTACGAGTGTCGGACGGTCAGGTACTAGTTGTCACACATCTCGACTGAGAGGCCTCATGCCCAGGTACCTCCCAGAGTTGGGTTTACATCATCATCACATAGTTCTTAAACCAAAAACTTTCATAAATAAGCATCGGAAATTTAAACATACTTTGTCAAAACATAATAAACGTGATTGTATGTATTTAAACATATCAGATTGCTAAAATGTCAGCTTACGTTGGTGAGTTCTAGTTTTCGTAAAACATCAGAAACGTTTTGTGATTGAAAGCATCAAATCCTGATGTCACACCCAGAGCCGACGGGCTGGATTGACTTTCCCGTCGGGCGGAAGGTTCTCGGGGCGCGATATCGTTTGATAATCAAATGATCAGATTGTTTGCATAGCAAATGATATATAAATAATAAATGTTAACATGACAATGATCAAGAATAACAAAGTTAAATTACAATGTATCGTTCATAATTTAACTAAGTAAATCTATCCAGAAGAATCAATGAGTTTATATCTTGTAACTATACAATATCTACAAAAGATGATTCATTGTTTTGTCATTTTAAAAGTATGCACAACACAAAATGTAGCTAGGTCTTCTAAAAGTCCACTAGCTATGTTCCTGAATGCTGGTGACTAAACCTGTTCATCACCTGAGAAAACATGCATTTAAACAAAGTCAACACTAGGTTGGTGAGTTCATAAGTTTAGTAATTGAAAGCATTGATTTGTTCACATACATAGTGTCAATGTCATACATGATTCTTGTTAATGTTTGATTCATCTGTTCACACAATGGCCTCTCCATAGTTATATTCACAAGTCGTATTTCATCCCATCAGTTATGCTTATATATAGGGCATACGAAAGGGTCGAGCCTACAACCCGCCCAGACGCCATCCCACCACACACTTAAAAGAACTCAATACCACTTGCAATACAACTATAGATATCCATTTCCATCTCACATCTGCATCCCGTTTGATATCCACCCATCTGTTTATTTTCATCACCCAGTGTTATATGTAGAATAATATGGTAAGAGGGGTTTAGTTATCAAACCGAAGTATTGATAAACCCTCAATGAGTTAAGGAAAATAGATTAATTTAATCTGATCCTTGTTATTATTCTCTCGCTTGTGGGGTTAACTGTTAATCACTTTTAATAATAAGAATGTTAGTTAACCAATTGATATATGTTCTCAACTTGAAGTGCATAGAGCCTAAAAGGAATCCATTGCAATCATAACGTAATCAGATTACAATGCATCCGATTCACCTCTACCACTTTGTATTCCCATGGACCTCATTGAAACTATTACCAGTAATATGACAGGAGAGAAAATTAATTCCTTAGTCTACTAGTCAATAGGATCAATTAATTAATTACAATTATTACTGCAGATTAATATCACCATACGTTACCGGCCAAATTTTCAATACGATCAACATACCAGCCCTACAAACCGGAGGTTTGTCAAACCTATGGTACCACTATGCTATCGTTGATTTAGTCACGTCAAACTAACTGGTAAACGATTTCTGTAAGGGACTTACGATGATAAACTTGAATACATGGCACATGATTGTCGTGATATAATACAGATAGTTTAATAGTAATCAATTGTTGTTGTGTTCACCAATGTTGTTTCTTCTCAATGTTGTGTGTTCTCGTTGTTATTAAGAAAGTTATATAAGAACTTGTCTTATTATACAATACTAGTTGTTGTGCGAATGATGTTGTTATCATGAAGGTATGTTATCATGATTATCATTCTTGTTGTTCAATATGGTCACCATGTTGCCACTACAGTGTTGTAAGAGCTAGTCTTACTACACTTAGTCGACTCAGGTGGTGGATGATATTTGTTTCATTTTATCTCATAGTCCTCACCGAGTTGTATGCATAGTGTTATAAGAACTTGTCCTATTACACTTAGCTAACTCCGGTGGTGAATGATATTATGAAGATATATTATCCTCATATCATTCATGTTTGTTATTGTTGTTGTCATCGTGTTCACCTATGATAATCTCATTGTTTGTTCTAGTAAGAATAATTAAGTGTCATAAGATAAAATCTTACAACTACATTATTCTCTTGTGTTGATGATTCATGAAGCTACATTATCATGTTTCATCCTTGTTATCTCTGTTATGTTATGATCATACAAGCATGCATACAATGATAAGCGATAACAAGTCAAGCAATATTATCTAAATCATAGTATAAACAATATGTTGTACTAAAACTTTTAATTAAATAAAAGATTTAGCATGTTTCTTAGCCCCAAGAGTTTAAAATCAATTAAGTTAGAAAAGGGGCATATGAACTCACCTAGTAGTTGTTGTGTGGTTGACTAAGTTCTAACAAGAAATGCACGCACTCTTTGTTGTACCTGATGTTGTTTTCACGATCCTGTGTTGATTTCACAATGTTTGTAACTTATAAGTATAAGTTATAGTGTTGGTGCATGTATGTGTTAGCCCTAAAATTGGCTAACACTCGTGAGTCTCGGTCATCATTCGGCCTTGATTCCATGTTTATAGTTTATACTAACACTTAACCTCGTTATGTTAAGTTTATTACATATTGTTGTTGACTTTATGTTTCACTTGCCTTAACATATTCTGGAAATTTCAAAACTTATCATGATATGTTTGTTACTTGTCTTTATAAGATCTTTGTAAACAAACCTAAGAATAAACTTAGATTTATGGTTTAAGACCCCACATGTTGTTCTTGTTAAGCTTGAAACAATTGCTACATAGTTAATAAATAACTAGGCAACAACTGTTGTAAAACTTGATGTTTTGAGTTTGTGAAGTTCATTAAACTAAAATTCACCACCTTTGTAGTATTTTTAGAAAATCTATGCATGTTACTCCTTGTAAATTGAATTCATGTGTTGGTGGAAATTCTAAACCATATGGGTCGAATCTGTTAAGTGGTCAAGTGGCTGGGCCGAATGATTGGGTCGAACTAAGTGTGGGTCGAATGATTGTGGTCGAATGAGTTAGCATCGGGCGAAGGAACCTTGGCCGATTGGATGGAGGTCAGCCGAACGAGAAAGCTTCGGCCGAATATGATCGTGGGGCGAATGAGACTTGGTTTCATCCGAATGGGAGGTGACCCGAATGGAGCTTGGCCAGCGAATGAGGGCATCACCGAATGAAGCCCTTTCGGTCCAAAGTGGTTCGGTCGGCACGTAGGTGTCCCATACGGCCCAAGGCTAGTCGGCCAGGCCACAACCTTTGTTTACGCATATTTTGGGTGTCCGCTGATGTTCGAATAGGTTAGATTTGTATTTGCTTATTTGTAATCACTTGTATATAATTGTGTGTTATTAAACTGGAAACTGAGTCGTTCGCAGGAGCATATGCGAATGGAATTCATGTTAAGGGGTCCATTCGGCCGAGTGAGGGGCCAAATGTCTCCATTTGGGCGAATGGGCTACAGCCCCTATAAATACCAGTTTTCCAGATTTTAGGGTTTAAGGTTTTTGTGTGTGTTCTTGGGTTTGAGCATGAGAGGGGGAGAGATCATGCTCGATCTCTCCCCGACAACACTATGTTCTTTTATGATGTGGATTCAATCATGTAATCATTCGATTATATCAATATACCATTTGATTTTGTTCATCATCTTCATGTTCGTCGTGTGTGCACACCCTAACCTTCCGTCCAAAGTGAAATCGCCGGTCCTATCATGTCTTTACAGCCTTTTTCCTTCGGCCGAAGGAGATCCATCCGGGTGGCGTGTGGCTGGGCGCACCTAGCTTCTCCAACCATGGTTCTAACCATATCCAATGGTTTTCTCAGCAATAGTGGTTACTAGGCTAGCTTTCGGTTGTGTAGGGTTAGAGTATAAGAGTTCTAAACTGGTTGAGGGTTAGGTTCAGCATAAGGGTTAGGAAACCCTAATTTTCGATACTTAGAAGCTCATGTACCTCGGTTTTTAGTGGTTTTCCTCTCAAATCAGTTGTATTTCCAGGTAGAGGAGAACAAGAGCTTCGTTTAGGTTTAAGGATTGCAAGATTTCATCAAGTATTGAGTGAGATATGGTGATTTGAAGATTCAAAATTCTAGAGAGAGAGAGTTCCAGGAATGGGTGTTAGAGAGAGAGATTGAGAGTGATAAATGAGAAAAATGCCTCACATAGGGTTTATATACCCCGGGCGTGTTCGGGTTCGGTTCGTTTCGTTTGCTCGGTTCTCGTCTTCGTTGCATTTCCGGAACGTTACGCGCGTATTTACGGATTCCAAATAAAAAGGATTTGTTTTTAACATTTGAAAAGTGGTTATTCTTAGTAAATACTTTAAATTCGTTTTTTTCTTAATTTTATTCTCGTTCGAATCGTTTATCGATTTCGTTTCGTCAGATCGCGTCACCTTCGCGCGTATTCGTTCGAATCGTCACCCGAACGAGCACGACGATGGTTTCACTTTCTGATTTTTTGTTTTCTACTTTTCAGTCATCATTTTAGAACTTTAAACTCACATATATGTTTTTGTAAATCGTCACTCACGCAAACACACTGTCAGTTCGTTATTCTGAAACAACACTGCACTTAAGTTTTGAATTGTGTTTCCTCACTGACGAACTCAACTAAACTTCCTATTTCACATTGATAACCTTGAATTCACAATGTTTTCATACTGAGTTATCGGCCATCTGATTCCTGTCATATATGGATATCAGATCGCAACTGATATGTTCTTTTCGTTTGTTTGTACACGTTTGTTTCTCTGGAGTTGTATTAAATGTACTTAAGTTTTCACCTAAATACAAACAACATGTTGATTATTGTGAGTTGTTGTACTTACAGTATTTAAGTTTTCACTTAAACACGTACAACTGTTGTTCGTTATATGATTTTTGTTATCATGCACACTGTTTACACATTGTATTTACACACAGTAAATAGTGAAAGTACACATACCGTACGCACTTGCTGGACGATCAGGTACTGGATGTCATAGTCTCCACTTGTTAAAGAAATTTCGTCCCGAAATTTAAGCATCATTGTCGGGCACTACTTCTTCAAACAGGTGAGGATCCTTTGTCTTCATGTGATCCTCACGCTCCCAGGTAAATTCTGGTCCACGCTAGGAGTTCCAACGAACCTTTACAATAGGGATACGGCTCCGTTTCAGTCTCTTGACTTCACGATCCATAATCTCTACAGGTTCTTTAATGAAATGTAATTGTTCATCCACTTGTATCTCTTCCAGAGTGTAGATGCATTAAATGTTCCAAGTTCGATTTTGTATTATCCATTATGTGTAAAGTTTATGATATTAATGGAATTTGTCTTTCTATATTGATTCTTAATGTTTATTATTGAGTATACGTGTTTGATAAAGATTATCAATGTTTAAATATGGTTAAAGACCCATTCGGGCGAATGACTCTACTAACGAAGTCATTTGCCGAATGAACACCCTAGCGAATGAGTCATTCGCCGAATGACTCATTCGACTGACGTGTCCATTCAGCCACGTCATTCGTCGAATGAGTTGCTTCGGCCACTCATTCGGCCGAATGATGACAGCCTATAAATACAAGTCTATACCTTTTCAAAACTAACTTTCGAGAGCCCTCCTTCTTCCTTGAGAACCCAGAGTCAAAACCCTAGGAGATTAGAGCGGCCATTGCACATCCAAGTTTGATTCTCAACCCATGGTGTTCGATTCTCGATCAGACGTCCATCCTACACCTTTGGATCACCACGGTTGCTGTTGGTTTCGATTGGAAAACCCTGGAATAGGATTCCGCACTATTCCAGAGGCTGTCAAGTAGATATCCATTGGAACCGGATTGTTTCCGAGCTCCTTATTGGTCCTACAAAGTGGTATCAGAGCATTGGCTCTTGATTCTACTCGATTTCCATTCAAAATCATCAGATCTTGGATTGGATTTTCGTAACTTGCAAAAACCCTGATTTTCTTGTTCCTCAAGTCACTGTTTCATTCAAAATCAGTAAGTTTTTGTGGTGTTTTTGTCAAAACAGTTATCCCAATTGGTTGGTAATCTTGCCATGGTGTTTTGTACCAAATTTGGTGCATAGATTTGGTCTAAATCAAGAGTTATTGCGATTTTAGTTGCTGAAAACCCCATATAGCCCGAATGACTCTGGCGGCCGAATAAGTTTGCCCGAATCACTCTCATTTGCCGAATGACTCCATTCGACTACTCATTCAGCGAATAGCTTCATTCGTTTACTCATTCGGTGAATAGCTTCTTTCGATCACTCATTCGGTGAATAGCTTCTTTCTATCACTCATTCAGCGAATGACTCATTCGATCCACTCATTCGCTGAATAGATCAGTCACCACAGTCATTCGTCTAAGTGTCATACTGACTTTCTCATTCGCCGAATTTCTGTTCATTCGCCAGTTTCATCACATTCGGTCCCCGACATTCGGCCTAATTGTCTTCATTCGGCATATCCGTTTGAAATTTTTCTAAGTGTTGGATATTTTGGCTGTTGACTCTGCGGAAGACTTAGCATTGATGGCTAACCAGAACCATCGTATTCAGACGTTGCTGCTAGCTGAAACTGAGACTGGGAACTCCAATAAAGCTCCCAAGTTGTTGTCTTTAGATGATTACCCGCACTGGAAATACAGATTTGAGATTCACATAAATTGAGTGGACACTAACTTATGGATGATGATTGAGGGTGGTTATCTGAGGCCTTTGAATGAAGATGGAACTCCTATACTAGTCCCACGGATGACTGAGCCTCAGAGGAAGCTTTAAGATTATGAGAAGAAAGCTTATGCTATTCTGTCTCAGTGCATTGCAACTGATATCTTCCATCAGTTCAGACAGTTTACATCGTCCAAGTATTTGTGGGATGCTTTGCAGCAGAGATATGAGGGCAATGATGCTTTGAAGAATATCAAGTCAAAGGCATTTAGGAAGGAATTCAATAGCTTCATGTATGTTGGGAACGAATCATTGGATGATCTGATTGCTGGATTTTACCATCTTTTGAGTGAGTTGTTCAATCATCAAGTCAATACTACAACTCAGGAGAAGATACAGTGCTTGGCGGATGCTTTACCTCCTAAGTGTAAGTCATTCTTGATGGTTCTTAAGCAGAATGAGATGATGGCAAACATGGACAGTAGTGATTTCATCCGGAAGCTAAAAGAGCAAGAAATAGAGAACAAGTGGAAGGCTAAGAGAGTTGCTCAAGTTCATGATCCCTCATTGTATTATTCTACTCCGACTGTAGAGAAAGCATCTTCTCATGCTCCACTGAAGACTGCCTTTGTTTCTCAGACTACTGAAGCTCCATCTTCTAATCAGATTCATTTCAGTCAGTCATCTTCCTCATCCTGCTCTCAGAAACAACATCATCAACCAGTTACTAGTTTGAAGGCAAAGAATTTTTATAAAGTAACTGTAGAGATTGCCAAGGAGCACATGGGTCTTCTGTCTACTCTTGTCAGCTCCTATGATGGTTTGGTAGCTGGACAAATTGGCAATCCTTATCTGACCAATGATGATTATTCTCAGATAGCCCAGATGATATGGAGAGGATAGATATCATGTGGGCCATGGCCAGTGCTGTGAGAAGAGCAAAGGAGTTTGTGAAAAGAACAGGAAAGGACATCAATCTAAACAAGGAGTCTGAGTTTGGATTTGATATGGCATCTGTCGCCTGAAACAATTGTGGGGAGAAAGGTCATTTTGCCAGGCAGTGCAAGCGCCCAAGGAAAGCAAGGAACAAGAATCCTTTTCAGCATCAGAAGTCTTCTACAACTAATCCAGAAAGAAGACTTGTTCCTATTGACTCTCCTGCTCAGGCTGGTTCATCAAATACAAGAAAGGCATTGATGGTACAACAAGATGAAGGTGAAAATTGGGATTTCAGATTCAATTCTGATCAGGGAGAAGAGGATAAGGCATGTATTGTTGAGATTCAGAAGTTGGATGATTCAAGTGAAGAGAGCACTTATGGAGAAGCACAGATCAGGATAGAAGAAACATCTGGTTCAGAGTCAGAAAGCTTGTCAGACTCAGACACTCAAACTGATTTTGATGCTGATATTGAAGATTCAGTTACTCAATTTGCTTTGATGGTGAACTCATCTGCTACTCCTACTGCATCTTCACAGTCTGATCAGGTATCTGATGAATGTTCTAATTCTAGATGTTTTAATTGTGTTGATCTTGACAGCAAGGTCCTTGCTTATCAGAAACACAAAGCTGACTTGATAAGTGACCTCAACCAATGTATTGAGGCAAACAAAGTTTTAAAATCTAATGAAAAAGATTTTCAAGCTAAAATTGAACTCTTAAACAGACAACTTCATGAAGCTGAGATTGCTGTTCTAAACAAGCAAGATGCTATCACTTCTTATCTCAATGCCATCAATGAGATAAAGAAGAAGTTAGCCATAGTCGAGTGTGACTATGAGAACTTAGGTCAAAAGCTCAAGAGCTATGAAAGCTCTTCATACATCATTGAGCACATGATCAGTAAGGGTACTGCTCAGAAGGGTAAGGGAAAAGTGAACTATCAACAATGTCCTCCACCAATCTCGAACACCTTTGTCAATTCTCTAGATGACAAAGATGTTAAATATTTCCAAGTTAAAACTACATTAGTAATTGACCCAATTGGAATGATTACTGATGAGGGTTCCTCCTTGTCAGAGGAATCTTTTGTGGAGTGAATTGTTGAAGATTGGGTCTCAGATTTTGGGGATGAATCTGATGATTCATCATATTGTGTTACTGTTCAGAATCAGCCACCAATTGTCATGAAAGGCGACCCAATCTCATCTTCAAAAATTTATCAAGCTTTAGGCTTTGTGAAAGCTTCAAAAGAAAACGAAGCTTGTGCATCTAACAAGATTGACAATCTTGTTCCTAATGGGAAAAAGGGTTTCGGTTTTAATCAGAACAAGCCTAAAACAAATGTTTTTAAAACAAAAAGGCACTCTTTTTCTGAATTAAAACATTTTCATAAAAAGGGTGACAAAGTTTGTTTTGAGTGTGGTACGCCTGGACACATAGTTAGATGTTGTCCACAGTTGATCAGACGAAAGGTTGCACCACCCAGAAAACAGATTCAGATTTTTTTCAAATCTGTCAAATCTGAATCTAAGTCAACTCAAGCAAAACCCAAACAACCAAATCCGGTTAAACCTTTGGATAAGGGTAAAGGGAAACTGGTGAACTTGGATGTTCCCAAAGTTATTAATGTCAATCAAGAAAAGTCATCATCCATTTACCTGATAAACTCTTTCAGCAAAAACACTGTCTGGAAAGTCAAGTCTTCTAAGACTTCAGTTTTATCCATTCCAGACACGGATACCCCAGATAGTAAATGGATCGATGTTTGGATCCGAGACTCTTTGGGTCAACCCAAGATTGTAAAGGCTTGGGTTCCAAAAATGAAATAATTGTTTGTGTTTGTGCAGGTTGCCCCAACAGTTGCTCTTAACATCTCTTGGATCGTTAATAGTGGGGCTTCTAGGCACATGACTGGTGATGTTTTGCTGCTCACCAACGTTAATTCTGTTCGAGATGGTTACGTAGCGTTTTCCGGTGACAAAGGCGGGTTCATAACAGGAGAGGGTATTTTGTCAAATGGCCAAGTTCCTTTCGACAAAGTCAGATATGTCAAGCAGTTGGAGAATAATCTGCTTTCAGTGTCACAGATCTATGACAAGCGGTATAAAGTTTTTTTTGATGACTCCAAATGCTACATTATCAAGCAAGGTGTGACTATTCCTCAAGATTGGATTTTGATGTCAGCTCCAAGAAAGCAGGACTTGTATGTACTCAACATGGCCACAGCTTCAACTACATCCTCCATAGCTTCATGTTTTATGTCAAAGGCAACTGAGAAAGATTCAATTCTTTGGCATAAGAGGATGGGCCATTTGAGCCTATGAATGATGAATCATTTGGTACACAACGATTTGGTTGAGAAGGTTAGTCTGAAAAATTTTAAGATGTATGATATCTGTGTCTCATGCAAGAAAGGAAAGCAGACCAAGCAGTCACACAAGCTAAAGAAATTTCATTCAATCATTGTTCCTCTCAAGCTTCTCCACATGGATCTATTCGGTCCAGTCAATCGCAAGAGTATAGCTGGGGATCAATATTGTTTACTCATCACTGATGAGTATTCTAGATACTCTTGGGTTTTCTTTCTAAAGGAGAAATCTGAAACGTTTGAGTGCATTCAAGTGTTAGTAAACAAACTTGAATCCCTCTATAAGCTCAAGATTTGTATGGTCAGAACCGACAATGGGACGGAGTTCAAGAACCACAACATGGATAACTTTTGCAATACACGGGGCATTGTTCAACAATTTAGTGCTCTGTATGCCCCTCAAATGAACGGTGTTGCTGAGAAGAAGAACAGATGTTTGATTGAGGTTGCTAGGACAATGCTAGCTGATTCATCACTTCTAGTTCAGTTCTGGAATGAAGTTGTAGCAAGTGCTTGCTACACACTGAACCGGGTTTTGATAGGGAAGAGACATGGGAAGACCAGCTTTGAACTGCTCCACAACAGAAAGCCTAGTCTTAAGTATCTTGAACCTTTTGGTGCACCGTGCACGACGCTTAAGAAACATGAGCAGGGCAATTTCAATGAGAAGGTGGAAGAATGGTATTTTCTTGGGTACAACACTCCTAATAAAAGAGTTTACAGTAGATCAACTCAGAATGTGGAGCAGTGGTATCATGATGATGTTCAGAGACATTATATGCCCCAACTTGGAAAAGGCCCGGACTGGATGTTTGACAATTCAGGTCTTTTTGACTAATTCAATATGCCTCCCATGTACTCATATGAAGATATTGTTGTTCAAATGATGTATGATTCAAAAAATGCACCTGATGAACCAGTGCAACCTTCATCCTCTTCAATTCCCACAGTACAGATAAACGATGACAGCTCAGACACAGATGAAATCCCAGTTCCACCAGCTGCCCCCAAACCAAATGTTGACAATCTTGTGCCAGGACTTGAGGACTTGAATCTGAACAATCATGATCCACAGGTTGAAGTTCCAGCTCATCCTGTTGGAAGAATCAACCGTATTCAGCCTCACGAGAATATTATTGGAAATCCTCTTGACAGGGTTAAGAGAAGAAATCGGCTATCTTCTTGAGGCCTTGCTGATATTCTTGACTTTGCTGAAGTAAACTACTGTGCTCATTCTTGCTTCATCTCTCAAGTTGAACCACGCACAGTCACCGAAGCATTGAGAGAGGAATCTTGGGTTGATGCCATGCAAGAAGAACTCCTGCAATTCAAGAAATTAGGTGTCTGGCAACTTGTTGACAAACCTAAAGGTGCAAAAGTCATAGGCACCAGATGGGTTCTTCGTTGCAAAAATGATGATCACGGGATCATTGTGCGAAACAAGGCACGTCTGGTGGTTCAAGGATTCATATAGATTAAAGGATTGGAATATAATGAAGTCTTTTCACCGGTTGCTCGACTTGAAACAATTCGTATTTTCTTGGCATATGCATCCATCAAAAAGTTTAAAGTCTATCAAATGGATGTCAAGAGTGCATTCCTTCACATTGTGATAAGTGAAACAGTGTATGTCAGTCAACCTCCCGGGTTTGAGGATCCATTGCATCATGACCAAGTCTACAAGCTAGACAAGGCCTTATATGGATTACATCAAGCACCGGAAGCATGGTATGAGACACTATCCACTCACCTTCTGAACAATGGGTTCAGAAGAGGTGTCATTGACTGTACACTGTTTATTCGAGAAAATGATGGTGATCTACTCTTGGTGCAAGTTTATGTGGACGACATCATCTTTGGTTCCACGAATGATAGTCTGTGCAAGGAATTTGAGACGGTTATCAAGGAGAAGTTCGAGATGAGCTCAGTGGGAGAGATGAAATTTTTTTGGGTTTACAGGTGGATCAGTCTGAGGCGCGGATATTCATTCATGAGACAAAATATGTTGGTGACATACTGAGCCGGTTCAGTATGTTGGATGCGAAACCTACTGGTACCCCGCTGGTTGTCAATCACGGGATTACACCAGATGAAAAGGGGGAGTTAATTGATGCCACTCGTTACCGAGGAATGACTAGGTCTCTTATGTATCTTACTGCTTCTCGGCCAGATATCATGTTCGCCACATGCTTGTGTGCTCGATATCAGTCAAAACCAAGAGTATCACATCTGATTGCTGTGAAGAGGATTATGCGTTATCTGAAGGGTACACCGGATGTTGGCTTATGGTACCCTAATGATGATAACTTTGAGCTTACTGCATATAGTGATTCAGATTATGGCGGATGCAAGAGAGATTTCAAGTCAATGTCTGCGGGATGTCAGTTCTTTGGAGCCCGATTAGTTACCTAGCAGTGCAAAAAGCAGACGTCGGTGTCTCCTTCAACTTGTGAAGCTGAATACATTGCTGTTGCTAGTTGCTGTTCACAAATCATCTGGATACAACAGCAACTCAGGGACTATGGGTTACATTTTTCTAACACTACTATCTATGTTGATAATACTGCCGCCATAGCTGTCACTAAAAATCCAGTCCAGCACTCGAAAACCAAACACATCGATATTAAATATCACTTCATACATGATTGTTTTGAAAAGAAACTCATCGATGTTATTAAAATTCACACTGATCACCAGAAATCAAATCTTTTTACAAAAGGTTTTGATAAACCCAGATTTTTATATCTTTTATTGGCTAATGGTGTTTTTCTAAAGGATGAAGTCCTTCATTCATCTGACACTAACAAATGATCATCGATTTTCTTAGGTAATTTTATTTAGTTTTCTTTTTCATTGTTAAGTATTTATTTTCTTACATATATATCAAAAACTCAAAAAGATTTTTTGTTTTACGTTTTTAGGGTGAGAAATAGTCAGTTAATTGAAAAACCAAAAACATTTAAAAATTTGAAAAATACAAAAACAATTGAAAATCATAAAACTGAGAAAGTCATCTTTGAGAAAGTGATGTGTTAGCCTTTTATATCTTAAAAGCTAAGTTGAATATGTAAACCGAAAACACATGAGAATTGTGAACAGATGTACTGATAGGCTGACTTTACAAAATGCATAGACAGTTTGTGATAACATAGAAAATCTGATTTGTGGGATCTGTTTTAGAAAATCAGCTAAGTGAGAAATAGTTTATGACTCAAATCAGGCATACACCTGATATCATAGGATCTAATAAGGCTTCCAATGATTCATGAATTCAAGTCTGTATACGTGCCAAATTACTGGGACGAACGTAGTTGAAGCCGTCCATTCAGATAAGAATGATTGAATCACAATAAAATAAAAATCAAGCTGGTATTAAGCTTGTAAAAATACAAAAATAAAATTAGTTCAATTCCATACACGTGCCATATTTCTTTGTAAAGACCTAGCTGAAGCCGTCCATTTGGATAGAACAAGTCAATCATGTCAACACAGGTCTGTATACGTGCCATATTGCTTTGTAAAAACCTAGCTAAAGCCGTCCATGAGAATGTGTTTGTTATGAGAGACAATTCAAAATAAATAAAAAATACAAAAAAATAAGTTGGAACCTTATGGAATTTATGATGCTGGGTATTAAGATGTGCAGAGATGAGTTACAAACTGATATTAATCTTTGTTGGTTAGATAAAATCGGTAACTTAGTCAGAAAATATAAGTGATCATCAAATGAGTTTAATAATTTTGTATTGAAAAGCTTAAATTGGACTGATATATCAGTAATCGTATCACAAGACAAATGTGTCTGAATTGAAACATTTAGTAATGCTAATTTGATATGATTAGGAGTATGCACTAGTTTCTCAACAGACCTCTCACAAAAATGTCTTTCTTTGTCTTTAGTTGCTAGTTGTATAGTTGTATTTTGTTTCAGAAAAACTACAAAAAGATTTTATGTTTTCAATTTCATTATAGATGATCATTTGTAAGTTCAGATGTCTGTCACATCTGAATCCTAAACCAACCAGACTTATCTTCATAAATGGCATCTATTTAACAGATCTTAATGTTCATTTTTGAAATTAAATTGTATTTGTGAGTGCATGATCTCATTCGCACGAATGAATAGAGCAAATGGCTCATTCGATCGAATGAAGTCATTCGATCGAATGAATCATTCGATCGAATCAAGCTTGGTCAAATGAAGCCATTCGATTGGTTCATTCGTAGAATGAACATTGAGAATGAAACTCATTCGGCGAATGAGTTTATGGAGAACCAGGTTATTCGCTGGAGTCATTCGGTGAATGACTGACACTATTTAAACATTCAATCGGCCGAACTACCCTCATTCTCCATTATTCATTCTCTCGCCACTGTTTGTGTTCTATTCGCCCGAAACACTCTCTCTCCTCGGTTCATCGATTTTTCACTATCTTTCTTGGTCATGATACTAATATTTCATCTTCTGATCATCTCAGGTACTGGTGGATCCAATATAATCGATTTTTGACGGTGGAATCATTATGAATATAACCGGTTCTAGGGTTTTGGGTTTTTGAAAAATCTCCCTTGAATAGATGGTCAAAATGGAATTGAAATCACAATAGACCAGTTTTAAAGTTATAAGTCGGTCGATTCTGAGCATGAATATATGATTTTTATGGACTAATTTGAATTTTTGTCAACAGGTGCTTGAATCCTAACAGTCAGACGAATGACGCCATTCGGCGAATGGCTCATTTGGCGAATGAAGTTCATTCAGCGAACGAAGGTCATTCGACGAATGGCTCATTCGACCGAATGGCTCATTCGGCGAATGTGGCTCATTTGGCGAATGAAGCTGATCTAGGAGAGTCTGTGGATTCCAGGATACACCAGATCAGCCATATCTACTTGACCACTATTTAGTTCGTGGATGTTTCATGCGGTGCAAGTACGAAGGTGATCTAGGAGCAGGGATTCTCAACAAGGCATACATGACTCCCCAGTTCAAGTATTTGGCACACGTACTCATTCACTGCCTGGGATCTAGGAGAGGCGGATTTGATGATATGAGGGAAAGTATACAGTGTGCCTTTGTTTCCCTGGTGCTGAATAGGCCCTTCAATTTCTTAGAGATGATCTTCATGCATATGAAGGAGAATGTGGCACTCAAGGGAGACAAGAAGTTCCTCATGTATCATAGATTTCTCTAGCAGTTGATTGACTCTCAGTTACCGGATTTGCCGATGATCACTGCTAATGTTATTCGCTTGGAGCATATGAATGACATTACTCTTAACAGAGTGATGTCATACAGAGGAAAAGATAGGAAGCCTACAGTCCGTTCTTTGTTTGGCCATCTTGTGAGGCCTGATTATATAGCTCCAGCTGGTAGGAGATGGAGGCATAATGATTCTGATTCGGACATGGAGGATATAGTTGTGCCTGGTGATGATGGTGATGATGGTGATGGTGGAGATGTTGGAGAAGGTGATGCAGGGGCTGGTCCTAGTGATGTTAGTATTGTTTCTAGTTCGACTGTTGATGTTATTGTTACCACTGCTGATGTTAGCACTGTTGAGGTTGGAGTGACGGGAGTTAGTACAGTTGGTGTTGTCATAGGTGCTGGAGTCAGTACATCTGCTGTAGACAATGAGGATGTTGATATTGATTCACTATTGGAGTTGGATTTCATGGCTACTACTACCTCCACAGTTACTACTCCACTTGATATGACCGGCACCACATCTGCCGAAGATAGGGATGGGTCAGGTGATGAAGGTGGTGAGGCTGGTGATGAGGGTGCTGAGAGTTCAGACTCTGAAGATACTCCTGATGACGAGTTTGAGAGTGTATGGATAGGAGGGAGATTGGTAAACAGAAAGGGGAAACGAAGTGAGGCTGAGCTGGATGAGATCACAGATCCTTAATTCCTTCCAGAGTTTGACATCTATCCTCCTCCACGTACCTCTGCTCCAGCCACCGCATCTGTTTCTGTTACTGCTACTCAGGTCACATCATCTCCAGCAGGCAGGAGGAAAAGGGCTAGGTTCCTTTTCTAGAGGAGGACAGAACTGTCTTGTGCTGCTATAATGACTGTCACATCAGTGGCAGCAATCACAGTTTCTTCACTGTCCAGGTCAAGGGCTATTCCGACACGTACTACTGTGGCCCCTCTTACTACCTCTATTGTTCAGGCTCCTATCTTTACTGCTGCTTCTGCTGGTCCCTCCGCTGCACGAGCTGATACATTTGTACCTACTGTTTCAGTTATTGATCAGCTGAGCACACTAAACAGTATGGTTCTTAGATTGATGTAGAGGAACCTGGAGCAAGAGAAGAAGAGCAGGAAGCAGGAGTTATTGATTGCCCATCTCACCGAGCGGGTAAATGAGCAAGATACCTTGCTCCTTCAGGCTGCTGATCAAAGAGATGATCTGAGAGCTCGATCTGCTCAGCAAGAGGAGCAGCTCTTGAATTACATTGATGAGCATAATCAGTTGGCATTGACTGTTACTGATTTTGGTGACCGGATCCTGACTTTAGAGACGGAGAATACTAGGCTTGCTGAACAAATTGACAGCCTTAAAGACAAAACTCCATGGATCGAGGGCACTGCTGCTCACTCCGATGATTCAGATTCAAAGAAAGAAGATGAAGATGAAGATGAAGAAGAGGAAGAGGAATCTGATGTGGAGAAAGTTGATTATGAGGAGTCTACTGGATCTTCAAGTTCTGATGATTATGATGATCAAGCCCCTCCTTCCCCTGAGATGCACACAAAGACAATGCACGACAAAAGTGCTAAAGCTCCTTCTCCTCCTCCTTCTCAGACTAAAGAACCCGCAGCTGCTGAGGAAGTCGAAGCTGTGCCCTTGAGACGTCGTTTAGATGAGACTTTGACGATGATCTTGGACGCTCAGGGCATCATACAGCACTCAGTTAGCTACGAAAAAGAGGAGGGGGAGATCATTCATTGCTTATCAAAGGAGCAGATAGCCGAGCTGTTCAGGTTGAATCCTGACGAGGTTGTGATTGATGATACCTCAGCTCCGGTTGATGATGAGTCGTCTCCAGAAACTTTTGATGACATTGATGAAGTCATTCTAGAAGAAATAACTAAAGAGGAATATCCCAAGTATACATCGGCTGAAGACGAGCTACCAACTTTTACTGATTTGTTTGATCAAGCCACTAAAGAAATGCTAAGCAGATACTTAGAAGAACAAGTTGGTAGTAGTAAGTCTGCAGCTGATGATGTTCAACAAAGGAAAGAGGAATGGAAAGCTTAATGGGAAGCTTTGAAAAAGGAAAGCATTGTGAAGATGCCAGCTACACACACCTAGCCGTATTGGACCAAAGGCTGCAAAGCTAGAGGTCAGATTCTTAGCTAGGCATACTTTCACGATCTGGGATGATGCTATGCTATGAGGAGGGAAAGGGGAATTGATTACTTCAAGCATCCACATGACTTCAAGACGCCGCCAGGATTCGAAGTCAATCAACTTGCGCGCTTGAAGATGTTATACAGCGATGACTCAGGGATGTCAGCTTGGTTCTCCAGACAGATCCAGTACGAGTACAGAAAAAGGTGGGTGAACTTCAAGCCTCAGCAACCTGAACGATATTACTTGTCAGAAATATATGGAGATACCCGGAAGCATAAGGTTATCCTGAAGTGGCTTCCTCCTAAAGTCATGAAGAAGATTTCATTAAGGAATATGCATCAAGACTTTATTGAGGGCTTCCGATGGTGGTATTATGACGGGCATACTGGAGAAGCTACGATAGTGATGTGCAAAGAGAAGAAGTGGGAGACCGAATGTATTTTTTTATCCAATGTGGTTGACCAATCTGTCTTGCAATGATGTCAAGACTTTGTACTTTCATCAGATGTTCTTCGATGTTGCTGACATAGAACAAGCCATGCAGTTCATGCGAGTCATTCGTATATGTATGGTGTTCAGAATACATGCTGGAGCTGATTGGAAAATTATCACTGACAAGCACTTCAAGAAAGACACTTCCAAAGCTTGAACTAGGTCCAAGGGGGAGTTTGTAGATGCATTAAATGTCCCTAGTTCTATTTTGTGTTATCCATTATGTGTAAAGTTTATGATATTAATGGAAGTTGTCTTTCTATATTGATTCTTAATGTTTATTATTGAGTACTAGTAGTAGACCCGCACGATGCGGCGGTAACAACAACACTATACAATGCGGTGTTCATTTGTTGTTAGTTTATCAAGATTCTCATAATATAGATTATACTCATTAGTTTTTCTTTTGTAACATCGGTGTGGTCTAATGATGCCATGAGTTTTACAAATCTTAATAAAATTAGACGCAAATAAGAACCGATTCTTGTACCCAGAAACGTACCTGCAAACAATCCCAAGCATTAACATGAACAAAATGTCAAAAGTCAGCCATCCTACCAAACAATGCTTACTTTTGCAATGAAAGTTTCCAACTGATTAGATATTATATGTTAATCATATGAAAATCATTATATATCATTGAATTTGAGAATAACCACATAAAAGATTTGTGATATGCAAACTAATAACAAAAAGTATACTTCTATAGTTGACATGGAAGCTTTTCTTTTAACGAATTCAATCGCTTTATACCAACAGCCATATGCATTCTTACAAGCATGTTAGACAGTTCAAAAGGAGAAACTATGTTACATAACTAAGGTTCAACAGAGATTTAACCTCCATTTGCAGATGAAAAACATCAATCTGGGAAGAAAAAAACATAAAAGTACTAAATTCTGATATCATTTTACATACTGATTATTACACCTGACAGTTTAATGGGTGCTATTTTAGTAACAGTAGACATTTTTTTTCGAAGTGGAAGAACGTGAACATTCTAGGTAATTGGAGATGGCTTAGTGGACTCATGTTGTAAAACTAAAACTCAGCATAACCTACTAAACTCACGTATAATGATCGCATGTTTGGCAAGATTAACAGCAAGCTCCAGGTTGTTTAACTGAAATAACACATATAACTCATACGCCAAATGCAAAATGAGCATATTAATCATTGATGAATTTGTTTACAATAAATCTCAAATATGGTCACATACAAAAACCTATCGGAATCCGTCCAAATACTTTATATTTTAGGTATAAAATTTGACTTTTCAACCATTCTAAATTGATACGAGGTATTAGCATTTTTTTCTCCAGTAAACGAAATGTAAATAAATTAAATAAGCTAAATATAATATTGAGTGTCCTATTTATTCCTTGTTCAGATATATGTGAGTTAATATTATAGTCTCACCCCCTTTACCGATAATTAGACCAATCTATAAAAAAACAAAAAAAAAAACATAAAACATATAAAACACACACATGAAATATGCAGTAAACATAGCTTCACGCACAATGAACCTTGTTGATTGGCATTTGTATTACAAAGTGTTTAGTCTTACCTTGCAAAACATGTAGCTTCCTAGAAACAATATCAAAACCTCCAGACCCAGCCTGAGTTACAATACCAAATAAGTTCGAAAGTTAAACCAACAAACATAATTAATAAAGCCCAACATCAAGATATCCAACAGTTCCCAATATATTGGAGACATTTCCGTTAATCATATTCTCTCTTGAAAGTCCAAAATCAACCACCTGATTGCACAATATAATGGAGTAGCCTTCATAAACAGAATGCAAAAACCAAAGGCTGGAAAATCAAATTCTACTCTAATTCTGTTTTATTAACCCTAGCTCCCATTTCTTGATCCAACATGGTGTTAGAATATTTGATATCCCTAGGAACAGTCAAATTATAAGATAATTTTTAAGTTAAATGTTTCTATAATATGTTAAAAATGGAAATATGTAAATGAAATAAATATAAGATCTTACTCCATCATGGAGATACGCAGCATTGGCGACCAAATCGTTACCTATAATAATGTATATTTAAATAATTATTTTAAAACACTAATTATCGAAGCATTAATCTAGAGCGATAAGGCTACGATAAAAGCAAACCTTTACTACGGTTTGTCGGATTAGTGAACTTGGACTACACCACTCTTGCACCTTTACAACATCTGCAACAAATAAAAATCAGTTTAAACAATGAAGGCATACATAACATATTTATTAAGGAATTATTAAACAAAATATCTGGTTGTTGATCTCTCCTCTACATGCATACAAAAATGCAGGCAAACAGAACATGCATACATACAGATGTTCTCTGTTTTTCATGTTAATGTATTAAAGTGTTTGTATTTGTGTTTTGGAACTGGTCATCCTATTTTGTTGACTTGAATCAATCTAAATAGTTATCAAATATAAAAATGTGAAAAAAAAAAGAAAAAGAGATATGTGATTTATGATAAAAAGCATACGCATACATACTGTCATACTAAACTGCAATCATTGTTTGAGTTTAAAAAATGAATCAGCAAAAACTAAGCAAACTATGAATCTAAACAATGTTTATCATAGCCAACCGAACAAACTATGAATTGAATTACACTTTATTATCATCATTTAATATGTAAATTACAAAATCACTTTTTGATTATTTGAATTTATAGTTGTAATTTTTAAGTTTTATTAACAAATTAAGTTTTACATTTGAACCAATCTTTAACTTAAACATCCACTTTTTGACCCAAAAGAAATGAAAACAATCATATTTAGGAAGTTAAATGTTATATGTTGTACCTGCAATGCAAAAATGATATCTGCTTCATCTACCTGCGTGTTACTCTCCTTAATTTATCATCTCTAGATTGACCAACTTTTAAAATTCCCTACAAAATATCAGTTGCAAAATTATAAAAAATTTCTACAAAACGATTATTTATTTGAATATATGATAGAATGTAAGCCAACTGATTGGTGTGTTCACTGACCTGAACACTTAGCATTCCACATGTGCATGAAATATCTATTGCGCCCTGCGGATATCAATATAAAACTTGTTCGACAGCAACACAACCAGTCTTGATTAGAAAAATGGGTAAATATAGAAATATAGATTGCAATTTCATTTTTTATAATGAGAGATAAAAGTAAAAAAATAATAATAATCAATGATATCCAAGTTAACCAACCATTATTTGGTCATATTATGATTTCACCATTGCAGGATACAAGATCATAGCTTCAGCAAGGATTCCTAGACCAAGGGTGATGTTGAACATAGTTCAACAGGTAGTCCTTCACATGATTGCAGCAGATCAAGGATGTCTAAACCGAAGTCTTCAAACTGTGACCTAAACCTTAAAATTAAACAACAAAACAACCATCAATTTAATTTAAGCCATGATATAACGCAACCAACACAACTTAATAACAAGGCACCCACAATTTAGTTAATAAGAAATCAAAATCACTCAAGAAAACATTGATAAGATATCAAAAAACCAAAATTACCTACACCATGGTTTCCCCTGATAAAGCTGGCACAAAGCATGTCAAATTGTAGGATCAGATGTTCTCAATTGATACGATAGAAGAGTATAGCAGCGGAATTCAACACAAAATTAGCATAAGTAAAGTAAGAACAATTTCAATCAAACAGTAACGCAAGTTTGTTATAGAGAGAGAAAGTTTTCTGTAAAAGGAATATCTCATTCAATTGATTAACTTCGTTACATTACAATCATGTCAACTGCCTATATATAGAAGGCAGTGACGTCTGATGATGTCACATGATGTTGACATCTAACAGACAAAACAAAACAACCGAAATTAACTAAACGACTGAGAATGTCTTCAACATCTGAAGACAAACTCTACAACTACTGAAGAACAAAACTACTGAAGTACAAATACTGAAACTACTGAAATACAAAATACTAAAACCTCTGATGAGTAAACTACTCACCAGACTTTTACAAACAATAAGAAAACTACTGAAGACTAACTATACACTACAACACCTGACGACTTACACTTCAGCTGTTGTACATCTCTTCAGATCTTGTGACTTCAGCACATTTGAATATCAGCCTTTGTGTTCTTCTTCAGTTGTTGTAATGCTGTGAGACTTAGAGATTTTTCTGATCAGGCTCATTGGTTCTTTTAGTCCAACAAACTCCCCCTGAACCAATGCAGCCAAAAACCTCTAACTTATTTAAGGTCTCACTTATTTATTCCAGGCAGAAAGAAATGTCGTTTTCTTTGAGATCAGTATCAAAATGACCAATTAAAGTATAAGCCTGATAACCAACAGCTTCCAAAAACTCTAACTGTCAAAATATGAGAGGGAACTCCTTTGGGGAAATGGACTATGAGCATTAACCCCTCTCATTGAAGCTATTGATTGTATACTAACCTGAAAGACTCCCGGACATAAGCTTCAAGTAGTAACATCTTCTCTTCTGGAGTCATTCTTTCAGGTTCACCTTCGAAGAAGGACTCAGGCCCTTAAAATTCAGACAAGTATCTGGCCGTAGTTCCATCCTTCAGTTCTACTCTTGTAATTTCCCTGTACACAAACTCATCAGGGTGCTTACCCTCTAAAAACAAAAAGAGTTCTTCTTGCTGAACATGTTCCAGCCTCCTATACACCAGTCCCTTCTTTATCATTTTGTTCTCTAAGAAGTTAGGAGCTTTTGCACCCGAGTTGTAGACACTCTTGAAGTCATTAATGATTTCCCAAGGATCAAGCACTGACCCAAGCATGATTTCAGCACTCAACACCCTTTTGATCCTATTTGCATAAGTTGCTGGGGGCTGTCTCTTGTGAATCCTATGAAGAACCCTTGGGTCAGGCCACATCTTAATCAATTCTTTCGTATATTTAAATGTCCATTTCAGAGCATACAACCTTTGAGCTTCCTTTTTCATTGCAGTGATAGTTGAAGTCTGAGGATAATCTTTGTCCACCAACTTGAGAAATTGCTCATCATGTTTCTTTTGGCTCTCTTCTTCTTCCAGTTTTACTTTGACTGCCAACATCCTAGCCTCTGGTGTAATAATTGGCTGTTGACCAAAAACTAATGGCTTTTTAGGAATGTAATTGGCAGGAGGAGTAATTTTCTTCTTTGGAACTGTCAGATCTACCCCAGTTGTTGAAGGTGCAGGCTTTTGAGCTTTTGGCTTGATGACTGTGGAGATAGGCAACCTGTCTTCTGCATCAGAACTTTCTTCTTCTTGAATTCTGAGTTGCCTTCTCTTCTTTGGAGGAGCCCTTACCTCAACAACCTGAGTCTCAACCTGAGTCTGAACCTCTGGAATTTGAACCCCCTCTAGTTCAGTGTCTTGTGCATCAAAAGTTGTGGCTTGTACTTGAACTTCAGAGATTGTAGCCTGTGTTTGAACTTCAGAAGTTGTAGCCAATTCTTGTACATCAAATTCTTGTATATCAGAGGTTTGGACTTGTTTTTGTACATCAGATGTTGTGGCTTCCAATTGTTCAGCACTAACTTCAATTTCTTTAGCAACCATTTCCTGCTCAACTTCCACATCATCTCTGTTGATAATCTCAACAGGTTTGTTCTTCTTCTGTCTCTTATAAGTTACTTGAATGATAGGAGACCTTTCAAATGCAACCTCTTCAGACCTTGGCCTTTTGGAAGCTGAAGTTGTGACTGATTCAGTTCCTAACTCCCCCTTTTTGGCTGCAGGGGAAGAAGGAGTATGTAGAGTTGAAAGTTTAGCAGTCACAGCCTCATCAACCATTTGTTGAATTTGAGTTTGGGAAGGTAACCTCTCATCAAGGGCTTGAACAATAATTGACTTCAGTAATGGAGTGATGAGAGGGAGGATTTGTAGAAAGGCAGCAGCTAATGCCTCTGGGGGGCTAGAACCCAAAGGATTAGTGCCTGAAGCAAAGGCTGGCGGCATTTGAAATTGTGAAGTAGTGGGGGAAGTGTTTGGGTGACCTTCAGAATGAGAAGGTGCCATCTGTGGGATAAGTGGGGAAGATGGTCTTTTGTCCTTGGACATTTTGGTGAGTAGCTCATTGAGTCTACATACCTCAGCCTCAAGGAGTTGGTTTTGCTTAACAAGCTCAGCAACTGATCTTTGGTCATCAGTAGCATTAGCTACATCATCTGACCTCCTGAGAATCTCAGGATTTACCTGAGTTGAGTGTGGCTCAACAGATTCAGGTGCCCCTTTGTCTTGGTACTGGGGACTTCCAACCTCAGGGGTAACCCCTTCATCAGTTGTTGCCTCTGACAAGGTCTTAGCAATGGTACCACTAGCAATCACTCCAAATGATGGAGGTGATGAAGTAGCAGCCTTGTCAGATATCAGAATCTCTCTTTCCACACTAGGAGATCTGATGTTGTAGTCATGATCCTGTGGGTTATCAGAGACACTTTGGTCCTCCCCCTCAATGTTGAAGCTTATCCCAGTAGTGATAGGTGTCTGGGAGGGGATAGGAGTGTTCAACTGATTCAGGATGTTTTCAATAACAAAAGTGGGACTATCTGGGGTGGTTTCCATAGGAATTGGTTTTGAAACAGATTGCACCCGGGGAGATTGGTGCTGTTCAATAGAAACCTTTTCAACTGAAAGAGGTTCTAGTGATGTGTCTGCCCCTTCAAAAGTTGCACCAGGGTCCTGTTGAGAGGAATCCTGGGCGGTTTGAGCCGGTGGAGTCGAATGGATCACTGGTTGACTACTCCCAGTGACCATGTCATGCCTTGGTGAGGCATGGGCAGACTCAGGGGACTCATTTCCCTGAGCAGCCTTTTTGGGCTTAGTGGATTTTGGTTTAGTGGGGACTCTGGATTTGGATTTTGAGGATGAGGCTGTGGGTTCCCGTTGCTTGGGTTTGAGCTTCCGGGCAGCCTCTTTTAAAGTGAGGTTGGAGTTGTGTCTGGAATATACTTCCAGCAAAACTGCTGGAGCAGGGATCCCCTGACCAACAAGGCCTGTTTGTGGCAGCTGTTTCTCTATGATGGCCATAATAAAACGAGGATAGAGTAACCATCTAGAGGAAACAGGCTTACCAGCATGTTCAGTTAATTCAGAAAAAAGTATTTGAGAAAAATTTAGCTTTTGAGATTCGAGAATAGAGTACAACACCTGTTGCCAACGAGATGACATTTGATCCCATGAAGAAGACTTCGGAGCCAGGCATATGTTGATCATATGGAATATCAGACGCTCTGGATCATTAAAGTGCTTCTTGAAAAGTGTTGAGTCACTCAAGTCGCCCTGGTATTCATGACTTGTAAAACAGAGGTCAGTGGCGCTGTTAGGGAACTGAGTGACTAGGTTGGCATCGTCAAGTTGAAGAACATCCCTGAGCTCAGCGGGACTGATATGCACGTTGTGACCATTGACTGTTGATCGAAGAGAGATGACTCCAGTTCCAACATTTACCAGTTCAACATTCATCCAAAATTGATGAATGGATTCAACATACAGAGTTGGATTGATGAGAAAAGCAGTTTTGAATTGAGATGAGTTCATCAAGTCGACAGCTTCATCAAACTTGGACCAGAATGAAGATTTGGTCAGATAGGCTATAGAATTGTGACGCGGTTTCAAAGTTATGGTAGCCATGGATGCAGAGATGAAAGAGGGAAAGTAGGTTTTGAAAAAGATGAAAAGTTCTGAGAAGGTGATAATGAAACAACTGAGAAGGATTGAGTTAAATAGAGAAAACAACTGAGGTTAAAACAACTGAAGAGTAAAATTACTCATCAGGTGTTGTCGACAGTTTTGTTCATCAGTTGTTTTCATCAGTTGTTCATCAGACTTTTTGGAAATTTTGTTCATCAGAACTTGTGAACAATGTGTTCATCAGAACTTTTTGGAAATTTTGTTCATCAGAACTTGTGAACAATGTGTTCATCAGAACTTGTAAACAATTTGTTCATCAGAACTTTGTGAGAAATGTTTGACCTTCAGTACTTAGTGAATCAATACTCAGCAGTACTTGTAACTTAGAGTATTAGAAAAGGTCATAACTGTTCTTGAATCAGTACTTTTGATATGTATCAGTATGTACTGAAAATATCAAAATGTGTCAAGATAAAGGAAAAAAAATATTTTTGAAATTTTAAAAGGATATTTAACATTTTATTCATTTAAACACTAACCTATTCAAGTTGCAACATACCAAGCCGTAGAACTAAATTTTGAAAAGTGGATGTGTCTAAAGGCTTAGTAAAAATGTCAGCAAGCTCATCAGCACTAGGAACAAATTTGGGATCAATCAGACCTTTTTCAAAACAATCTCTTATAAAGTGATGTCTGATCTCAATGTGTTTAGTCCTAGAGTGCTGAACTGGATTCTTGACAATACAAAGAGCTGAAGCACTATCCATTAACAATGGTGTCTTCAGTTCTTTGATGCCATAGTCCAGGAGTTGAGACTGAAGCCAGAGAATTTGGGAAGTGCAACTTGCAGCAGCAATGTACTCAGCTTCAGCAGTGGAGGTGGCTACAGAAGTTTGCTTCTTACTTTGCCAAGAAACCAAGCAATTTCCTAGAAACTGACACCCACCAGAAGTAGATTTTCTTGAGAGTTTGCATCCTGCATAGTCACTATCTGAAAAAGCAACCAGCTTGCAGGATTGTCCAGTGGAGTACCATATTCCCATAAATTGAGTACCTTGCAAGTATCTGAAAATTCTTTTCACAGCAATCAAATGAGACTCTTTGGGTGCAGCCTGAAATCTAGCACAAACACATGTGGCAAACATAATGTCTGGCCTGGATGCAGTTAGATACATTAAAGAACCAATCATACATCTATAAAGAGTTTCATCCACTGAAGTACCTTTCAGATCTGCATCAAGTTGTGTGGTGGTGCTCATGGGGTTGGAACATGGCTTACAGTTTTGCAAATCAAATTTCTTTAAAAGCTCTTTTGTGTATTTTGATTGGTGAATGAAAATTCCATCAGGTTTTTGTTTGATTTGAAGACCCAAGAAAAACTGTAACTCCCCCATAGCACTCATTTCAAAATTTGTAGTCATAAGTTTAGTGAAATCATCACACAACTTTGGGTCAGATGAAGCAAATATAATGTCATCAACATAAATTTGAACAAGTAGCTTATGCTGACCTACATTCTTTATGAATAAAGTTTGATCAATGGAGCCTCTAGTGAAATTATTTTTTAGAAGAAAAGTGGATAATGTGTCATACCAGGCTCTAGGTGCTTGTTTCAGCCCATAAAGAGCTTTATCAAGCTTGTACACCCAATCAGGATGTTTATTGTCCTCAAAGCCTGGAGGTTGACACACATACACTTCCTCTTTTATTTTACCATATAAGAAAGCACTTTTGACATCCATTTGAAAAACTTTAAGTTTATGTAAGGCAGCATATGCTAAAAACAGCCTAATTGCTTTTAATCTGGCTACAGGGGCAAAAGTTTCATCATAATCAATACCTTCTTCCTGACAGAACCCCTGTACAACCAGTCTAGCTTTGTTTTTAATGATTTGACCTTTTTCATCTGTTTTATTCCTAAACACCCATTTTGTGCCTATTGCACACTTACCTGGAGGTAAAGAAACCAGCTCCCAAACCTGTTGCTTTTTGAATTGCAATAATTCCAACTGCATTGCCTCCACCCAGCCAATATCTCTAAGTGCTATGTGGTAATTCTTTGGCTCTTGTTGACTGACAAACAAAGCATAAAGACAAAAGTTAGATAATTGACTTCTTGTTGAAACACCTGCAGAAATATCACCAAGAACTTGAGATAATGGATGATTCTTCAGTTCTTGATATGGAATAAGATAAGTGCAAGTGTTTGCTGGAGGATCAGATGTTGCAGTTGAAGATGATTCAGGAAACAAAGCAGCTGGGATTTCAAATGATTGAGAGGATTCCAGAATTTCATCAGCATTTGTATTGAGTGGGATTGCTGAAGCAGGAGGAGCATCAGATTTGGTAGATGGGGACATATTGTCACTGAATCTGAACAAATGAGTACTCGCATCTTCATCATCTGAAATTCCTTGTGATGTTGCATTAGAAGCTGGTGGTGGATCAGCTGGAAGAACTTCATCTTCTACACCACTATTCTCAACATGAAAATCATGTTGCAAGATATTCAGATCAAACATCTCAGCAGGATTCTGAGGAATGGAATCTTTAGGACATTCATTGAATTTGACATGAAGGGTTTCTTCTACAGTTTTTGTTCTACAATTGAACACTCTATATGCCTTGCATGTTGAAGAATATCCAACAAAGTATCCTGCATCAACTTTGGAATCAAACTTGGTAAGTTGATCTTTGGTGTTGAGAATGAAACAAGGACATCCAAAAGCTCTGAAGAAGGAAATCAAAGGAGTTAAAGAATGAAGGATTTCATATGGAGTCTTCAACCATCTTTGATTCACCAAAACTCTGTTTTGCACATAGCAAGCTGTGTTAACAGCTTCTGCCCAGAATGTGAGAGGTAAACCAGAATCAGCAAGCATTGTTCTGGCAGCTTCAATCAGGGTCCGATTCTTCCTTTCTACCACTCCATTCTGTTCAGGAGATCTGGGAATGCTATACTGTCTCTGAATTCCCTTTGACTGATAAAATTCATCAAGAAGATGATTTCTGAATTCAGTGCCATTGTCACTCCTAACACACTTGATAGAAAGAGAATACTGCTTTTCAGCATACAACACAAAATTGATAATAGCCTTGGCAACCTCACCTTTTGAGTGTAAGAAGAAAGTCCAGACAAACTTTGAATAGTCATCAACAATAACTAGACAATACTTCTTCTTTGCCATAGACATTATCTGCACTGGACCAAACAGATCCATGTGTAACAGTTGTAAACAACCAGTGGATTTGGAATCTCCAATTGAAGGAAAAGAGACTTTGTGTTGCTTTCCTTTCAAGCATGCAGAACAGTTTTCATCACAACTAAAATCCTTTAAAGGAAGACCTCTAACCAAACCATGTTTCACCAATTGATTCATGTTCTTAATGTTCACATGACCTAATCTTCTATGCCACAGATTTGATTCCTTGAAAGAGGCCTTAGAAAATAAACAAGGATGACCTTTGACAGAGATTTTCTTAGAAAGATCAAAGGCATATACCTTTCCCACTCTGTTAGCCTTAAGAAGTGTATACTCATCTAACACTTTGCTAATCAAAGGCATCACATCAGAAGATAAAATCCTACAATCTTGCTTAGTGAAGAGAGACACATGACCCTTATCACACATTTGACTAACACTCAGCAGATTGTACTTAAGATTCTCAACATGATTAACATCATCAAACCTAATCTTACCATTAGTGACTACACCTTTACCTATGATATACCCCTTAGCATCATTACCAAAGGACACAAATCCTCTCCTTCCAGTGAAATAGTTATGAAGAAGAGATCTGCTCCCAGTCATATGCATGGATCCTCCACTATCAACATACCAGATGCTACTTTGACATGCTGAAGGACCCTGCATACAACAACACACTCAGTTAGACTTTTGGACCCAAACCATTTTGGTTTTGGGTCTGTTAACATTTGAAGAAACAGAACTAGCATTATCAGTTGAAGCAACACTTGAAGCATTCTTATCAGAAATTTTTGGTTTGACTTTTGATTTTGATTTCTTTTTATGAAATGAATCAACAGATGCCTCTGCCATATTGACCCTTCCTATCAGTTGTTGCATCATTAGCATCAGTTGATTATGAGTTTGAGTTAAAAGCTTGATTTCATCAGACACATCAGGACTTGATTTTTTATTTTTCTTTTTGATTAGTTTTGTGTCTTTAGTTAAAATAGATGTTTTCAAGTGTTGTTTCCCTGAATCTGGAATAATTTCTTTTCCTTTCTTGAATTGACTTGAAGTATTTCCTTGTACTGATTTTCCAGATTTTGAAACAACTGATGATTCTGGTACAAATTTTGAACTGAATTCATTTTTCATTTTAAGTATATTCTTGTTTTTATTCTTGATTTTATTGAATTTTGAACCTTTTCTGTACCAGCATTCATCAGTTGAATGATTAAACAACCTACAAATATCACAAGTCACTCTCTTCTTTCTTTCCTTGTGATTGTCTACAAGTACGGATGACTTAGAAACAGATGGTTTGTTCATCAGAACATCTGAGGCATCAGTATTTGTAGTCAAATTGACAACAGCTGATGGATTGATAACATCTGAAGAGTTATTCTTCAGCACTTGTGTCTCAACACATTTACCAACATCAGTTGTTGCAGTATCAGCTTTGTCACCAACTGCTGATGAATGACTTTGACTTATTAAAAGTCTTGCATCATTTTCTCCAACACCATCCCCATCTGACTCAATTAGGTGCAAGTTTAAAACATTTGAAACATGTTCATCAGGATTAATCTCAACTAAGACATTATCCTGACAAGTGTCATCCTTAATGACATTTGTACACCCAATTGAATAAGAATAGGTTTCAATCTCAACCTTTTCAGCAACAGCTTTGCAAACATTTGAGTCTTCTTCAGATATGTCTGCAGAATCAGACACTTCTGAAGAGTTGGTAGATTGGTACACACTCTCCCCATCAGATTCACAGTCAAGACTTATTGGTTTATAATCAGCAGGGGGGCCAGTGTGATTGTAACCAATCCCAAACTTAACATTTGAAGCTGACTGTTTGCTCAACAACATTTCAAACCCTTTACAGGACTCAACCCATTTTTCACAATTGACTTGGGTTGCTGCAAGTGTTTGTTTTAGATCATTTTGCTTTACCAGCATGACTTCCACTCTAGCTTTTTCATCAGACAACAAACATTTAAGTTTATAAATTTCAGACTCTTTCTCATTTAAGGCTTTTTCAAACTCAGTTTTGTTTTTAGCCACAACCTTTTCCAATTCAAATTTCTCATTAATCAGTTCTACATTGATTTCCCTAATGGAAGCAAATGCTGAAATGCATGACTCTGAACATAATTTAGCTTTTGATTCAGAAGATACCTGAGATGTTGAAGAGGATTGACAGGTATTTTCAGTTGAATCAATAGCCATCAGTGCCAGATTTCCAAAAGGATTGTCTCCACCATGTGGACCAGTTTCAGAAAAAGGCTGCATGTTGAAGTCTGATAAGTCATCAGACAAGCTACTCCAATCAACAACACCAGGAGTGAAGAAACTCTGATGCTGTTGTTGTTGAGACTGTTGAGTTGATTGAGGTTTGCTGGGTTCAGGAAGAGCAGGTGATTGTGGTGAGATTAATGCTGGATTGTGAGGAGGTTGAGGCATGTAAAAGCAAGGATATGGATAGGGCATTGGATTTTGTGGAACAAAGTGAGCTGGATAGAATTGCTGTTGACTAGTACTAGAAGATAGTGGTCCTTTGCCTGAGGAATTGTTGCTTGGAAAGGTCACAAAAGGTGCAGCAGGATTAGAACCAGATGTTTTGCACTCCCTAGCAAAGTGACCAAGCCTATGACACTTATGGCACCTCAACTTCCCTTTGTCAAATCCAACCTTAGTCTTGCCAGATAATCCAGGGAACTTCCTTCCTGTTCTTTTATAAAACTTTTGTGATCTGATGTTGATCAATGCCATTTGACTTAAAATGTCCATCTCCTCTAGATCATCATCCGGAATACCTTTCAAATCATCCATCACAAAACACAAGTTGTCACTATAACTTCCTGCATTACCCTCAACTCCCACAAAAGCATGATCAGAATTATTAGTAGAAAAGTCAATATGTTCATCATAAGAACATTCAGACCCATTAAACTCTGACTCCTGACCAAGTAAAGCAGTGTTACCAGGAACAAAATCATCAGCAAGTTTTCCAGATGAAGACAGTTTTCTCTTCTGTTCTACCTCTCTCTCAAAAGTTAAGAGTTTCCCATGTAATTGGGTGAGAGATAGACTTTCTAGATTAGCATTAGAGCGTAGGACAATTGTATAAGTGTCCCATCTCTCAGGCAATGATCTCAGAAATCTGTTATTCATCTGACTATTAGTGTATTCTTGCTTAACCATTTTTAACTCAGAAATTAAACATGAGAATCGCTCAAATTGTTGAGTCAAGGATTCACCCTTTCGGTGAGAAAATGTCTCATACTGCTGAGCCAGAATTTCTCTAGTATTTGCTAAAACCTCATCGGTTCCACCAAATTGTTCTTTCAGTGCAACCCAGAGATCATGAGCAGTATCATAATGCATCAAACCAGAATAGATCTCATTCGGCAGAGCCATGGCCAGAATACCATGAGCTTTAGCATCAATTTCAAACAGTTTAATGTCCTCATCCGAATACATATCAGCAGGTTTCGGAATCATGATCTTAGTTTCAGGATCAGTGATCGTGGGTTTATATGGTCCATGCACAACAGATTTCCAACATCCTGCGCTGTTAATCGACAGGTGATGTAGCATTCTACGTTGCCATATGTTGTACTCACTCCGCACAAGCATCGGAGGCTTGGTTGCGGAGCCTGTATTGTGCGGATCATTGTTCGGAGTTGACATGATCACAGATTCAATCAATTTACCACAAACTAATGCAAATCTCAATCAATTTGATGCAAAACAGATTGATATTGAAATACAAATCAACAGAAGTTAACAGAAAATTTCAATCTATAACAAATTCTTACTTAATCAGCTAATTCACTCAATTTGAGAACAAATTTGAGCAGTTTCAGAGATCAATTGTGTAATCGATCAATGATTAACCTGCTCTGATACCAATTGTACGATCAGATGTTCTCAATTGATATGATAGAAGAGTATAGCAGCGGAATTCAACACAAAATTAGCATAAGTAAAGTAAGAACAATTTCAATCAAACAGTAACGCAAGTTTGTTATAGAGAGAGAAAGTTTTCTGTAAAAGGAATATCTCATTCAATTGATTAACTTCGTTACATTACAATCATGTCAACTGCCTATATATAGAAGGCAGTGACGTCTGATGATGTCACATGATGTTGACATCTAACAGACAAAACAAAACAACTGAAATTAACTAAATGACTGAGAATGTCTTCAACATCTGAAGACAAACTCTACAACTACTGAAGAACAAAACTACTGAAGTACAAATACTGAAACTACTGAAATACAAAATACTAAAACCTCTGATGAGTAAACTACTCACCAGACTTTTACAAACAATAAGAAAACTACTGAAGACTAACTATACACTACAACACCTGACGACTTACACTTCAGCTGTTGTACATCTCTTCAGATCTTGTGACTTCAGCACATTTGAATATCAGCCTTTGTGTTCTTCTTCAGTTGTTGTAATGCTGTGAGACTTAGAGATTTTTCTGATCAGGCTCATTGGTTCTTTTAGTCCAACACAAATCCCCAAAGGAGTGGAGCACACCCAACACACTGTTGATACGACGTCAGAAAAAGAAAACAGTTGATGAGCACGAGCGGAGCACTGGCTCTTATGCAGGTAAAAGCTCCGGTGACCTCACCAAACACATAGTTGAAGTAACCACAAAAATAAAACATTGCAACCTTTCTTATCCATAATTTCTGCAAATTTTTTTCATCAAACTAAAGGGATCAAACCAACAAATATTAAAACATTGAAAAATCATTCATCAAATACACATAAGGGAAATTGCAGGTGAATAAACCTAACAAATTAAATCATACACTGACTTTCACGACCAAAACATGTTCAAGCCATCAACAAAAAGATGAGATAGTTTTGAAAAAAAATACCAGAGCTGCCAAAACGTGTTCAAGCTATCAATAAACAAACATCTAATGGATCTACTCCCAAATAGCCAATTTCAAGACTTTGACGTCTGATCCCCAAAGCGAACTCTAATTCTCAACTTGCTAATAAACCAATTAGGGTTCAACCTGTTAAAGAAAAACAACATAAAAAGCAACCATCAATTGAGACTTATTCACGAAATAAACAAAAAAGCTTAATAAACCACCAAAGAACAGATCTACCAAACAAAAAAGCCCTAACCAAAAATATCACAACTCACCAACATCAGACCAAGGGTGTTCTTCTGTCGGAACCTAGGGTAGTGGTGCTTTTCTGTCGAGATCAAACCGAGGATGGTGATTTCTACTATCGAGAGCAAACCAAGGGTGTTCTTCGGCCGCAGCCGAGGGTAGTGGTGTCTTCTGTCCAGATCACAAATCAGATGGTGGTGTTCTTTTGACCACTGTCGGATACAGTTGTCGTTGTTCGTTGACCACCGTCGTCGTCTAGCATTTCCTGTTTGTGTCGCCAGGGGTGCCGTCGGAGGTGGTTACTGTCTAGAGATGTCGGAGGTGGTTGCCGGTGAGAGATGACTGAGGTGGTTGCTGGTGAGAGATGACGGAGGTGGTTGCGTCGCCTTGTCTGTGTGTTTCAAAGAAGAATGATTGGGGCATGAATGAATGATTTGAATTTTGAAATTTTGAAACTAAAAGGAGGAAACGTGTGCTTTAAAACAGGAGGAAACATGCTTATTCAATTGTATATTAAGCAACACCATTTGTACATTTCTTAAATTTAAGAACTACCTATTTTCTCTCTCATATATGCTTTATATAATAGTAAAGATATGCGTTTGATAAGGATTATCAATGTTTAAGTATGGTTAAAGACCCATTCGAGCGAATGGCTCTACTAATGAAGTCATTCGCCAAATGAATGCCCTAGCGAATGACTAAGTCAAGCGAATGAGTCATTCGCCAAATGACTCATTAGACTGACCTGTCCATTTGGCCACGTCATTCGCCGAATGAGTTGCTTCGGCCACTCATTCGGCCGAATGATGACCGCCTAAAAATATAGGTCCAAACCTTTTCAAAACTAACTTTCCAGAGTCCTCCTTCTCCCCTGAGAACCCAGAGTCAATACCCTAGGAGATTAGAGCAGCCATTGCACATCCAAGTTCTATTCTCAACCCGTGGTGTTCGATTCTCGATCAAACGTCCATCCTACACCTTCGGATTAGCACAGTTGCTGTTGGTTTCGATTGGAAAACCCTGGAATAGGATTCCGCACTATTCCAAAGGCTGTCGAGTATATATCCATTGGAACCGGATTGTTTCCAAGCTCCTTATTGGTCCTACAAAGAGGTATGATCAATGATTCATCAGCGAGACATCTCTTTGAGATTTGATACATGAAATACATCGTGTACTCCGCTGAGTTCATCAGGGAGTCTGACTCTGTATGCCACAGGACCTATGCGTTGAGTTATCTCAAACGTCCAACATACCTTGGTGCTAGTTTGCCTTTAGCCCCAAAACGAAGCATGCCTTTCCATGGGGACACTTTCAACATGACTCGGTCACCCACATGGAATTCCAAAGGCTTTCGCCGTTTTTCTGCGTAACTCTTTTGGCGGCTACGTGTTGCTTGTAGTCTCTGTTGTATCTGGGCTATCTTATCAGTAGACTACTGAATAAGTTCGGGCCCAGTGATATCGTTGTCTCCCACTTCGGTCTAACAAATTGGAGACTGACATTTTCTACCATATTGTGCTTCAAACGGAGCACATCCAATACTGCTGTGGTAGCTGTTGCTGTAGGAGAACTCGATGAGTGGTAAATGTTTATCCCAACTTCCACCGAAGTCTAGGATGCATGTTCTCAACATATCCTCTAGGGTTTGAATCGTTCGCTCGCTTTTTCCATCCGTTTGTGGATGATAAGCGGTGCTCAAGTTAACACTTGTCCCTAGAGATTGTTGCAATGATTGCCAGAACCGCGATGTAAATCGACTGTCATGGTAAGAAATAATAGATAAAGGCACACCGTTCCGTACTACTATTTCATCTACGTAGAGTCTTGCTAGCTTTTCCATCTTGTAATTTTCTCTGATCGGCAAGAAGTGAGCGGACTTGGTCAATCGATCAATGATGACCCATATAGAATCGTGTCCGCTGGAAGTACGTGGTAGCTTGGTAATAAAATCCATAGCTATTTGTTCCCACTTCCATTGTGGTATCTCTGGTTTCTCCAGCAAACCTGATGGTTTCTGGTGTTCCGCTTTGACTTTGGCACATGTTAAGCATTTGCCAACATAAGTGGCGACATCCTTCTTCACACTTGTCCACCAATAAAATGACCTAAGATCTTGGTACATCTTGTCGGCCCCAGGATGAACGGAATAACGTGTCTTGTGTGCCTCATCAAGTATGAGTGTTCGAAGTTCATCTACTGCCGCGATCCAGACTCGATCCTGAAAATAGATAACTCCATCTTGTTTTGTCTAGAAATGTTTCTTGGCTCCACAATCGAGCTCATGTTTGAAGTTGTTTCTTGCCGCTGCTTCCTCTTGTGCTTGTATAATTTGATCTTTTAGACTTGTTTGCACGGTCATTCCCATTGCTCGAACGCGCAAGGGTTTGACTCTTTCCTTCCGGATCAAGGCATGTACAACAACATTAGCTTTGCCCGGATGGTGTTTGATCACACAATCGTAATTGTTCAGGAGCTGGACCCAACGTCTCTGTCGCATGTTAAGCTCATTCTGATCAAATATGTGCTGTAACCTCTTGTGATCTGTGAAGATAGTGCATTTGGTACCGTACAGGCAATGTCTCCAAATCTTTAATGCAAAAACAACAGCTTCCAGTTCTAAGTCGTGTGTTGTGTAGTTCGTTTCAAGTATCTTCAGATGTCTTGACGCGTAGGCAATGACTTTGTCTCGTTGCATTAAAACACAACCGAGTCCCTGATGAGATGCATCACAGTATACTACAAAGTAATCATTGCCCTTTGGGAGTATTAAGATTGAAGCGTTGCTCTATCTTTGTTTTAGTGTTTGAAATGCCTCTTCTTGTTTCTGAGTCCACACGAATGGTTCGCTCTTCTGTGAGAGTTTGGTGAGAGGCAAAGCAATCGTAGAGAAATTTGAAATGAATCTCCTGTAATAACCTGTCAATCCCAGGAATGATCTGATCTCTGTCGGTGTTGTGGGCACATCCCAGTTCTTGATTGCTTCAATCTTGGCAGGATCCACATGAATACCATTACTGTTAATCACATGACCCAAGAACTGGACTTCTCTTAGCCAGAATTCACACTTGGAGAATTTAGCATACACTCGTTCGTCTTTCAGGAATTCCAAAACTGTCCTGAGATGTTGTTCATGTTCCTTCTCGCTTCATGAGTAGATCAGTATATCATCAATAAAGACGATAACGAATTGATTGTAACATCTGTGCCGGAATCGTTACCGGAACAGTAATCTGTACAGTAACTTGTACAGTAACTCAGATACAAACTAGAGAATTATATAGAAGCTATTAACATTCGAAGATGAACATAAACTATTACACGATGTTTCTGAAATTCTGATTTAAACCTTATGGTTTAAACAGTCAGAAACACATTAGACAATCATGAACAGATGCATATATGTTTAATTTTTGTGTTATTCGGTTTAAACGTATGTGAGGATAAACAAAACAAAACTATAACAGTTGTTGTTACAGAATACTCAACCGACAAACTATTCGTATAGGTGACGATCTGTACGAATAGATCTGATAGTTTAACAATCTCAAATGATGACTGAAAAGTAGAAAACAAAATCAGAAAGTGAAACGTACAATCGTGTTCATACAGTTAGCGCTCTGTACGAAAACGCGCTTAAGTGACCTTTTCTGACGAAACGAAAACGAAGACGAATCGAACGAAAATAAGTTTAAGGAAATATAATATTTCTTGTTTTACAATTTTGAAACTCATCATAAATCAATTTAAACGAAACTATTTAATTTAAAGATACGTAAAATCTCCGAACGATTAATGTAACGCGTAAAAATATTTAATTGCGAAAGATAATTTTTAGTAAATGGTATCTAAAATATTTATTAGAAATAAACAACTTCCAAACATTTTAAAATAAACACCTTTTTATTTAAATTGATAATTACGCACGTTACGATCCGGAAACGCACCGGAGACGAAAATCGAGTAACCGAAATGAACCCGAATAACCGCGGAGTATATAAACGTTGAAAGAACACTTCTCCTTCATTTTTACACATCTCTCTATCTCTCTAGCTCTCATTCCCGTCACCCCTCTCTCACTAGAATTTCTCACCTTCAACCTTCAAGATCTCACTCATTTCTCAACGAAATCGGATGATTCTTGGACCTACACGAAGCTCTTGAAGTCCTCTACGCAGGAGTACAACTGATCGGTGGGATTGCCCAGAAAATTTTCAGGTATGAAGCTTAGAAATGCACGAAAAATAGGGTTTTCTTATTAGAACCTTCGACCACATCTTCAATCGGTTGTAAACCATACTTAACCCGACCCAAGGCTACAACTCGAACGTTATGCAGGTTAGAACAGGACGGCTTAAGGGAGGAGACAATCGGGATCCAAATAGGAGCTTGATGGTGATGATGATACAGTAGGGTTCGCAACATCCCAGCCGAACCTCTCTCTTCTCCTGGCGAACCCACATGCTCAACGAACCATCATGCATAGGTGGCGAACCTTCTAGCCCTCGGCAAACCTGCAATGTCTTTCGCGAACCTATGTGCAGGGTTGGCTGAACCACGAAGTGCCGAACCCTGTGGCTGCCGGCGAACCTTGTAGGGTAACGAACCTATTGACTTCATGCAAGGGCCGAACCCTTGCCTCAACCCATCCGTCGAACCTTCTGGTCACCTGCCGAACCTTGCACGGGTCCCGAACCCATCATGTTCCAGCCGAACGATGGGTATGGGCGAACCCATGCAGCGAACCCTACCCGATACATGCGAACCTGTGGAGATGAACAATGGCCACCGAACCCTTCTAGTAGTTGTCGAACTCCTGATGAACCACCGAACCTTAGCCGAAGCCTCCATGTAGACGAACCTCTAGTGGGTGCCGAACCTTGTTGATAGGTTCGCTGGTCCCTCTGATGTTCAGTTGAAGAATTAAATGATTCATCCTCTACTCGGCCATATTCCTCTAACCGGCCACCTTGCTTTAATCGGTATAATGATAGTGATTTCGGCTCATTAAACTCTGTGGCCCAACAGCACCTTTCGGCCCAATAGGCCCAAGAAACTGTGCAGCCATACCTAAATCGGCCCAACCATAGCCCCACAGCCCAACCGACTCCTTGGCCCAACCATTCGGCCCACGCAACCCAACCGATTCATGATACACCATTCGGTCCATATATGTTTTCAATTGGGTCATAGTCACTTGAATCAACCAAGGGCCCAATTAATTAGCCCAAAACATTGTGCCTTTGGCCCACACCCATAAATCCAAGGCCCACAGCCTCGTTTAACTCAAGAAACCATGCGGCCCATGCTTATATAGTGGGCCCCCTATTAGGCCCAACTATCATTTGGTTAGCCCAAGGACTTTGTACAATTGGCCCACAAACATACTAATTCTAGGTCTTATTACACAACAAATGGGTTTAATAGGTTATCCGGCCCAATAGATTCTAAATGAGTAGAGAAACCATAAAAGAATGTCTAGAAACGATGATAAAATAATGCATAAAACACCACTTTGATTGTTACAAATGTGGTGTTAAAAGTTTTAGACAAATAATGCAAAAGCTCAAACATGTTACTTAAAATTTTATGAATGGTAAGTAAACTTCTAAGTGAAGGAATTTCACACGATAAAGGAAGCTCGCTACTACATTACTTAATGTATGGAATTCCGGGCCGGATAACGAACAAGAACCGCGAGTGTTAGTCAACTTTATGAATAACACCTACACGCACATAAATTGATAACACGAATACTTATAAGTTACAAACTACATGAAATCAATACAGGAGCGCGAAACAATACAACAAGTACAAACAAAGAGCGCGTGCACTCTTGTTTAGAACATAGTCAACCACTACAAACACAAGGTGAGTTCATTTTTCCCTTTTCAAACATTTTTGTTTTACTTCGGGACTGAGAACCATGTTAAACAATTATTGAAATGTTTATTTAATGCTTTTATGCATAATTACAATTCTTATACAAATGCTTGAATTTGAAATGCTTGGGTGGGAAACCAAAGACCAAGGCTGTGCTGTAAATAGCAAATGCTATTTACTTTATATTTATTTACATTATACAAACACTTTGTGATCAAACTGGAAACTAGTATACTTTGAGAAGCTATAAACTTGATACTTATACTATAAACGAGAAGTTTAAACTATATAATTGAGGCTTACAATATAGATTTGAAGCCTAAACCTTATGCTAAACGCTTATGATGTAAACTTAATACTTAAACTTTGAGCTAAATACTCATGATTAAGCTATGTGCTTAAATTATACAATTGAGGTTTAACTTATAAACTCTATGTTTAACTATATACAAAATCTTAAGGCTTTGAAAATACTTAAACTAAACACTAATGCTTTATACAATTATTTCAGAAAGTTAATGTTCTACACCTTTAGTAAAGTATTAAATTACTTTACACTTACAATGATTTGCTTAAACTTAACTTGAAACCTATATGCTTAGAAATACTTATATACTTGAGATGCTTGAAACACTTGGATGCTTATTATACTTGAAATACTTGAAAGCACGTGAATACTTGATATACTATGAGATACTTGAAAACACGTGAATGCTTGATAAAATTGGGATACTTGAAATACTTGAATGCATGATATACTTGGGATACATGAACACTTGGAATACTTGTTATGCTTGGAACATGTGAACATTTGGATGCTTGAAACATTGGAATGCTCAAACAAAAGACTGATTGACCTCCGCGTGTTGCCCTTTGTGTCAACCCCTCCTAGTCATCAGTGAAACTATGTGGATGTGTTAAACTTGTATGCTTTAGCTATAGGACATTGTAAGACAGACTGTTGACCACCGCGTGTTGACCTGTGTGTCAACCCCTACTAGTCATCAGTGTACTTCTTTGTCAGAGTCATGTAAGACAGACTGATTGGCCGCCGCGTGTTGACCTGAGTGTCAACCCCTACTAGTCATTCAATGTTCTTCTTGATTCATCCATGATTATGACAAGTGACTAGAATGATTGGGGCTTCTAGTTGACTTTGTGTTAACTTGAAGGTTCCTCTATCAAAACATGTCACGAGTCATGTTTAGGATCATTATGGATGGACGCTGAACTCCTTAGGGTTTCCATCTGTCCATAATGGTGCCTATTAAACATAATACTTATACGTTGTGGAATCAAGGTAGTGGAGTGAAACGCTTAATTATCATTAACAACAATATGTTAAGCAGCCTGGTATGTGGTGGGACAGTGGCTGGGGCTTGTCCCCTACATATGCCCTATATATAAGCATACTTGGTTGGATAGCATAGGTGGTTGTTAGTGAGGTTAAGGTTGTCATTTCGGGGGAAACAAAGTAAAGATTGGCAGGGAAAACGAATGCTAAGAATCATATGTCGTGGAATCAAATGCTATGGAATCAAGGTAGTGGAGTGAAACGCTTAAGTATCATTAACAACAATATGTTAAGCAGCCCGGTATGTGGTGGGACGGTGGCTGGGGCTTGTTCCCTACATATGCCCTATATATAAGCATACTTGGTTGGATAGCATAGGTGGTTGTTAGTGAGGTTCAGGTTGTCATTCAGGGAATCAAGGTAAACAATTATAGGGTAATCTAAGTCAAAGAATCAAACATTATGGAATCAACATTATGGAAACGAACAGGTAGGATGAGACGCTTAATTATCATCAGGAACAATATATCATGTTGTTCGGTATGTGGTGGGACGGTGGTTGGGGCTTGTCCCCTACATATGCCCTATATATAAGCATACTGAAACAGATGGTATAGGTGGTTAATGGTGAGGTTAAGGTTTTCATTCAAAGGATTTTTTTAAAACTATTTTTACATAAAAAAAACTACTTGAACTCACCAACCATTGTGTTTACTTTGTTTTTCTTACATGCTTTCTCAAGCTACGTACATGATTAAGCTAAGATTCAGGATTTTCATACTAGGATGCCCAGACATATATCCTAGTTGACTTTTGAAGAAGCACATCTTTTGAGATTAATACGAATCTCTTTTGATATCTTGTACAGATACAAGATAGATGTATTCGATTCTTTTGGATATGTTTACTTAGTTAAATTACTAAACATTGACATTTGTAATTTAACTTTGTAATCCTAGTTAATGTTTATTATGTTTACTTATTCTTAACACTGATGCTATGTAAACAATCTGATCATCACGATTATCACTCACGATATCGCGCTCCGAGAACCTTCCGCCCGACTGGGACTTCGATCCTACCCCGCCGACTCGGGGTGTGACATTGATCTAGATACAACTTGCACACCCGGTTCACTAAATCCATGAACACTGCCAGTGCGTTCGTCAGTCCGAATGTCTTCACCACGAATTCGTAGTGACCATATCGGGTATGAAAGGCCGTCTTGGGTATGTCTCTTGAATCCGAAGCTGATGATAGCCTGAACACAGGTCTATCTTTGAAAAGTACTGCGCTCCTTGTAACTGATCAAACAGATCATCAATCCTCGGTAACGGGTACCGATTCTTGATGGTGAGTTTGTTGAGCTCTCTATAATCGATACACATTCTAAAAGATCCATCTTTCTTCTTGACAACGAGAACCAGAGCTCCCCACGGTGAGAAACTCGGTCGAATGAAACCCTTTGTCGAGTAGCTCTTATAATTGATTGGACAGATCCTGCATTTCTGATGGAGCAAGTCTATAAGGAGACTTAGCCACATGAACCGCTCCCAGAAGCAAATCGATTCGAAACTGCACCGATCTCTCTGGTGGCAGTCCCAGTAAATCATCCGGAAACACGTATGCATAGTCTTTCACAATTGGTACATCTTGAATCTTGATTGCTTTCTTGTCTTTCTCTATCGCGTGAGCTAGGAATGCGATACACTATTTTCGTAGGTACTTGCGAGCCTTCATACACGATATTATCTTGACACTACGGTCTGCTTGATCTCCGTGAATTTCCAAGATCTGATTGTTTTCAACCAGAATACGTAGTAGCTTTTTGGAATAGACGAACTCGACTGTGTTAAGAGATAGCCAATCCATTCCGACGATCATATCGAAACTGCCCAGTTCCATCGGTATCAAATCGATGGAGAATGTGTGATCGCCAAGTGTTAGTGGGCAATTCCTAAGTACTATGTCAACTGTTATCTGTTTGACGCTTGCTATCTGAATAGTATAAGGGGAGTCTATAGATTCCACAACATGATTAAGATGGCATGCAAAATCGGATGAGATAAAACTCTGATCCGCGCCAGTGTCAAATAATATGGATGCCTAAAAATCAGATAGGAGAAATGTACCCGTGACCACATTCGGGTCTTGTTGAGCAGCAGAGGTTCCAATATAAAAGGGTCTTCCTCTAGCTACTTGAGCCGTTGGTTGATTCTTCTTAGGACAATCCCGAGAAAAGTGTTCAGGCTTGCCACAGTTGTAGCAAGACTTGTTATCAGCTGCTGCAGTAGTAGCTGCATTGTTGTTTCTGTTCTGGTTCCCATGCCCTTGCATTGATTGGCCCAATGACCAAACTTCGTGCAGTTAGTGCATTGTCTGCACTGGGTGTTTGGTGGATGATGATACTGGCAGCTGTTGCACCATGGTGCTGTGCCAGTGTAAGGCCTCTTGATCTGTAGAGGTGGTGGTTGATTGATCATCGGTGTTTGAGTGGTCGCAACAAAGTTCTTGACCACCTTTTGTTTCTTAGCCGGGCATTTGTCCAGCTTTCTTGAATTCCCAACTCTTGTTTCTTCGGTTTCTTTCTTCAGTGCCCCAGAGGAAACCCTCACGTCTGTCAGTGTTGTTAACAGAGTAACAGCCATCTCTAAGGTAGTTGGATGAGCAGCGAAGACATGACCTTGAATGCAAGCCGGTAGTCCCCCGACATACCGCTCGATGCGTTTTTCCAGTGTTGGCACTATGTCTGATGCCAATGTAGCCAGCTAATGAAATCTTGTGGTGAAGGCCAGATGCTCAACACCAATCATGACAAGGTTGAGTAGCTCAGTTTCAACCTTCTTCAGCTCGTTCCTAGGGCAAAAATTTGCCCACAACATAGTCTTGAAATCCTCCCAAGGCATGGACAATGCCTCCTCCCTGCCCCTAGTCTGAACTTGTGTGTTCCACCATGTTAACGCCCGTTTGTTGAATGAACTAGCAACATACCTCACTCTATGTTGATCAGGACAGCCACTGATTTCGAGAGTTGTCTCCATCTTCTCGATCCATTGGATCAATCGTATGGCACCCTCACTGCCACTGAAACTAGGTGGCTTGCATCCTACAAAGTTCTTGTAGGAATAGTCCTGATGGTGTCTGGTGTTACCACTACATTCTCCAAACGAGTTGGTAAAGTTGTTACTGTTGTGGCTGTTGATTCGGTTCATCATGTCTGGGATCACATCCCTCAACTGACTGGTCAACAGTCTGGCCAGTGCAATGGTAGCAGGGTCCAACTCGTGGTTGGGTGGTGGCGGAGGAGGAGGTGGAAGTGGCAATGGAGGAGAGTCAGGTGGTGTCGGTGTTGAAGAGTGTGGAGCTGAATCTTGTGGTGGTGGCCGTAAAGCTGGTGTTTGTCTTCTTGGCGGCATTCTGATCATAACCGAAAGAAAATCGGTTAGTGCAGTGATCAGACGCAGAAGACATATGCACATAGAATCCTAGGTTGTATGTTATCTACATGAGGGTCCCTAGGTTATAGTCTAGACCAAACCGTTTAAGTAATATGACCTATATTTCTCTATAACCATGGCTCTGATACCAATTTGTCACACCCCGAGCCGGCGGGCTGGATCGACTTTCCCGTCGGGCGGATGGTTCTCGGGGGCGCGATATCGTTTGATAATCAAATGATCATATTGATTGCATAGCACATGATATTTAAACGAGAAATGTTAACATGACAATGATATAGAATTACAAAGTTAAATTACAATGTATCGTTGATAATTTAACTAAGTAAATCTATCCAAAAGAATTAATGAGTTTCTATCTTGTAACTGTACAAGATCTACAAAAGATGATTCATTGTTTTGTCATTCCAAAAGTATGCACAACACAAAATGTAGCTAGGTCTTCTAAAAGTCCACTAGTTATGTTCCTGAATGCTGGTGACTAAACATGTTCATCACCTGAGCAAACATTCATTTAAACAAAGTCAACACTAGGTTGGTGAGTTCATAAGTTTAGTAATTGAAAGCATTGATTTGTTCACATACACAGTCACAATGTCATACATGATTCTTGATAATGTTTGATTCATCTGTTCACACAATGGCCTCTCCATAATTATATTCACAAGTGGTATTTCATCCCATCATTTATGCTTATATATAGGGCATACGAAAGGGTCGAGCCTACAACCTGCCCAGACGTCATCCCACCACACACTTAATAGAACTCAACAACACTTGAAATACAACTATACATATCCATTTCCATCTCACATGTTCATCCCGTTTGATATCCACCCATCTGTTTATGTTCATCACCTAGTGTTATATGTAGAATAATATGGTAAGAGGGGTTTAGTTATCAAACCGAAGTATTGATAAACCCTCAATGAGTTAAGGAAAATAGATTAATTTAATCTGATCCTTTTTATTATCCTCTCGCTTGTGGGGTAACTGTTAATCACTTTAAATAATAAGAATGTTAGTCAACCAATTGATATATGTTCTCAACTTGAAGTGCATAGAGCCTAAAAGGAATCCATTGCAATCCTCTCATAATCAGATTACAATGCATCCGATTCACCTCTACCGCTTCGTATTCCCATGGAGCTCATCGAAACTATTACCAGTAATATGACAGGAAAGAAAATTATTTCCTCAGTCTACTAGTCAACAGGATCAATGGATTAATTACAATTATCACTACAAATTAATATCACCATACGTTACTGGCCAAATGTTCAATACGATCAACATATCAGACCAACAAGCCGGAGGTTTGTCAAAGCTATGGTACCACTATGCTATCGTCGGTTTAGTCACGTCAAAATAACTGGTAAATGATTTCTGGAAGGGTCTTACGATGATAAACTTGAATACATGGCACATGATTGTCGTGATATAATACAGACAGTTCAATAGTAATCAATTATTGTTGTGTTCACCAATGTTGTTTGTTCTCAATGTCGTGTGTTCTCGTTATTCTTAACAAAGTTATATAAGAACTTGTCTTATTATACAATGTTAGTTGTTGTGTGAATGATGTTGTTATCATGAAGGTACGTTATCATGATTATCATTCTTGATGTTCCATATGGTCGCCCTGTTGCCACTACAGTGTTGTAAGAGCAAGTCTTACTACAGTTAGTAGACTCAGGTGGTGGATGATATTTGTTTCGTGTTATCTCATACTCCTCACCGAGTTGTATGCATAGTGTTATAAGAACTTGTCCTATTACACTTAGCTAGCTCCGGTGGTGAATGATATTATGAAGATATATTATCTTCATATCGTTCATGTTTGTTATTGTTGTTGTCATCGTGTTCACCAGTGATAATCTCATTGTTTGTTCTTGTAAGAAGAATTAAGTGTCATAAGATAAAATCTTACAACTACATTATTCTCTTGTGTTGATGATTCATGAAGCTACATTATCATGTTTCATCCTTGTTATCTCTGTTATGTTATGATCATACAAGCTTGCATACAATGATAAGCGATAATAAGTCAAGCAATATTATCTAAATCATAGTATAAACAATATGTTGAACTAAAACTTTTAAGTAAATAAAAAATTTAGCATGTTTCTCAGCCCCGAGAGTTTAAAATCAATTAAGATTAGAAAAGGGACATATGAACTCACCTTGTAGTTGTTGTGTGGTTGACTAGGTTCTAACAAGAAATGCATGCGCTCTTCGTTGTACTTGATGTTGTTTTCACGATCCTGTGTTGATTTCACAATGTTTGTAACTTATAAGTATAAGTTATAGTGTTGGTGTGTGTATGTATTAGCCTTAAAATTGGCTAACACTCGTGAGTCTCGGTCATCATTCGGCCTTGATTCCATGTTTATAGTTTATACTAACACTTAACCTCGTTAAGTTAAGTTTTGTACATATTGTTGTTGACTTTATGTTTCACTTACCTTAACACATTCTTGAAATTTCAAAACTTATGATGATATGTTTGTTACTTGTCTTTATAAGATCTTTGTAAACCAACCTAATAATAAACTTAGATTTATGGTTTAAGACCCCACATGTTGTTCTTGTTAAACTTGAAACAATTGCTACCTAGTTAATGAATAACTTGGCAACAACTCTTGTAAAACTTGATGTTTTGAGTTTGTGAAGTACATTAAACTAAAATTCACCACCTTCGTAGTTTTTTAAGAAAATCCATGCGTGTTACTCCTTGTAATTTAATTTCATGTGTTGGTGGAAATTCTAAACCATATGGGCCGAAGCTCTTATGTGGTCAAGTGGCTGGGCCGAATACTTGGGCCGAACTAAATGTGGGTTGAATGATGGTGGTCGAATGGGTTACCATCGGCGAAGGAACCTTGGCCGATTGGATGGAGGTTAGCCGAATGAGAGAGCTTCGGCCGAATATGACTGTGGGGCGAATGAGACTTGGTGTCATCCGAATGGGACGTGACCCGAATGGAGCTTGGCCAGCGAATGAGGGCATCACCGAATCAAGCCCTTTCGGTCCAAAGTTGTTTGGTCGGCAGTAGCTATCCCATACGGCCCAAGGCCAGTCGGCCAGGCCACAGCCTTTTTCCTTCGGCCGAAACAGAACCATTCAGGTGGCCTGTGGCTGGGCGCACCCAGCTTCTCCAACCATGGTTTTAACCATATCCAATGGTGTTTTCAGCAATGGTGGTTACTACGCTAGCTTTCGGTGGTGTAGGGTTAAAGTATAAGACTTCTAAACCGGTTGAGGGTTAGGTTCAACATAAGGGTTAGGAAACCCTAATTTTCGAGACTTTGATACTCATGTACCTCAGTTTTATTGGCTTGCCTCTCAGATCAGTTGTACTTCCAGGTAGAGGAGATCAAGAGCTTCGTTTAGGTTCAAGGATTGCAAGATTTCATCAAGTATTGAGTGAGATATTGTGATTTGAAGATTCAAAATTCTAGAGAGAGAGAGTTCCACGAATGGGTGTTTAGAGAGAGACATTGAGAGTGATAAATGAGAAAAATGCCTCATTTAGGGTTTATATACCATGGGCATGTTCGGGTTCGCTTCGTTCGCTCGGTTCTCGTCTTCGTTGCGTTTCCGGAACGTTACGCGCGTATTTACGGATTTCAAATTAAAAGGATTTGTCTTTAAGATTTGAAAAGTGGTTATTCCTAGTAAATATTTTAAATTCTTTTTTTTTAGTAATTTTATTATCGTTCGAAGCGTTTATCGATTTCGTTTCGACAGGTCGCGTCACCTTCGCGCGTATTCGTTTGAATCGTCAACCGAACGAACACGACGATGGTTTCACTTTCTGATATTTTGTTTTCAACTTTTCAGTTATCATTTCAGAATTTTAAACTCACATATATGTTTGTGTGAATCGTCACTCAAGCAAACACACTGTCAGTTCATTATTCTGAAACGACACTGCACTTAGGTTTTGAATTGTGTTTCCTCACTGTCATACTCAACTAAACTTCCTGTTTTCACATTGATAACCTTGAATTCACATTGTTTTCATACTGAGTTATCGGCCATCTGATTCCTGTCATCTATGGATATCAGATCGCAACTGATATGTTTTTCTCATTTGTTTGTACACTATTGTTTCTATTGAGTTGTTGTATTAACTGTACTTAACTTTTCACCTAAATACAAACAACATGTTGGTTATCATGAGTTGTTGTACTTACAGTATTTAAGTTTTCACATAAACACGTACAACTGTTGTTCGTTATCTGAGTTTTGTTATCATGCACACTGTTTACACACAGTAAATAGTGAAAGTATACGTACCGTACGGACTTGTCGGACGATCAGGTACTGGATGTCACACCTAAAAACAACATACATTCATCCTACGTAACCATAACACATAATCAGCATACTTTCCTTATGTGCAAACATATCACATGATCATCATAAAATCACTGCTACTGAACGCAAACAGTGGGCTTATGCCCACACAACGCTCCATAACGTTGATACGTTTTGGGGAAGCATTCAACAGATCCATACTTACCCAGTACAAGTACTGGATCATCATTCATACTTACCACGTAACGAGTACGTGAGCATCATCATACTTACCCCACACGAATATGGGTCCAACATCGTACTTCCCCAATACGAATATGGGAGCAAAATCATACTTACCAAGTAACGAGTATAGAAGCATCATCATACTTACCCCATACGAACATGGGAGCAACATCATGCTTACCCCAAAATGATATGGGACCAACCTCGTATATCATAACATATTATGCCAGCATTTTATCATTATAACATCACAACATACCATCATCATAAACATGTCATGCTAGCATCTTATCATCATAACATCATAACATACAAGCATTGTAAACATGTCATGCTAGGAACTTATCATCATAACAGTAGAACATACCATCATCGTAAACGTGTCATGCGAGAAACTTATCATCATAACACTATCCTAATAGCTTAGGACTTCATCTTCATCTAACTATCATCATAGTAATCATTATCATATCACATCCTCTTACATTCATCGTCACATACAGTCATGAATTCGCCATCACACATCATCATGCATTAATCATTGATGCACATCATCATAGTACCTTATGATACATCTCATGGCATCATTTAGCAATATAGTAGCACGTATGCCAGCTTAAAGCATATTCACACAGATCATGTATAAAAGAAGTAATCTAGAACTCACCTGAAAGTAGAGTGGCTCTTAGCTTCATAAACCGAGTTGCCTTGGCTAGGACTCAATAACCTACATAATTGCATCATCTATTTACATTTCATTCGTATACATAGAATTTATTCTAAGTCCTCATATTTCATTTAAATAACCACAGTATACGAGAACCCTTAAGTTCTAGAAATTATTTTAGTATTTGAACATGAATTTCATGAAGTCTTTAGGGTTAACGAACTCTAGGTTCGCGAACTCAGGTTCACGACTTCAGGTTCATGACTCAAGGTTCACGAATCTGAAGGTTCATGTTCACGACTCATGTTCACGATTCAAGGTTCATGAATCTAAAGGTCCACCAACTTAGGGTTCGAAAGCTAATGGTTCATGAACTTAAGATAGGTTCAGATACTCCCTTTTTTCGTGTACAGTTCAAATGCCCATCTTTTGGCATAAATCTTCTTAGAAAACGATTCAAGACTTGATAAGCTAGCCCTGGGTTCCTTATGGCCTAACAAATGCATTGGAACAAAAAAGGATACATGTTTTCCTTTTTTGACTCAAAATCACAACTTTTATGAATCAAACCCTTAACTGCTATTTAATGATCCTTTCTGTAGCTTCCCGTATGTTTACTACTCGTTTTGATCGATCAAAAGCCGTTTCTTGTAGCTCACGACCCGCCACTTCATGTACTTGAGAGAAATTTCTTCCAACCAAAGATGAGCATGTTTCCTAAGGCGCTCATATATATAGGCAAGGTTCACGAAGTCAGTTCACAAAAATGAAGTTCACGAAATGGGGTTCATGCACTTCAGTTTGCGATCTTCGGCTTGGTTTGTTTTTCACCTCGTTCCGACAAGTTAATTATCCGTTACCGATTCGTAAGTTCAAATAGAAAACTTGGGTGTTACAAGTCTTCCCTCCTTACAATAGGTTTCATCCTGAAACCTGTATCGCTACACTTCAAACAAGTGGGGATACAACCTCTTCATTTCCTCTTCCACTTCCCACAAAGCATTTGAGCCTTTCTGATGCCTCCATTGTACTTTGACATGTCAAACCTTTTTGTTACGTAGTTCCTTCTCCTTGGTATCCACGATCGCGACTGGTTCATCAATGCAGTTCAATAAGTTATCCACCTCGATGTCATCCAAAGGAATATGTCCTTGCTCATTCTCCAAGCACTTCCTAAGATGTGACACATGAAAGGTAGGATGGATCCCGTTCAGCTCCTCTGGTAGCTCCAATCGATACGCGACCGTCCCGACCCATGATTATATCCGAAACGGTCAGATGTACCTCGGACTCAGCTTTCCTCTCTTTAGGATTCGAGTTATTCCCTTCCATGGTGATACTTTTAGCAACACTTGATCTCCAAAATTTAACTCTATTATCTACGACGCTTGTCTGCGGAGGACTTCTGGTGATCTTGTGCGACTTACATACGTGCTTTTATCACTCGTAACTTTTCAGCTATGTCTATCACTGCAGCTTGGTTACTCATCTCTTTCTGTCCAACTTCACCCCCAACACACTAGGGTTCTACATGGCCTTCCATACAACGCCTCATAAGGGGGCATTCCAATACTAGTGTGGTAGTTGTTATTGTAAGAAAAATCCAACAATGGCAAGTGGTCATCCCACCTTCCTCCAAAATCGATAATGCGCATCTTAAGCATATTCTCCAGAGTCTGGATAGTTGTTTCCGACTGTCCATCCGTCTGAAGGTGATAGGTGGTGCTAATGTTTAGTCTCGTTCCCATCATGTCATGAAACTGCTTCCAGAATCTGGAAGTGAACCTTGTATCTCTATCTGACACAATGGAGACAGGAACTCCATGTCATCTCACAATTTCCTTCATGAAAAATTCAGATAACCATTCGGATGCATAAGTTTCCCTGATAGAGAGGAAATCTGAACTCTTTGTTAGACGGTCCACAATCACCCATATGGTATCATGCCGCTCAGCTGTTCTCGGTAGCATGGTGAGGAAATGCATAGTGATGGGTTCCCATCTCCATTTCGGTACCTCAAGAGGTTGCACATATCCATACGGCTTCTGATGTTCGACCTTTACTTGTGCACAAGTAACGCATCTGTGCACATATTGCATCACGTTAAACATCATCCCTGGCCACCATCTTTTCGAAGATCTTGATACGTCTTCGTCGCACCAGGATGTACCGAATTACGTGATATGTAGGCTTCAACCGAAATCCTCGACCGAATGTCCCCATTTCTTGGTACCCACATTCAACTGAATCGTACCTTCACACCATAATCATTTTCTTCCAAGTTCCTCACTTGTTCAAAGGCACGTTCAAATCCCACACTGTTATGATCTATCCCTTTTTGTTGCGCCTTCTTGATCTCATTCAAGAAGTCTGATGTAACATATGCACAGTAATCATGGTAGTCATCGATAAGGGTAGAACAGTGTGTACATGTTAGTCTATATTGTAACATCAGTGCCAAAAACACAACTGGAACAGTGATCTACACAGTAACATGAACAGTAATTTAGGTACGAGCTATGTGTGTTACATGAATACTGTTATCATTTGATGTTTGACATAAACAATATCACATTCATTTCATAAACATGATTCAAATCCACAGTTTAACAGTCAGAAACATATCTGACAACACTATACTGTCACATAAATGCTTGTTAGGATTCTATTTTGTATAAACGTATGTGACGATAAACAAAACAAAACAACAACGGATGTCTTTATGTGAATGCTAAATTCATGGATTATTCGTAGAGGTGACGATCCGTACGAATAGATCTGAAAGTTTAACGATCTGAATGATGTCCAATAATTAGAAAATCATATCGAAAAGTGTAGTTATCGTTGTATTCGTACGGGTGACGATTCGAACAAATACACGCGACGACTGTACGATTCGATTTAAACAGTAAATTAAATATTTTCAGAAATTTAAAATAAACGGAAGATATTTAGTTAATTTACTAGGAATTACAACCTAAATGAAATTTATAAACTTTACTTATAAAACTGTATCGTTTATTTCGAAGATGAAACAAAACCGATGCTTCTACGTGAAACCGAGCGAAACCGAACGAGACCGAACACACCTGGATAACTAAGAGCCATTTAATATGACATTTAATGCCATTATCACACCCACCTACCAGCCATCACCCCCATTTTTTTCACCCTTTCTCTACTTTCTCTCTCTAAAAGCCACAACCCTAAGTTCATCATTTCTCAACCAAATCGAGCCCTCATGGTGTCAAAACGACCACTACAAACTGCATATCACGAAAGTACAAACAATCGAGGTAAAAACAAGCTTTATATCCCGGTTTTAGGGTTTCTAAAACCCTCTTGTTCGAACCCACTTGAAACCAGCTAGAACCTTTCTAAACCTTAGGGAAACTACACTAAGATGCTTGAGAATGGATTAGGGACTTGCTACACCTCATGGTGTGGTCATAAGGTTCAAAAGTAGGGGCTGCACCCAACTGGTTCGAGCGACCGAATGAGCTCACCCACAGGCCTGCCGAATGGCCAAGGCCGAAGCAGACCCACCGATTGTGCCACATGCGGCCGAAGGAGCCATACGCCTGTCTCTAGTCGGCCCAAGCCTTATTTGACTACCCCTCATTCGGCCATGTTGTCTTCATTCGCACGAGCTCGCACATTCGGCCAAGACCCCATTCTAGTGAACCATTTCATTCGGCCAACCCTCCTTCGCATGCATCTTCACTCTGCCATCATCCTTCACTCGCATGCCTAATCTTCACTCGGCCATCATCCTACGTGTATGGGGAGTTTATTAGGGTTTTCATGATATGTAACCAACTTATATTAGCTAAGGTTTAAACATGGATTTAACAAAAATGAGGGTAATATGGTTTTTGTTATGAGGCAAAGAACTAAGGGTTAACAAGTGGGAATTAATCAAGGATCAAAAAAACAAGTGAGGTTAACTATAGTAAATTTCATACAAACGTACAACTAAGCTAGATAGTTCAATTGAACCTTCTAGGCTAAGTTGTAACCACAAGAACGATCAAAGAACCAAGGGGAAAACAAAGATCTAACACGGACTTAGAGTTAATCGAGTGAGATTAACTCGAGTCTAACAATGTAACATATATTTTCTTAAAATAATGCATGTTTTAATAAAAGGAAAATGATTTGTAAGATTTCTTTATTTAACTGTTTAAAATAAATCAAATGATTTTAACTTAAAATGTATTTAATAATGATGTTAAACTTAAAAAAAAAGAATTATGAATGTAATTAACATAAACCTTACTTAACTAAGGTTTAATAGTCATTATCTACGGGATAAGGGTTGAAGAAAGGGTAATACATTTAGAATAGTTAGAGAGAATCCTAGCGACACATTGGTAACACCTTGGAAAGATAGTTGCACACCGAGACCAAAACCCTAGATACATCTATTGTAAACACTTATAGTATTCGAATATTATTAAAACAACTCAGGTACTGAAGATACTTAATCTACAAGTAACCAGAGCGCATTTTTTTGTGAATTATTACATAGCAACACAGGTGAGTTCATTGCCCCTTTTCTAAAAATTTTTGTTTTAAAAACGCGGGGCTTAGAAGCATGCGTAAATTATTTTCTTTGGATTATATTTACCTAAACGCTTTTACTTAATATATGTTTTATATGTAAAATGGTCATCCTAGATCTTATCTAGGTAAAATAATTCTAGAATATCAGAATGAGTTATCAATTCATCATGAATAGCTAACAATTTTAAAGACAAAGAACTATTTTTCATCTATTTCCAAAGAACTGAAGATCTATAACAAAGAACTATTTTCAAAGATCTAATTTCAAAGAACTAACAGTCAAATCAAAGTACTATTTTTTGTGGTGCGTTGTCAAAGAACTAATGATCTATTTCAAAGAACTATGTACAAAGAACTATTTTCCAAGGGTTTGACTGGGAAATATCAAAGATAGCATGTGCCAGTCTCAGGTTTGAAAGATGTCCTAGCTACACTGATCGAATATCAGACGCATGTTTGATGATATTTAAAGTATTACCTAACCAGTTTTGAGGACATCTGGGAAATACTCAAAGATAACATGTGCCAAAGAACTATATGAACCACAGACGATCTAAAGAACTATAAAAGCCTATATATCAAAAGATGTCCTAGCTAGACTGATTGATTATAGGTCGCATGTTAGATGAGATTTACAGATCTCCTTTACTACTAAGAACCATGATTGCTAGACTAATCTACTCGAGTTGACCAAGGCCCAATCGTTAGGTCTTAGATTTTATTGAATGTTTTCTTATTTATTTATTTAAGAATTTAAATGAAATGTTTTTACAAAAGCTATGGTTGATCATGATTGCGTTATGAACATAAGGAATTAACATAAATTCTATTTTATGGAACCACAAGATCTAAGAACTGAAGAACTAATGTGGCAATAGTGTGGAATGAAACGCTTAATTATCATTGACAACAATATACTATGTGGTTCGATATGTGGGGCGGATGTTGGCTGGGGCTTGTTCCCCTACATATGCCCTATATATAAGCATATTTGACTGGATAGTATAGGTGGTTGTTAGTGAGTTTAAAGTTGTCATTTTGGGTGTTCGCAAAGGTTATCATTTTCAAACGGTTCAATTATGTGATTCGGTATATTGGATGAAATGCTTAATTATCATTAACAACAATGTATGCCCCATATATAAGCATACTTGACTGGATAGTATATGTGGTTGTTGGTGAGGTTAAGGTTGTCATTCGAACAGGTTATCAAATTCATTTTCAAATAAAACTATATGAACTCACCAACCATGTGTTGACTTGATCTTTCTGCATGACTTCTCAAGTGACGAACAGGTCTGAGTTAGAAGTTATTGCTTTTGGACTAGGATGCCAGATAGAGGACCTAGTATTTTTGGATCTACATATTTTGAACATCATTCTAGAGATTATTTTGTATATCTTGTGCAGATACAAGATAGAAAAATTATGATGTTAATAGTAGATTTACATTGTTAAATTATGAACAAAACTGATGTAATTTAACTTTGTAATTTTATTCTATTTAGCATTTTCTCATTATATATCATGTGCAATGTAAACAATCTGATCATCATGATTATCATTCTTGAAATCGCGCCCCGAGGCTTTTCCGCCAGACGGGACACACGATCCGGCCCGCAGGCTCGGGGTGTGACATATATGCTTGTGTGATTCGTATTAAATATTTCAATGTGATTCATGTGTTGATGTTTGTGTTTGTCTGTTATAGGATTTCTTTAGTTTAAGAACAAGTATATAATATTTATTTTTAGCAGATTACACTAGGATGAACAGTATTGTATTACATCGAAACAGTGGTGGGATGGCGCCTGATAAGGCAGGTAGCTGGACTCTACGTATGCCCTAAACATATAATGCATTCGGTGTAATAGGATAGTGTTAGTGCGTAGTGTTATTACCAATAGTATGAAAAACCAATCATTTAAACAGATCATAATGCGTAAGCGAGACTCAGTATCATTATATGTGACTATTCATAGTGATATGAATGTCGAACTTATAATTACGAGTAAACGTCAATAAATACATAAAAGGACCAAAAACGTGTATGATTACTGGCATACATGTAATTATATTCATTTAACGGTCCGATAACGAACAAACAATAAAATTAAATAAAATATTACATTTTTGTTTTACAATTTTGAAACTTATCAAAAATAATCAAAGAAATCTATGTTACAATTCGAAATATTCAATTACGTAAACGTAACAACGCGTACGTAAAAATCCGCGAAACTGAAACCGAGCTAGACCGAATACGCGGGGAACCTCTCGTGGTATAAAAACCCTTATTTCTTCCATTTTCCTTCATTTATGGTAGCCTTAAATCTCTCTCTCTAGAAAATTCGAGCTATTTGGGCCGGAATTGTAGAGAGAATGTATGGTACTACAAATTTTTCTAATATTCATCATCTTCTTCAATTTGGAAACTAATTTTGAGCTGTAAAACCACGAGAATCTGTAATAAAAGTGTTATAGAAATCTTGGAAACACTTGAACTGAGCTGATGAAGGCTGTGAAGAGGTGATGAGGTCGAACAAGATAATATTGGCATAAAGATAACCCAAGTGGCTAATATCGACGGGTTTAATAATACCAGGCCTTAATCATCGAATTTGACAAGTTCTTTGGTTGCATGGAGGCTTGAATTCCGTCAATAGTATCAGGGAAACATGGTCCAAGTTCAAACATGCTGATGCTACATCGATACTGCCAGTATCGACTAAGCAATATCGATGCCAAGCAAAAAGTAGTATAGATGGGAAGCAAATGTAACTTGGGATTTTTAAGTCTTTCAAGTGTCGATATTACCTCCCTAGGTCCTCATTACTTCAAAGATAGCCTTCTGAATAACAGCCCAAGGATTTATGAGCCGGTGACTAGTCGAGATAGATAGTGTTGTAGAACATAAAATCCACGGAATCAGGTTGATCGAAACTATAGTATCGAGGCTGTCTTGGATCGATATTATCAATATCGTTACCACTTTTATCAGCTCTTAATCATGAACATTGGTCCTTAGAATCATTCAAGTTTACAAGTCTTATAAGATTCATAATCAATTCATAATATAACAAATGAGCTCTAGAATGTCGATGTTAAATAGCCCATCGATATTGACAATATCGATGGGTGTATTGGTTAAAGCCGGCAAAGAATTGGATCAAATCGAATGAGCTCAAATACATGATTAAACTCTTGAAATGATCATTATTCATCCCAAATATATGGTCCATGAAGAATTACAATGGAATGCAATTAAAATAGATAGGATCGATGGTTACTTATTAAATTCTAAGTCCCATTGATAATACTAATATCCATGGGCATCCTCTTGTTTTTCTAATGAGATATTTCGATGCTATCAGCCATGCAAGCCATAATCACCCACTCAAAACATCTCCATAACATACATCAACATCATTGGGAATCAATCACAATCACCCATCGATATTGATAGTATTGATGGGTGAGAGGTAATACCGGGTAAGTCCTTGATCAATGGACGATGATCCTAAACACTTTCTAAACATAAGTACTCAATTCCTAAAGCATATATATTTCAAGTACAACATGGGAAACAAGTATTTATCAAGAATCACCAACACATGTCACAAATATGCATAACTAACCTTATGCATAATGTAACATGACACATATGTTTCATGAATCAACCATTTTTCTAAGCACTAAATCTTGATATTCAAGTTCATATGACACTTTTAAACATAATAACAAGTTATGTACGGAGTAATCATTAACAAGTTAACACAAGTCAACCAAATCAATCAAGTGTACAACATCATAAATCTTATATTATATGTATGATTACAATGATAATGGAATCATTTAGAGGTCTTGTTGCTTGCTACTTGTACAGGATCTGAGTCTATTGTTGTCAAGTGAGAACATTAGCCCCTCTTTTACTGTTTTATAACTGTTATGGGATGGAACACGTGACCAAATATTCTTTATACTACAACACATCATATACATTATTCAATACACTTTTGCAACAATCAAAGGGTTATTTTTCTATGCTAAAGGTTTTCTTAATTGTTCTAAATGGTTTATCCACTGTTAAACACTTTTCTACTAAAGAGTTTTATAAAAGGTTTTCTAAACTGTTTTACAACTATTTTACAAAAATGGTATATAAATGTTAAACATTTTTAAAGAATATGTTTTGTAAACTCTTTACTATAAACTTGTGTTTTCAAATAAACGTTATACTTCAAACCTTTATATTATACAAGGACACTATTCTCCGTATTCAATCAAGGGTTTTTGAACAAGGTATTCATTCATGAAATTCAATCAAAGGTTTTCAACTCAAGGTATTCAATCACTGGTTTTCAAACTAAGTGATTCAATCATGGTTTCAAATTAATTATTCAATCAAGTTAAATGTTTATTCAATCTTAATAACAAAAAAATGTCATGGTGTTCATCATTATGAACAAGCTTATACACATCAAGACACGTTTATTCAATCTTATTCTGAATCCTTTAACGTTAGTACTATGTCATCACAACAAGGGAACGCGGGACATGTTTTGGTTACGCTAAGGATGTGGTTAGTGTTTAAATATATTTTAAACCCTAACTACATATTGGATGCATTACGGTAATTTGAATTTGCTGCTAATTAACTTTACCAGCATAGGTCATATTGAACGGGTCACATCAACACGTAGTTGTCTTCCGAGTAAACTCGTTAGTACTGCTCATGTTGAATTAGTTGCTGACTACTTTTCTGACTCCAAATGTAATTTGGCGCTTGATTATATGTTGGCTTTCTAGTAGACAGTCATTTGACTATTTGCACACGTTATTCTTACTTGATGATAGTTTGTGTTACAATTATCCATGACTTGTTTATATAAAAGTTTTATTCATATGTTTAAAATTGCTGATTCTTATGTACATATGTTAAAGCTATTGTTCTCACCACCTACTTCTGTAGTTGGCGGTTACATTTCATGTGTTTCAGGTAATCAGGTTTTGATCATCACAAGGACAACTAAGGAGGCCAAAGTAAAGATAGAACAAGATGAAGAAACAAGCTAGGATGGATTAAAAACTCACTTAATCATGATTGTTTAATTGTCTTGTTTGAGTCTTATTTTTTAAACAATATATTGTGGTCTGTAGTTATCATTCTTTTGGTAGTTAGATAGAATGCATGTAACTAAACCAATGTCTAACATTATGAAACATAGTAATACATTGTAGTTGTTCTTCTTTCTATACATGTGCATGATTCAACCATTGCCCGTCACCGCGCCGTGGATTCTGCACGTGGCGCAGAGGGTGTGACATCTGGCTTTATCACAAAACTATGCGATTATGGCAGGATGCTCAGTCTTATGGCTTAATGCATCTGCCACCATATTGGACTTCCCTGTGTGATATAAAATATCACAACCATAATCCTTTAACATATCAAGCAATCATCTTTGCCTCATGTTCAGATCTTTCTGTTCGAAGAAATACTTCAAACTCTTGAGGTCTGTGTAGATGGTACTTATGACTACTTACAAGTAGTGTCTCCATATTTTCAATGGAAACACCACTGCAGCTAGCTCGAGATTGTCAGTCGGGTAGTTAGCCTCATGTATCTTTAGATGGCACGAAGCATAAGCTACTACCCTTCTCCTTTGCATAAGTACACATTCCAACCCGTGTCGTGATGCATAAGCATACGCAACCAAATCATCATTTCCATCCGCTAATGCTAGAACATGAGCTTGGGTAAGTTTCTACTTTAGCATTGTAAACGCTTGTTCTTGGTTCGGGCCCCATTCATACTTTATGTCTTTCTTTGTGAGCTTCGACAACGGTGTGACAACTAGTACCTGACCGGCTGGCAAGTCCGTACGGTACGTGTACTTTAAACAGTAACTATGTGTGAATACATGTGTGCAAACAGTACTTGTATTAACAGTATTCTAAATACAAGAAACAGTTGTATGTATTTTTGTGTAAACTTAAATACTGTAAGTACAACACTCAATTTAGACATTAGTTGTGTGTATTTAAGTGAAAGCACAACTAAACATGAGAAACAACGATGTTCAAGTGAATGACAAAAAAACAAATCGGTTGCGATCTGATATCCATAGATGACAGGAATCAGATGGCCGACAATTCAATGTGAAAACAATGTGATATCAGGGTGTTTAGTTGAGTCCGACAGTGAGGAAACACAATTCAAACATAATTTACAGTGTTGTCTCAGAATAACGAACTGACAGTATGTTTGCGTGGGTGACGATTCACACAAACATATATGTGAGTTTAACGTTCTGAAATGACGACTGGAAAGTAGAAAACAAAAGTTGGAAAGCAAAACCATCGTCGTGTTCGTTCGAATGACGATTCGAATGAATACGCACGATGGTGGCGCGATCTGACGAAACGAAAACGAAAACACAACACGAACGATCAGTAAATTAATAAAATAAATTAAATAACATTTTGACAATTTTGAAACTCATCAAAATAGTTAAGTAACTTCGTTTTATTTAAAACTAAAACTACGCGTAAAATTCCGGAAACACGCTAAAAACGCGAACCGAGCAACCGAAACAAACCCGAACACCCCGGAGTATATAAACCACTAATGAGGGTGTTTTCTCATAATTTTTCTGCACTCTCTCTCTCTCTCTAAAAATGAGTTTCACGAACCCTTCCTCTCTCTAAAACATCCAAGCTTCAATCCTTGATATCTTCCTCGTTTGTGGATGGATTTGAGTGATTCTTGAACCCACGCGTAGCTCTTGATGTCCTCTACGTGAAAGTACAACAGATCGGAGAACTTGTCCAGCCAAATCCGAGGTATGATCAAGAGAACATCACGGAAATTAGGGTTTTTCTACTTGATCTTGTTCGACCCAGCCAACATAACCGGCCAACCACTCCCTTAGTTGGAACCACATGACCACGAACAACCCTACTAGCCTAGCACGGTCTTGAGATCAACACTACAACCAGTGAGGTTCGTTGGTGAAGATGAGCTTACGGTTCGTGAATGTGGAAGTTGGCCGAACTCCTCATGGCTACGAACCAGTGATTCCCCGAACCCTAGTCACTCTCACGAACCCACATCCATCAGACGAACCTATGTTTAGCCGCCACCAACGAACCCTAATGTAGCAAGCCTCACCGAACCTTGTTGCCGACAAGCGAACCCAGGTGTGATGATGTCCCGAACCTTTATCAACACTAGCAGCGAACCTTCAGGCATTTTACACGAACCTTTCGGGCAAATGGGAGCCGAACCCTACTAACACCGAACCTTTGTGATTACATCCCAGCAAAACCTCATATTGCCGAACCATGAACTCAGTTGATCCTGGCCGAACCCTTGGACTAAATGGTCGAACCTTTTGCTCTCGGCCGAAGCTATTAGCATCTCAACAAACTGCCATCTCGTTTAGTTGGCCCACTACCCTATCATGTTATAAGCGGCCCACTTTCCATTCGAACGAAATTCTTTGGCCCAAATAACATTTAATCGGCCCAATTATATATAGCAGTAGCCTAACACCCTATGCGAGCTAAGATATGCCACATTTCGGCCCACATCTAGTTGGTCGCCCACGACGAAAACCCACTAGGCCCAACAATACTTGTATCGGCTCGACATCATATTTATTGATTCATGAGATTTATTTGGCCCATGATACTAATTGGGCTCACATATACACTACATTCGAATCAAGGCCCAATTTTATTTGGCCCAATTGATTTTGGCTCATATCGCAACAATGAAATCTAACACATTAAAACTATAATTATTTGGTAATTACACAAATAAGATGTGAACGGAAATTCAAGGCAAATCTTCAAATTAATAAACTAAGTTAAGGAGATCAAATGTTGGAGAATCTTTAAGCAACAAACAAGGGCCGAATCATAACCGAGACTCACAAGTGTTAGCCAACATTAGAGCTAACACTTACACACGCACAAAACCTTATAACTTATACTTATAAGCTAAATCACATGAAATCAATACAGGATCGGGAAAACACAACAAATACAAAAAAAGAGCGCGTGCATTCTTTCTTTTAAGCTAAGTCAACTCTACAACAACAAGGTGAGTTCATATGCCCCTTTTACTTTAATATAAACTGATTTTAAACTCTCGGGGCTGAGAAACATGTTTACTTTTATTCATTTAAAAATTTTGCTTAACATGTTATTTATACTTTGATTTAGATAATACTTAACTGTTTATTATCGCTTATCATTGTATGCATGCTTGTATGATGATGACATGACAGGGATAATCAGATGAATAAGATAATATATCTTATTAATTCATCAATACATTAGAATAATATAGTTATAAGATTTTATCTTAAAACACTTAATTATTCTTACATAAACAGACACTGGAACAATTACAAGCGAACATATGAATGTTATAAAGATATTACCTATCTTTGTATTAACATTCGACACAAGAGTTAAGTAAGTGTAATAGGACAAGACCTTTAACACTTAGCTTTACAACTCAGTACATATTACAAGAGAACATGGAACAAAGAATGATAATCATGATAATGTAATTTCATGATAACAACATCATTCATTCAAATGATTAACATAATGTAATAAGACAAGCTCTTATTTAACTTTGTTAATAACAAGGAGAACATATGACAATGAGAACAAAATCAAAGATGAATACAATTAAAAGTAGTTACTATTGACCTGTTGTATTATATCACTTCAATCATGTGCCAAATTGTACAAGTTGATCATGTAAGAACCTTTAATTTGCTGACCAGTTAGTTTGACGTGACTAAACCGACGATGGCATAGTGGTACCATAGGTTTGACAAACCTCTAGTTTGTAGGGCTAGTATGTTGATCGTATTGATTCATTGGCCGGTAAAATATGACCGGTGACGGGGCGACCTCAAGTCAGGTTCTGGAAAGCGACACATGGTGATATTAATCTGCAGTGGTAAGTAATTAATCCAGCGGAAATTCTATTGACTAGTAGGTTGAGAGAGTGATCTTCTCTCATGTTACACTACTAGTAATAGATTTTGTTGAGGACATTAGACATACAAGGTGGTAGAGGTAAATCGGATGCATTGAAATCTGATTACGTGAGGATTTCAATGGATTCCTTTTAGGCTTTATGCACTATAGTTCAAGAACAAATTGCAAGTGGTTAATTAACACTCTTATTACTTAAAAGTGTAACAACAGTTAACCCCACACATATAGAATAATACAAGGAACTGATTTGATAAATCTAATATCCTTAACATATAATAGTTATCTAAACTCCGGTTCGATAACAACAATTACATCATTATATTATTCTATACAAGTTATCACAGGTGATTCAAGGATGGTATGAACATGTGGGTTTGGGAATGGAAATCCATAGTTGAATTGCAAGTAGTGTGAGACTAGTTTGAGCATGTGGTGGGATGGCTTCTGGGCTTGACCCTTTCGTATGCCCTATATATAAGCATGCTTGATCCGGTGTCGCATCACTTGTACATACAACTATGGAGGAGCCATTGGGTGAATAAGTGGAACAAATGAAATACAAGTAACATGATATACATATTATCATTGTGCATGTGAATGAATCAAGGTTTTCAATTAACTTACTTATGAACTCACCAACCTAGTGTTGACTTTGTTTCAATACATGTTTTCTCAGGTGATGAACAGGTATAGATACATACATGCAAGGATTAAGCTAGTGGACTTTTAGAAGACCTAGCTTTATTTTGTGTTGCATGCTTTTGATGACAAGAACCACGAATCATCTTTTGTATATCTTGTACATATACAAGATATAGTTATATTGATTCTTTTGATAGATTTACTTGATTAAATTATGAACGATACATTGTAATTTAATCTTGTAATTCTATATCATGGATGTGTTAGCAATTCTCATTTATATTATCATGTGCTATGTAAACAATCTGATCAATTGATTATCTCTGAAGATATCGTGCCCCGGGAACCTTCCGCCCGACGGGAAAACACGATCCGTTCCCGCCGGCCCGGGGTGTGACAAATTGCATTGCTATCTTGGAGAAGTCTAGAATAAATATCAGATAATAACATGCCAAAACAAGAAAACGGCGTACTTCTGTCGGTGACTTTGAAGGGCTCCATTTCATAACCGTTTCCACTTTAGCTGGGTCAACCATAATGCCTTCTGGGTTCAACATGTGACCCATAAATTGCACTTCCCATAGCCAGAAGGCACATTTCGAAAACTTAGGATAAAGTTTCTCCTTCCTAATGGTCTCCAATACCTCTCGTAAATGGCAAGCATGATCTCCCTCGTTCTTTGAGTAAATCAAATATCATCAATAAACACAATCAACGATTGGTCCAACATCGGTCGACATACCGTGTTCATCTAATCCATAAATGTTGCAGGAGCATTTGTCAATCCAAACGACATAACCAGAAACTCGTAGTGTCCATAACGTGCTCGGAAAGCAGTCTTTGGAATATCCTGCTCTCGAGCTTTCTAGCCTTTAGAACCAAAAATTCCCTCTCGACTTTGTCTGGCTCATTTTTTTGGCACAACTGCTTGGTAACCAATTCTTTAGATCATCCCAATTCATCTTCTGCATGTCCGTAGAACTTTTTGATTGTTTGACTGTACTCCACCAATGAAGTGCCTCCTCAATAAAAGAGTGAGCTGCAAACATTACTACCTCATCGACTCAGCACTCACTAATGGAAATAACAACCTCCATAGCTGATATCCAGTGGCAGCTAGCCACTGCTTCTTTCCACAAAAGTTTGGTGGGTTGCATCCTTGGAAGGCCATGTAATCTCAACCCTTCAGTTTCCCAAACATATAATCAGCGCTCTTTGTTTCAATGATTGTCCTTCAATGCATCCTTTAATGTCTTCGGGATCATTGCTGGCATCTTCTCATCCATGATTTTGTAGACCTCATCAGAAATAGCCTTAATCACTATCGGCTCCAGTGTGAACTCTTCTTCATTCTCCTGAGTTTTCTTGCGGGGTCTACCTTTCTTTTCTAGAAAACTAGTTTTCTATAGGATGCAACAAACAATGAGTCATTAAATGAATCAGTACCGTATGTTTACTTTCACTCATAACTGTGTGTAAATACTATGTGATGAACAGTTGTGTGACAAAAATTTTGTGAAAACATTTCACAGCCATATATGTTCTAATGAAAAATTGAAATATGGATATACAACAATGCATGTGAAATAACAATTGTGAAAAAAAATGACAAAACTCATCGGTTGTGATCTGATTTCCACAAATAATAGGAATCAGATAGCTGAAAATTCAGTGTGAAAAAAATGAGAAAGCATTCATAACAGTGTGAAAACAGTTAAGTTTATTTGAGTCCATCAATGAGTATGTCCATTTCAAACAACAATTCGGCATCGTTTGCGAATAAAAAACTGACAGTGTGTTTGCGTGGTTGATGATTCACACAAGCATATCTGTGGATTTAACGTTCTGAATGATATTTGAAAAGTAGAAAAAATCAGAAATTAAAGCCATCGGCGTGTTCGTTCGGGTGACTATTCAAACGAAAACGCGCGAAGGTGATACAATCTTACAAAACGATAAAAATAAACATTTTCGAAAACATTAAAATAAGAAAAATAAAATTAAAAGATTTATTTGGAATTACCACCTTAAAAAGGTTAAAGAAAACTATTTTATTTAAAGTTACGAAATATACACGCTACGTTACGGAAACGTGACGTAAACGCAAAACCGAGCAACCAAATGAACCCGAAACACTAAGGGGTATTAAAACCCTAAACCCATTTAATTCCCCATTTAATTCATTAATCTACCCCTTTCTCTCTCTCGAGTTTTCCGGCTTGTCACTCTTTTCTCTAGAATTCTTAAAAAAAATCAAGCTACAAGCTTTAATTCTTCACCAAATTGCTTGTATTTGGTATCGAAAAGAAGCTCTCGACATTCCTCACACGAAAGGACAATGGATCGGCTTTGAAATCAGCTAAATCGAATGTAAAATGATGCTCAAACCCTCGGTTTTCTGGGTTTTGAACCAAACCCGCTCTCTGAACATTGAGATCGATTTTAGTCCATCAAACCATGTTGGATGTACAGGAAACCAATTTCTCCATGCTATGATCACATCAAAATAAGGATTTATGGGATTCGGATGATAGTGTCGACATATGATACTACAATATTGATGGATGAACTGAAATCCTGTCTAATATCGACGAATGGCTGAACAAGGAGGATTTCAGCGAGCCTACTAAGTTCGATGGGCTGTAATATAGATGGACACCTATCGAACTTATTAAGTTCTAAGCCTCCAAGTCAACCTGAGACAATGACTTTCGATTCTAATCAAATTCAAAGGAGTTTCATCGAGATTAATAAGCTATAGACACTAGTAGTAGTGTCGACAGGCTACCACCAACTTCCCTTTGATATTAATTGATTTGATACTTCCATTCCAGCTCCATGATTCATCGATATTGTGACAACTGGTACCTGACCATACGGCAAATCCATATGGTGTGTGTACTTACACCTATACTATGTGTGAACATTATGTGACAAATAGTAGGTGACAACAAATCAGTGGAAACAATTAACAGCTGTAAGTATTTTGATGAGAATTTAAATATAAATATGCAGCAATACAATGTGAATAACAGTTCTATGTTTTTAAGTGAAAAGTCAAATACAGTAAATACAACAGCTTATGTGGAACAGTGAGAAAACGAATGTTAAGCACAGTCTGTTGCGATCTGATATCCGCAAATAGCAGGAATCAGATGGCCGATAATCCAACGAGAAAACAATGTTAAAACAGTTAGCTAGTTGAGTACGTCGGTAAGAATGTTCAATGCAAAACAATAACTCAGAATCGTATACGAATAATAAACTAACAGCATATTTGCGTGGGTGACGATTCACACAAATATCTCCGTGGGTTTAACATTCTGAATGATAACAGATAAGTAGAAAACCAAATCAGAAAGTGAAACGTACGATCGTATTCGTACAGCTAGCGCTATGTACGAAAACGCGCGTAAGTGACGTTTTCTGACAAAACGGCGAAAAAAAACGATTTCGTTCGTTAAAATAATAAAAAAAGGAGATAATAATATATTTTAGAAATTTACATTTAAACCCTAACTTATAACCTTAACTTATTAAGACAACATGCAATTCTCGTTTTGTAACGAAATAACAAGGTTTAACGGGCGAACCGCGATCGAGACAGTAAAAATAGGTGAATTTAATAATTTACGTTTTACAATTTTGAAACTCATCAAAACAATCCAATAAAAACTAAATCCCATGTTTAATTAGTTATTGCGTAACTGTAAAACACGCGTGTTGCGTGCCGGAAAAGTAACGAAAATGAAAACCGAGCAAACGAAACGAATCCGAACACCCTCGGGGTATAAATACCCTAAAAGACTCATCTTCTTCATTTAGCTTTCCCACTCTCTCTCTTTGAAACCCTAACCCCGGTTTTCTCTCTCTATAGAATCGTAAGTTTCAAACACCAAGAACTTCATTTCTTTATGAAATCACTCCATCTTTGTGCTTAAATGAAGTCCTTGATCTCCTCTACATGAAAGTACAACCGATCGGAAGTTAAAACAGTCGAATCCGAGGTAAAATCAGTCTCAAGGTCTCGAAAACTAGGCTTTTTGACACCCTCGCTCGACCCACAACCCTCAACCGGTTCTACACATTATCATTTGAACCCTACACTCCCGAAAGCACATCCTCTCATAACACCACCACCACTGGAGACCATTAATGGTCACACTTAGAACTCGAAGAACCACTTGAGGTGCGGCGGCCTGTGGCTAGGCCGAAGGAGGGCCAAATAGGGTTAGAGCCGAAGGGAAGGGGCTTATTCGGCTGAAGAAAGCCACCATATGAACCTAAAACTGAAAGAAGTAGTGGCCAAAGGGAGACCCTTCATTAGGTTGGCCATAGTCATTCGGCCATGCATAGATCACCTCTATTCGGCCAAGCCAAGTACTATTTGGGTGAAGGACATTCGGTCAGGCCCATTCGCCCGAACCAGCTACCTTTCGGCAACCATCATTCGATGGGGTCATGTTTCCTTCGACGTGGAAAATCACCATGCGGCCTATACCCATTTGATCGGCCCATGCAGCTGGTTCGGCCCAAGGGATTGGTTCCGCCCAAGGGAATGGTTTGGCCCATCTATTCGGCCCATATCACAAATATTGTAAACACATACACTTGAAACCAACTCTAATGAATCATGTGCATAGGAATTGGATAATAATCAAACATTACTACAAAGGTGGTGATAGAATTTTTAAACAAGTTAATACAACCTAGAAGCTTTTCTTAGCCAATGGGTTAGCTAACTATTTTAAGGAAACAAGATACTTACACAATTATTTCTTTGAAATCTATTTGTAAAATGTCGAGTATGTCCTAATCATTAACCTAAAACCCTAAGTTTTAAACATAGAAACTATTTTGGGATTCAAATTTTGACAACATATCATGATCTTAAATCAAGTTAAACATAAAACAAATATCAAGATATACTAAGCTTACCCTAATGGGGTTAAGTGTTGGTATACTTCATCAAAGGTGAACCAAGACCTAGGAGTGTTAGCCAAATCTATGGCTAACAGTTACACGCAATCCAGTATCGATAACATAAACTCATAAGTTTTGAATATCGTGAACAATACAGGATCGTTAAAACAACACCAGGAAGAACAAAGAGCGTGTGCATTGTTTGTATTACTTAGTCAACCACTTCAACTACAAGGTGAGCTCATATGCCCCTTTTCTAATCTTCTGATTTTAACTTCGGAGCTGAGAAACATGCTAACTCTTTTAACTATTTAAAAGCTTAAGTATTTTATTTAAATCATCAAGTGATATAGATAATATTGATTTTATCTTAATTATCATATCATGAACTGATTATATAATTATGTGTGCTTGAGTGTGAAATAACATGTAAAGCATAACAGGAACAATATCATGATAACACAACTTCATGATATTAACTTATCGAAAGGAATGACACAATGCATCAAAGCTGGAACTCCACAACAACGATCTTATAACACTAACAGAATGATAATCATGATAACGTAACTTCATGATGATAATATTATTCACTACACTTATTAACACTGGGTAATAAGACGAGCTCTTATTTCACCCTGTTAAAAACATTGAGTATACTTCATTGAGACCCCATGAAGACAATCACTGGGGATATCGATGTTTATAATCATGATAAAATGGTTACAAGATATCACCCTTCACATATGCTAACATTGTATGATAAGATGAGATCTTATGCATCAATGTTAAAGACTAGAGATCATAGCATTGTGTACATTTTATTTTGATTATAACAATATAACATATCAAGGATGATGTCAAGATATCAAAATTTCCTGATATCATCCTATCACTGAAATAACAATAGTGTATTAGGATTTGATCTTATGACACTTCGTTATTTACAACAAGATAACAATGTGGAAATATGAAACAAACACTAATGAGAACATGAATGATGATCATGCCACATGACTTCATGACATCATTCACCACCTGAACTAGCTAAGTGTAGTAATGTAAAATTTGTACATTTAGTCATGTAGTCGTAAAAAGTGTTAGAACAGTGTGTGTACATGTACAGTCAGTCAATGTGAATCATGTGTCATTATGTGCTTGTGTGTTAGAATCTTTATCATTTAACAAGTATGTATTATTTAATTACAGTCGATTTCACTAGGCAAGAACAGTAACTGGTTATATCGAAACAGTGGTGGGCAGCGAGAGTGAGCCCTATATATATACTGCATTCGGTGTAACAGGTTAGTGTTAGTGCGTAGTGTCGAGACGAATATTATAACAATTAATTCCTTTAACAAGAATCGTGATACGTAAGCGAGACTGAGTATTGTTATGGGTGACGATCCATAATAATTCGAATGTTGAACTGATAATTACGATTAAACGACCTTAAATAATTAATACGATCGGAAAACGTACGCGATTGCGGGTATACACGTAATTGTGAATGTTTAACGATCCGACAACGCACGAAGAGTAAAAATAATTAAATTAATTATTTTATATTTTTACAATTTTGAAACTCATCATTTATTTGAGTTTAACAACTCTTTTATTTTAAAACCGCGTAAAATACGCGTTATGTTCCGGAAACGCGAACCGAGCGACCGAAACGGACCCGAACACCACCCGGACTATAAAAGCCTTGAACAAGGCTTAAATGCTCATTTATTACTCCAACAACCCATTCTCTCTCTACAATTTCCGTCTACCCTCTCTCTCTCTAGAAAACGAACTTCAAACGCGCGTATCTCTTTCGTTACTCGACGGAATTCGGTGTTCTTGGTGTCCACGCGAAGCTCTCGACATCCTCTACTCGGAAGTACAAGATTTTCGCAGATTCATCCAGCAAATCGTGAGGTAATGAAGCTTGAAAGATCATGAGTTTAGGGTTTTCGGTCATGGGTTTGTTTAAACTCGACCCATAGCCGGATTTAGTCAACCACACCCAATTTCGAGACCATAGAAACGTTCCCTGTTGCTAGCTTTGCTTAGATCGAGGCTTGGATACAGGTGTTTGACGATGGTGATGATGATGGTAACAGGTTCGGCAGCTAAACCTTCATTAGCAGCTGGCCGAACCCTCTTCAGCAACCAGCCGAACCATTTGGCATCCAACGAACCCCCAACTGCACCTGGCCGAACCTTGAGATGCTTCACGAGCCAACACGAACCTTCCTGATCCATCAACGAACCTTGAACGAGCTTATGCGGTCATCTAGCAACGAACCCTGCATTGCCGAAGTTACTAGGGTTTCCTAGTCGAACCTTTGCTAATCAGTTATTATTAGCCGAACCTTTGCGAACCTTTGGAGTCTTAGCAAACCTTCACGAACCCATCAAGTCTTGGACGAACCCTCGGCCCTCCAGTTTCATTAGACGAACCCTGCATGACACCATCTTAGCCGAACCATGCTGGATACTTTGGCTGAACCCTCGAACCTCTCATCATGACCGAACCTTTGGTTATAAGGGCGAACCCTAGGCTGAAACCCAAGAGGGTTCGCTGCCCAAAGTTGGCAGCTCACCTTCCTTCGGCCCAACTTCAACCTATTTGGTCCAAATGCTTTAGTACTAGGCCCGTAGGTGTGAGGAAAGCCCAAGGGAGTTAGATTGGTCCATTAGGTTTTCAATTAGCTCAATAACACCTTGGAACGTTACGTAGAATACATTTGCATTGGTTGGCCAACTTAAATCCTTTGGGCCTATCCAATTCCAATTGGTCCACTAAGAATTTAAGTGGGTTGACATAAGCTTGGGCTTGTTACAAGGATTAGTTACATGTTGTTGGGCTAACGTCATATTCAATTGGCCCAACATCACAATTAAATGGCCCATGGTGTGGTTTACAATGTAAAATGGTTATGAATTGACTTTTTTGGGGTTAAGATTAACCTAAACTAATAATGAGATCAATTCATAATCACAAGAGTCTAAAACATTGAAACATATTCATACATTTCATATTGATCAAAGGTTAATCAAATTCTCAAACACATATGATGTGTACAAACAAGTTTGAGCACAAAAGAACATTTCATAAGTTTCATTGACCCATGATCATTCAATTGATTCAAATCATAACTTTCAAGTTTGCTTAACAATCATAATCATGAGATCAAGTTATCATGTGATAATCAATTTCAAGAGAACACAAGTCAATCAATGAATCAAAGTCTATACAATTATAAATCCTATATCTTATGTATGATTACAATGTTATAGGAAACAATTAGAAGTCCTGTTTGCTACTTGCTATCTGTTTTAGTTCAGAGTCTACTGCAGACAGGTGAGAACATTAGCCCCTCTTTTACTGCTTTATAACTGTTTTGGGGTGGAACACGTGATCAAAACCGCTATTTCAATATTGTTTCATTACACATGTTATGTGTATTTCATAAACATTACAGGTTCATCTTACGAATCCCAGGGATTCATCAATTGCTTAAAGAAATTGTCAACCGTTTTGAAGGACTTATTAACTACGGGACTCTTTTTACTAAAAAGGATTTTATAAAGACTCTTTGAAATGTTTTATAAACGACTTACTCAAATGTTTTCATAAAAGATAAACACTTTTAAATAAATGATTTCATAAACTCTCTTTTGTATCAATCCTTGTTGTTACACAAGGACAATATATCATGTCATTCAAATCAAGTGGTTCACTTTGGGGGTACTCAAAATCAAATGGTTCAATTGTGGCATTCAAAGCAAGTTGTTCATTTCATGGTATTCAAAACATATGGTTCACATCATGGTAATCAAATCAAGGGATTCATTTCACGTTACATAAAACAAAGGATTTAACTCGAGGAGTTAAATCCAGGTTTTCAATAAGACATTAACACATCCGGTTAAAGTAAGGTTCAGGAAACATGGTGTCCATTGTTGTAAACAAACTTGCAAAAGCATCAAGTATCATATTCATTAGCGTTAGTACTGGGTGATCACAACAAGGGAAAGCGGACACATTGGTTCTTATCCAGGATGGAGTTAGCTTTTAAATTTGTTTTAAAAGCTAACTGCAGGTCTGGTGTCATATGGTTTTCAAAAAACTGCTATACATAATCTGACTCCAAACGTAGTTTGGGACTTGATATTATATGTTGGCTCTTGTGTGAACAGTGATTGGACTGTTTACACTCATTTTCTTACTTGATGTTAGTTTGGGTTGCAGCTTATCCGTGTGAATCTTATGTTGCTTTAACTTACCTATGTCTTATATCATATACTCATGTTTACAAATGTTTAAACCTATTGTTCTCACCAACTACGTCTGTAGTTGACAGTTACTTTCCACGTGTTTCAGTAATCAGGTTTAAGACATTTTCAGAGACAACTAAGGAGACCATTCTAAGATAGAACAAGATGAAGAAACATGCTAGGATGGATTAGAAACACACTAAATCCTGATTGTTTAATTGTCTTGTTTGAAGTCTTATTTTGTAACCCTATTTTGGGTCTGTGGTTGTCTTACTTTTGGTAGATAGTTGTCTGTAACTAAACAATTGTCTTAACATTATGAAACATAGTAATCCATTGTGGTTGTTCTTATTCAATACTTGTGCATGATTCAACTGATCATACGTCACCGCGCCGTGGATTCCGCACGCGGCGCAGGGGTGTGACAGGTTGGTATCAGAGCCAAGGTTGTAGAGAACTAGGAAAAACCCAATGTTTAATGACCTAGACTATAACCTAAGCTACCCAATAGGACTAAGTGCTATAGGCTTGAGGAACATAGGATCTAAGTAACTTAAGTGAGCATTAAGTCTACAATAAGCTTGAAAGATCTTAGGGACATTTTACTAAGATTAGACATCGAGTCAAAGAATTTGAATCGGACTTCTATAATTTTAGAAACCGAATTATATTCTCACACATATGCATTTAAGGATTTCAGAGGCAAGGATCTGTATTCTTAGTATCCTTGATTTGAAATTCTCACACAGAGATCATTATAGGATTTAGAGGCAAAGATTTATATCTTTGATCTAAAGTCCTTGTCATATTCATTATGGGATTTAGAGGCAAAGATCTATTAATTTAGTATCTTTGATCTAAGATCCTTGTCATATTCATTATGGGATTTAGGGGCAAAGATTGGTATCTTTGATCTAAAGTCCTTGTCATATTCATTATAGGAATTCAAATGTCAAGGTCTATTAATTTAGAGTCTTGATTTGAAATCCTTGTCATATTCATTATAGGAATTCAAATGTCAAGATCTATTAATTTAGAGTCTTGATTTGAAATCCTTGTCATATTCATTATAGGAATTCAAATGTCAAGATCTATTAATTTAGAGTCTTGATTTGAAATCCTTGTCATGCTCATTATAGGAATTCAAAGGTCAAGAACTATTAATTTAGAATCTTGATTTGAAATCCTTGTCATTGTTATCATTGTTATCATTATCAGGTGTTCATTATCATAGGAACTTTATAACTTAGAATCTGTGTAACAGTATTCTTTAGTTGAAGTTCTCACAAGAGATCATTATACTCGATACCATAGGTATTGAGAACCTAGGTTAATTAATCTAGGACACACATGCTAAAACCTAAGGTTTTAATTTCAAGCAAATTAAGAACCATGGTTTACATAATCATAATCATATTCTGAGAACAAGAAGCAATCATGAAACAATCATAATCAATCAACAGTTGGAATCTTAGCCCCAAATATAGACGACGGATTAACGTTGACGTGTTGAGGTAAGTGGTGGGTCGGTGAGAGCTTACCCTATATATAAGCTTATTTCAGTATGTTAGGGGGAATCCGGCGTTTGTATTTGGAGTGAGGATTCGGGATCAACTGGAAACATGGAACATTAGTCAAACACATGGGATACAAACATTTGGGAAACAATCATTGGTGAATAAAATCATAATGCAATTCAAACTTGGATGAACCAAACATCATGGTGAATCAATCAAGTTGTGAACATTCTGTAAATGTAAACCTTAAGTGAAATTCTTAAGTGATTACATCATTAGTACTTACTGACATAGGTTAACAGGAAAGTGTAGAACACACGTATGACTTAGTTCTACATGTTAACAACTGTTAGTAAGTGCACACATAACATAATCATGGTTCAATCATGGAATCAATCATAGTTCAAGTTGATCAAAAATCATGGGATTCTTAGTCAATGGAACACACTTGCAAATCAATACAAACGTGTTGCCAAATGCTAGCAAGGGCATGATCGTGGTATACCGAAACGGTGGTGGGCAGCGAGAGTGAGCCCTATATATAAGCTATTTTCGGTATATCGGGAAAGTGTCAGTGTGTAGGTTTGGTGGAGAGATCATGGAACATCGTACATATTCACATGATAAGTATGCAAATAAGTTGATAACTTATACGTGTACTGGATCATATTACAATTGAATGATAATACTAGTAGTATGGATATATTACTGACCTTATCATGAAAATTCAATTGTATCCTTCCTCCTTACTGACCCACTTCTGGCTTCTATTCGTAGAATGCCTCCACGACGTGATCCTAACGGAGGGGGTTCAACAAGTGGCAACGACGATGAGATCAACAAGATTGCTCGAGCTATCGCGGTTCATATGCGGGATGTGATCCCGGGTATGGTCACTGATATTACGCAGAATCTTCGGGGAAGCACCGGTGATTCTGCACACAACTCCAATGCCACTAATGCTGGAACTGTTAACTTCACTTTCAAGCAGTTCAATGATGCTAAACCTCCTAAGTACGCTGGTACTGAAGGAGCTACCGGCCTACTGCAGTGGCTGGAAAGCATCGAGGATATTCTTGATTTCACAGGATGTCCTGAAAATCTGAAGGTCAAGATGGCCTCAAGCGCTTTTCACAAAGGCGCTCTCACCTGGTGGAATTCTGAGAAGAACACCAGAGGCCAAGAAGTCGCGTTATCATTACCGTGGGACGGTTTCAAGAATCTGCTTGTGGAAAAGTTTTGTCCACGTCATGAACTGAAGAAACTCGAGGTGAAGATGTGGAATCTGGTGCAAGATAGTGGAGAGAACGCAAAGTATACAACTCGATTCCATGAGTTGTGCATTCTGGTACCACACTTGGTTACTCCTCTATCCCGCAGGATAGAGAAATACATTGAAGGCTTGCCTCTAGTTGTCAGAGGAACTGTTATGGGGAACAACCCCACTACTCTGGAAGCCGCGATTCAACTTGGTGCTACTCTTACTGAAGAGTATGTTAAATCTGGAGTGCTCACCCGAAAGGGATTCAAAAGAGCACAGCTTGAGGAAGGCAAGAAGCCTGAACAGCACCCTCATAAGAAAAAGAAACAGAAGACGATCAAGAACTTTGGAGCGTTAACTGCGGCTGCACCTACTCATGCCACACCTATTACTGCTATGCCACAACCTGCTAATGCCAGAAAACCTTACACTGCCCCGTTTCCACTCTGCACCAAATGTCAATACCATCATCTACCCACCATCCCATGCAGAAAGTGTCTCAAGTGTGGGCGTATGGGACACTTGGCAGCTACATGCCGATCTGCACATCTTGCTGCTACAACAACTGCTACCACTACACATATTGTTACAGGTGGAAGAGCCTGCTATAATTGTGGAGCAGAGGGACACTTCAGAAATCAGTGTCCAAAACTCAACAACAATACTGCTGCTGCTCGTGCTTTTGTGATTGGAACTGCTGAAGCACGTGAAGAGCCGACAGTCATCACGGGTACATTTCTTATCAATGATCATTATGTTCCTATCATATTTGATACTGGTGCCGATAAAAGTTTTATCTCTGCTCATACTGCTTCTTTGCTTAATATGCAACTATCCACACTTACTGCTCCCCTATACTGTAGAAGTAGCAAATGGTAAGACCATAGTGGTAGATTCCATAATTCATGCTTGTGAGCTAAGATTAAATGACCATCTCTTTTCCATCGATCTCATTCCTATGACTCTCGGAAGCTTCGAAGTTGTAGTAGGAATGGATTGGTTATCCAAGAATAACGCTGAAATCGTATGCTCTGAGAAACTTATTCGAATTCCCTTACCGTCCGGCGAAACGATGATAGTCTACGGCGAGAAACCATGTCGCGGATTGAAGATTGTATCGTGCATCAAGGCAAGGAAGTACTTGAAGAAGAAATATTATGCGTTCCTGGCGCATGTGGTGGAAAAGAAACCTGAAAAGAAAGCAGTTGGAGATGTTCCAGTTATCAAAGATTATCCGGACGTATTTCCAGAAGACTTGCCCGGACTACCACCAGTCCGACAAGTGGAGTTTAGAATTGATCTCGTCCCTGGAGCAAACCCAGTGGCGAAGTCACCGTATCGATTAGCACCGTCTGAGATGCAAGAACTGTCTAGTCAGCTTCAAGAACTTTTAGACAAAGGTTTCATAAGACCGAGTTTCTCTCCGTGGGGAGCTCCGGTTCTCTTTGTCAAAAAGAAAGACGGTTCATTTCGTATGTGCATCGACTATCGTGAGTTGAACAAGTTGACAATCAAGAATAGATATCCTCTGCCCAGGATCGATGATCTGTTTGATCAATTACAGGGAGCAACTTGTTTCTCTAAGATTGACTTACGATCTGGGTATCATCAGTTAAGAGTAAATGATGAGGATATACCAAAGACTGCATTTAGGACTCGATATGGACACTATGAGTTTGTGGTTATGCCATTTGGGCTGACCAATGCACCCGCAGTGTTCATGGACTTGATGAACCGAGTCTGCAGGCCATACTTGGATCAATTTGTTATTGTCTTTATTGACGATATACTAATTTATTCCAAGTCAGAACAAGAACATGAGAATCATTTGAAGAAAGTCTTGGAACTACTAAGAGAGGAACAACTTTATGCTAAATTCTCAAAGTGTGAATTTTGGCTAAAGGAGGTTCACTTCTTAGGACATGTCATAAACAGGGATGGGATACATGTAGATCCGGCGAAGATTGAGGCTATTAAGAACTGGACTACCCCATCTACTCCAACAGAGATTCGTTCATTTCTGGGTTTGGCAGGTTATTACAGAAGATTCATTGCAAACTTCTCTAAGATAGCCTTGCCACTTACCACTTTGACTCAGAAAAGTCAAGCATTTATATGGGGACAGAAACAGGAAGATGCATTTCAACTTCTTAAACAGAAGTTATGCAACTCCCCTATCCTTAGTCTTCCAGAAGGCAGTGATGATTTCATTGTCTACTGTGATGCTTCAAACCTTGGTCTCGGTTGTGTACTTATGCAACGGGACAAGGTCATTGCTTATGCTTCAAGACAACTTAAGGTTCATGAGAAGAATTACACTACTCATGACCTTGAGTTAGGGGCTGTGGTCTTTGCATTGAAGATTTGGAGACACTACCTGTATGGTACTAAATGTGTTATCTATACAGACCACAAGAGCCTACAACATATTCTCAATCAGAAAGAACTCAACATGAGACAACGGCGTTGGGTTGAGCTTCTAACTGATTACGACTGTGAGATTCGTTACCATCCGGGTAAAGCCAATGTGGTGGCGGATGCTCTTAGTCGCAAGGAACCAGTCAAACCAATTCGTGTAAGAGCCATGGAGATCAACACACAGCCAAACTTGAAAGACTTGATTCGTATTGCACAACAACAAGTAGTAACAAACAATCAACTCAAGACAGACTTGGATTGTGGTATTGAGAAGAAACTAGAACCTCGAGCTGATGGGGTGTTATATCTCAACGGCCGCATTTGGATTCCAAAGTCTGAAGAATTGCGCACACTCATCTGTGATGAGGCTCATAAGTCGCGATACTCAGTTCATCCTGGAGCCGACAAGATGTATCAGGACTTGAGGACATCTTACTGGTGGCCGGGAATGAAGAAAGACATAGCACTGTATGTGGGAAAATGTCTTACCTGTTCAAAAGTCAAAGCAGAACATCAAAAGCCTTCGGGACTTCTACAGCAACCTGAAATTCCTCAATGGAAATGGGAGCAAATTTCCATGGATTTCATAACAAAGTTTCCGAGAACTCCGCGAGGTTACGATTCGATTTGGGTGATCGTTGATCGACTCACCAAATCTGCTCATTTTCTTCCTATCCGAGAGGATTACAAGATGGAGAAGTTATCCACATTGTACATCAACGAAATCATTGCACGTCATGGTACTCCAACACCAATCATATCTGACCGTGATAGTCGTTTTACTTCTCGCTTCTGGCAATCATTGCAAAAGGCTTTGGGAACGCGTGTTAATCTTAGCACGGCGTATCATCCTCAAACCGACGGCCAAAGCGAAAGGACTATCCAAACACTTGAAGACATGCTTCGTTCTTGTGTCATTGACTTCGGTGGAAGTTGGGACACTCATCTCCCACTCATTGAGTTTTCATATAACAATAGCTATCATACGAGCATTCAATGTGCACCATTCGAAGCTCTATATGGTAGAAAGTGCCGATCACCGGTCTGTTGGACCGAGATTGGTGACTCACAGGTCGTAGGACCAGAACTCATTCAGGAAACATCAGACAAAATCACAATCATTCAGTCACGGCTTAAGGCCGCACGAGATCGGCAGAAGAGTTATGCTGATCGACGTCGGAAACCGCTTGAGTTTCAAGTCGGTGACCGAGTCTTACTCAAAGTTTCTCCCTGGAAAGGCGTTGTCCGATTCGGGAAGAAAGGGAAACTTGCACCAAGGTACGTTGGACCTTTTGAGATCCTGGAACGGATTGGTCCCGTAGCCTACAAACTCAAACTTCCAGTGGAGCTAAGCAATGTTCATGATACTTTTCATGTATCAAATCTAAAGAAATGCTTGGCGGATCATGATGTCCAGATTCCACTGGAAGACATACAGATTCAGAACAACATGCAATTCATTGAACGTCCAATTGAGATCATGGATCATGGGGTCAAGAAACTTAAACGCAGCCGTATCCCGATCGTGAAAGTGCGATGGGAGGGCAAACGCGGTGCTGAGTTCACCTGGGAACGTGAAGACCAGATGAAGCTTAAGTACCCTCATCTTTTTACAGTATCTTCGGCTAGTTAATTTCGGGACGAAATTCCCTTAACTAGGGGAGACTGTAACATTTGTACATTTAGTCATGTAGTCGTAAACAGTGTTAGAACAGTGTGTGTACATGTACAGTCAGTCAATGTGAATCATGTTTCATTATGTGCTTGTGTGTTAGAATCTTTATCATTTAACAAGTATGTATTATTTAATTACAGTCAATTTCACTAGGCAAGAACAGTAACTGGTTATATCGAAACAGTGGTGGGCAGCGAGAGTGAGCCCTATATATATACTGCGTTCGGTGTAACAGGTTAGTGTTAGTGCGTAGTGTCGAGACGAATATTATAACAATTAATTCCTTTAACAAGAATCTTGATACGTAAGCGAGACTGAGTATTGTTATGGGTGACGATCCATAATAATTCGAATGTTGAACTGATAATTACGATTAAACGACTTTAAATAATTAATACGATCGGAAAACGTACGCGATTGCGGGTATACACGTAATTGTGAATGTTTAACGATCCGACAACGCACGAAGAGTAAAAATAATTAAATTAATTATTTTATATTTTTACAATTTTGAAACTCATCATTTATTTGAGTTTAACAACTCTTTTATTTTAAAACCGCGTAAAATACGCGTTATGTTCCGGAAACGCGAACCGAGCGACCGAAACGGACCCGAACACCACCCGGACTATAAAAGCCTTGAACAAGGCTTAAATGCTCATTTATTACTCCAACAACCCATTCTCTCTCTACAATTTCCGTCTACCCTCTCTCTCTCTAGAAAACGAACTTCAAACGCGCGTATCTCTTTCGTTACTCGACGGAATTCGGTGTTCTTGGTGTCCACGCGAAGCTCTCGACATCCTCTACTCGGAAGTACAAGATTTTCGCAGATTCATCCAGCAAATGGTGAGGTAATGAAGCTTGAAAGATCATGAGTTTAGGGTTTTCGGTCATGGGTTTGTTTAAACTCGACCCATAGCCGGATTTAGTCAACCACACCCAATTTCGAGACCATAGAAACGTTCCCTGTTGCTAGCTTTGCTTAGATCGAGGCTTGGATACAGGTGTTTGACGATGGTGATGATGATGGTAACAGGTTCGGCAGCTAAACCTTCATTAGCAGCTGGCCGAACCCTCTTCAGCAACCAGCCGAACCATTTGGCATCCAACGAACCCCCAACTGCACCTGGCCGAACCTTGAGATGCTTCACGAGCCAACACGAACCTTCCTGATCCATCAACGAACCTTGAACGAGCTTATGCGGTCATCTAGCAACGAACCCTGCATTGCCGAAGTTACTAAGGTTTCCTAGTCGAACCTTTGCTAATCAGTTATTATTAGCCGAACCTTTGCGAACCTTTGGAGTCTTAGCAAACCTTCACGAACCCATCAAGTCTTGGACGAACCCTCGGCCCTCCAGTTTCATTAGACGAACCCTGCATGACACCATCTTAGCCGAACCATGCTGGATACTTTGGCCGAACCCTCGAACCTCTCATCATGACCGAACCTTTGGTTATAAGGGCGAACCCTAGGCTGAAACCCAAGAGGGTTCGCTGCCCAAAGTTGGCAGCTCACCTTCCTTCGGCCCAACTTCAACCTATTTGGTCCAAATGCTTTAGTACTAGGCCCGTAGGTGTGAGGAAAGCCCAAGGGAGTTAGATTGGTTCATTAGGTTTTCAATTAGCTCAATAACACCTTGGAACGTTACGTAGAATACATTTGCATTGGTTGGCCAACTTAAATCCTTTGGGCCTATCCAATTCCAATTGGTCCACTAAGAATTTAAGTGGGTTGACATAAGCTTGGGCTTGTTACAAGGATTAGTTACATGTTGTTGGGCTAACATCATATTCAATTGGCCCAACATCACAATTAAATGGCCCATGGTGTGGTTTACAATGCAAAATGGTTATGAATTGACTTGTTTGGGTTAAGATTAACCTAAACTAATAATGAGATCAATTCATAATCACAAGAGTCTAAAACATTGAAACATATTCATACATTTCATATTGATCAAAGGTTAATCAAATTCTCAAACACATATGATGTGTACAAACAAGTTTGAGCACAAAAGAACATTTCATAAGTTTCATTGACCCATGATCATTCAATTGATTCAAATCATAACTTTCAAGTTTGCTTAACAATCATAATCATGAGATCAAGTTATCATGTGATAATCAATTTCAAGAGAACACAAGTCAATCAATGAATCAAAGTCTATACAATTATAAATCCTATATCTTATGTATGATTACAATGTTATAGGAAACAATTAGAAGTCCTGTTTGCTACTTGCTATCTGTTTTAGTTCAGAGTCTACTGCAGACAGGTGAGAACATTAGCCCCTCTTTTACTGCTTTATAACTGTTTTGGGGTGGAACACGTGATCAAAACCGCTATTTCAATATTGTTTCATTACACATGTTATGTGTATTTCATAAACATTACAGGTTCATCTTACGAATCCCAGGGATTCATCAATTGCTTAAAGAAATTGTCAACCGTTTTGAAGGACTTATTAACTACGGGACTCTTTTTACTAAAAAGGATTTTATAAAGACTCTTTGAAATGTTTTATAAACGACTTACTCAAATGTTTTCATAAAAGATAAACACTTTTAAATAAATGATTTCATAAACTCTCTTTTGTATCAATCCTTGTTGTTACACAAGGACAATATATCATGTCATTCAAATCAAGTGGTTCACTTTGGGGTACTCAAAATCAAATGGTTCAATTGTGGCATTCAAAGCAAGTTGTTCATTTCATGGTATTCAAAACATATGGTTCACATCATGGTAATCAAATCAAGGGATTCATTTCACGTTACATAAAACAAAGGATTTAACTCAAGGAGTTAAATCCAGGTTTTCAATAAGACATTAACACATCCGGTTAAAGTAAGGTTCAGGAAACATGGTGTCCATTGTTGTAAACAAACTTGCAAAAGCATCAAGTATCATATTCATTAGCGTTAGTACTGGGTGATCACAACAAGGGAAAGCGGACACATTGGTTCTTATCCAGGATGGAGTTAGCTTTTAAATTTGTTTTAAAAGCTAACTGCAGGTCTGGTGTCATATGGTTTTCAAAAAACTGCTATACATAATCTGACTCCAAACGTAGTTTGGGACTTGATATTATATGTTGGCTCTTGTGTGAACAGTGATTGGACTGTTTACACTCATTTTCTTACTTGATGTTAGTTTGGGTTGCAGCTTATCCGTGTGAATCTTATGTTGCTTTAACTTACCTATGTCTTATATCATATACTCATGTTTACAAATGTTTAAACCTATTGTTCTCACCAACTACGTCTGTAGTTGACAGTTACTTTCCACGTGTTTCAGGTAATCAGGTTTAAGACATTTTCAGAGACAACTAAGGAGACCATTCTAAGATAGAACAAGATGAAGAAACATGCTAGGATGGATTAGAAACACACTAAATCCTGATTGTTTAATTGTCTTGTTTGAAGTCTTATTTTGTAACCCTATTTTGGGTCTGTGGTTGTCTTACTTTTGGTAGATAGTTGTCTGTAACTAAACAATTGTCTTAACATTATGAAACATAGTAATCCATTGTGGTTGTTCTTATTCAATACTTGTGCATGATTCAACTGATCATACGTCACCGCGCCGTGGATTCCGCACGCGGCGCAGGGGTGTGACAAGTAAGACTAGTTCTTACAACACTGTAGTTACAATCGGGTGAAGGCTATGGGATAACAAGAATGATAATTATGATTACGTAATTGCATGATAACAACATCATTCCCACAACTACTAACATTGGATAATAAGACAAGTTCTTATAACACATTGGGAAAGACTCAGAGAACACGTAACACCAAGAACAGATAACGCAGAAATGATGACTATGGGATGCGGAACACAAGAACACTTTTGATTTTTAGCAAGCCTATTCCAACTCTATCACTGCTGACACTGGTGATAAGAGTAGATAGTGTTTGCTAATTATTGCACCACTTCTATTCTATGGACCGTTAGACTGGGAGACTGACCTCTCTCGAGTCACAGGCTGGTGGCAGATAGTTGTGAGGTCTCGGAAAACTAATGAATCCGGATTTAAATGAGGACATTGTGGCTTGCCTTTGTGGTGGTTGCGATGTGGCCAATTAAATCCTGATCACCAAGGGGAACATGACAACGTGTGGGACTTACTCTTGCTTCCTAAACAGATGTGAGTAATAGTAAGTCAAAGAGTATACCACCATTCATAACTGTGGATATCAATACTCTTCACAACATGGATGTAATACCACCATTCTTAACTGTGGATATGATTACACTCTACAACCTAAAAGTACATGCCACCATTCATAACTGTGGTAGTTCACCATTCATAACTATGGAGAAATGTACTAATTGGATATCTAACATGCCAGTTTGAAATCAGGGTAATGTGATGGATATCCATAGTTGTATTGCATGTGGTGTCGAATTCTGTTGAGCATGTGGTGGGATGGCGTCTGGGCGGGTTGTAGGCTCGACCCATTAGTATGCCCTATATATAAGCATGCTTGATCGAGTAACACACTATTTGTAAGTATAACTATGGAGAGGACATTGGGTGAAACGGATGAGACATGAATACATATGGGTAGAACATCAATTGGGTTGGACACATGTGAGAAAGAAATGGATATCCATAGTTGTATTTCAAGTGATGTCGAATTCTGTTGAGCATGTGGTGGGATGGCATCTGGGCGGGCTGTAGGCTCGACCCTTTCGTATGCCATATATATAAGCATGCTTAGTAGGAGTAAACATTAGTTGTACATATAACTATAGAGAGGTCATTGTGTGAGACGGATGAATCAAACATTAACAAAACTATTATATGGCATTGTGATTGGGAATGTTAACAAATCAATGGTTTTCAATTACTAAACTTATGAACTCACCAACCTCGTGTTGACTTTGTTTAAATGCATGTTTTTCTCAGGTGACGAACAAATTTAGTCACCAGATACAGGATGCATTAGCTAGTGGACCTAGCTACATTTTGTGTGCATAATCTTTGATGACATACTTTGGTGAATCACTTTTGTAAATTTTGTGAAATACAAGAGAGAAAACTCAATGATTCCTTCGAATGGATTACTTGGTTAAATTATGATCATGACTATGTAATTAAACTTTGTAATTCTTTATGAATGTCATATTAGTATTTCTCATTTATATATCATGTGCCGTGTAAAGAATCTGATCACTATGATTATCAAACGATATCGCGCCCTGAGAACCTTCCGCCTGACGGGAAAGTCGATCCAGCCCGCCGGCTCGGGGTGTGACAGATTGGTATCAGAGCCATGGTTATAGAGAAAAATAGGTCATCTTGTTTCAAACGATTTGGCCTAGACTATAACCTAGGGACCCTCATATAGAGAACACAGGACTCATAACTTAATTGTATATGTCACATCATTTGATCATAAATACTAACCGATAATTTTTTTGGTTAAGATCGAAATGTCACATGGACAACCACCATCACCACCTCATCTTCCTCCACCCGAGGTGGAACCAGCGACTGCTGCACTGGCAACCCTGATTACCAAACAGTTGGCTGCAATCATTCCTGAGATCATCAACAGGATCAGGAGCAGTGAAGTGTATGCTAGTGGTTTTCCACCTGTCACCACCAAAGGAAAAGAACCGGCGGAAGGTGACACCAGCAAGAAACCCAAACACCATCCTGCTAAAAAGCGAAAGGGACCGGTGAACTTCATGGAAGCTACCCCTACCAGTCAAGTTATGCAAGACCCAACTCGAGTAAGTGGACACTACAAGGGAAAGACCCCTCATTGTTCAGCTTGTAACTATTATCACAGGGCTGAACTTACATGTGTACAATGTACCCGCTGTTGAAAGGCAGGCCACTAGATGCAGCAATGCAAAACACCAATAGCTCCAATTTCCCACCAGTATGTTGGTATCTCTCCCTTATACACTAAGTGTGGTTTTCACCACAAGGAAGACAGGCTGTGTAGACGCTGTTTAAAATGTGGGAGGATAGGACACTGGGCTACTTATTGAAAAACCTCGGTGAAATCAAATCCTCATCAATACACGGGTAAGCATCCCAAGTGTGACAAGTGTGGATTTCATCATGCTAGGAACAAACAATGCAGCCATAGTCCGAACTGTGGAAAGAAGGGACACTTGATTCAGAGGTGTCTAAACCTTCCAACACATAATCAGAATTAGAGGGCAAGTACATCTACTTCCTCTCAACCCAACCACCACTGCTACTCCTGTGGAATACTTGGACATTTCGCAAGAGACTGCCTTAGGAGGAAGCCTCCAACAGCTCCAACAGTTCCAACCGCACCAACAGCTACCGAGGAACTACTCGCTCTACCAGCACCGGATGTACACTCAGAGTCGGGTGACTTTGAAGGTATGACATTCTAACCTTGTACAATTGAGTTATGTATAATGTTTATAATTATATATATTATGTTGTAGTTTTAGTAAAAATAATTTAAACTAACCATAGATTAATTAGATGACAAGTGGATAATAGTAATTAGGATAATTAATACCTACACTCTGTTTGAGAACCATTACTTCAGAAGAGATAGATTCAGAGAACATAGTAGGAAATATTTGAACCAATTGAAATTAGGTTATTCTTAAGTGACCTAGTCTTAATTAGTATGAAAGCTACTGATATAATCCTCAAGATTTTACCGGTAATCTTCTCTTACACATCAGATAGAGTTCCATAACAACCATATGACTATTATAATATCCACATTGGATTTATAAAAGGATTATCACTTTCCAAGTGGTAAGGATACCAAATTGAGTGGGTATTTGCTAAGGTCAAGCCTAGGATTCAACTTAATTATAGTTTAATATTTCATAGAACTCTAGTCCTATTCATATTGAGAAGAAATGTATCTTAGAACATCACTGAGATCATAACCAGCTTCTTCCGCAAATCAATAAGTTTAGTTATCACAAATGAGAAATGAGGATCAACCTGAATAACTACGATGAGATAGGGATTCGCTTACATTAACGGTTGAGGGAGACTTAACACCAGATCCACAAATCTTAGACATAGAAGCCTGAGATAACATGTCACCCCCCATCTATCCTATCACCTGATGTAACCATTGTATGATATATGAAGTCGGTAACTGACATAACGTGTCAGGGAAGCTTGGTGGTAAAGTCTCCGAGATGGGTGTGACTTTCGATGTGGTTGTATCAAAATACATACATTGCATTCTAAACATAAGTTATGTTACATGATATGTTAAAACTTAAATATTTGTGTTACGTTCATCCATAGATAAAGGTTTCCTAACATGTGATCTTGTTGTGTATCCTCACCTTAGTTTCTTTTGTTATTCACTGTTCACCTAAAATTGGTTTTTGTAATGTAAAAGATCAGCAAGGATGCTGGTGAGTTCATAGATGTTAATAAAATTGATATGATATGATTTGATATAACATAATATGATATGATAAGTATGCAGGCATACACAACTTTATGAATATGATTAACCATGAAAAACCATAACCAAAGCCTATGTGACTGTAATGTAATTGGCGGCAATACCCGAAGGTAAAACCTTAGCCTCACTCTTAATGCCTATCGTTGCATTAAGCTGTTATCTTGTAAATTAACAAATGGCAACATGCCTTCACACAAGGGTAGACGCTATCTACCCATGAATGTGGTTGTCAGCCCGATAGTACTATCACTGTTATCATTCGGCTCCTCCATGAGTTTATTGGTTATAGTTGTTACGTGAGGACTTTTACGATAGTATGGTACAATTTTCATGCAATCATCAGACAAGAGTTGAAATGCACATGCAACATACAAGCATATCATTGTAATTGATATATGTAACCATCATGTAATTGTAATGCAAACCCCGAGTTTTAGAAATCAGAAGATTTGCAAAATGGGTAATGAAATCATGTAGGTATACCATTGTAATTGAAATATGTTACCATATTGTCATTGTAATTGTATTGTTGTCCCCGAGTTTTGGAAAACATAAAAGGGGAGCTATGAAACTCACTTGTGTTATTGGAGCACTTGTATCCTGTGAATGAAATATCACACAAGACCTGAAGTGAATTTTGCAATTTATTAATGTTCTATGGGTTCTTTGTATTTGAATTGGATTATCAGATCTTTCGTTGATATTTGATGTCAAGGATAATGTAAATCGAATCATTGAGCTGATTCCGAATTACGAGCTCGTTCAGAATCCAGGTGATACGCTTATTAGTTCGCTTATAATGTCAAAATCGTTGATTTTGATTAATGATTGAATTCTGAATGAATTCTTATATTCATTTGATTGTAAAGCGATGTTAATTGTATTCCGTTGTTAAAATCAGAATCTTAATCTATTTTCAGATCAAAAATCGGGTTTCCAGGTTACGAAATTGATTGAAAAATCGAGTTCGGAATGCGAAATGATTTGAGAATATGTTTTCATATTGAATTTCAATGATTAAATTAAGTTCTATATTGAAACCGGAGTTTTAATCAGAAATCAGATAAAAATCAGGTCACCGGATTGCAAAAAGGTTCGCCAAATCGAGTCCGGAACGCGAAATCGATTCAAAATTTGTCCTTTTCATTGATAACGGATCATTGGATTGCGAAACGGAGCACGAAACGCAGTTCAGAACGCAAAACGGACAAATTCAGGGTTCTGTCGGAATATTTCGCCGGAATATTCCTTTTTCGCCTGAATATTCCACCGACGGCAACTCTTGCCGGAATTTTGCCCGGAAAATGTCCGGATTCTGGCGGTGGTGCGGCGGCGGCTCGGTGGCGACAGGTGGTCGGAGGCGGTGGCTTGGTGGGGCTAAGGTAGTGGCTCGGTGGTCTGGCCGGGGGCCTTGGCCGTAGTTGGTGAGGCTCGAGGATGGCCGAGAATGGCTGGCGCCCTCCCTTGGTCGCGATCTACGATTGCCCGGGAACAAAGGCCACGCATGGGCCGCGCTGGGGCCGCAATGGGGCCGCTCTAGGGCCTCGCCCGGGCCGCTGTGCCAACCAGTGTGCCATGACAAGTTTTTGCGAGCCAAAATCAATTTTGTTGTACTTTTACTGGGCCGAAATCTCCAGATCCTATTTTTTAACATATATCTAGAGTTTTGTGAAGAAAAATCTCAATTTCGACTATTTTGAAAAATTCGTGTTTTGAACGAAATCACCTTTTTAATGGTTTTTTAATTCTGACGATTTTCAAACTTCACTAGTCACTCAAAGATGTTTATTTAAGTCATATGAAGCTATTAGAACCAAGAATTGAGTTTCAAACTTACTTGGTGAAGGATTTGCTTGAAAAATCACCAAAAACCCAAGTTTTAAAGCTTGATTCTTTGTTCCACTTGATCTTGGACTTGAATACCTCTTGGATCTGCTTAGAAATTTTGTTTGAAGTTCTAGAAGATGATGGAGAGTAGCCTAGTTGAATTTGAGGGGTTGGGGAAGAAAGCATTGTGTAGAAACTTGACCAAAGTCAAGATTTTGGCCTTATATGGCGTTTTGATTTGTGTTCTAAATTTGTCCACCTATTGCCTACATAATTATCAGATTTTAATTGGATAAGATGTGATAGACATGGAGAAATAGGATAGACATGGAATTAAATCAAGGGTTTGCTTGATTTTGCCGTTTTCCCAATTGTTTGTTCGACTTTTCGCGTATAATTTCAGGAATTGCTAATAATGATCAATTATCATTTTCATGCTTCCAATTACATCCCATTATGATTATAATGTGATTAGGAAGTTTGAGTTGTCATGAATTTGCGAATTCCGCATGCCGAATTGCCTTGTCGCAGATTTTCACGATTTAACTTATTGAACTTAGAGATTCTTTGATTTAGTTATGTTATCACTTATTTCACTTCAATTCATCATATAATTGACATTAATTTAGTTTTGGACCCATGAATTTGGTTTTTGGTTATTATTATAGAAATTTCTCGTAATTCGGCAATTCTGCATAATGTCATTTGTGATTTGTTTCATCTTGTAATTTCCTTATATATATATATACACAGATTCACATGTATATACATATTCCATTATGATTTAATTAATTAAAATGTTAATTCATGAATTTAGGAAATTGCCTCGCAGTAAAGAACGAAATGTCACATAACACTAGGATTTAAACCCCATACATTCTTATAAAGGGAACGTTTAGTGGTTTAGACAATAGTGTAATTGGAGATTTAATACAAGAATTGTAGGACTATATCATTTAGTGGGCTAATGAAATTCACATGATGCGATCATGATGGATTAAATTTATGAGTAGTCATAAATTGGTAGCTCGGCCTTATCAGAACCAGGTCAGCAAAATTGCTAGAATCCTGGGTTGGGTAATGTGAGACATTCCCCGGTGTAGCAAATACAATGAGAAGTAACACGTGGAACAAGGATTACACTGAGATCACATAAGTCAAATGACACTTGAGTGGATAAATGGTTGTTGTGCGTCACTTTTGGAGAGATGTATGGGTTTATCATCATAGGTAAATCTTTACCCTAATCATGACAAAGCTAGATTACCTTTAGGTAGTTTCCACAAATACTTAAAACACATACCGAGATTCTGGAAACAGATCTATGGGTACTGTGTCAGGTATAAGGTCATACAAGCATTATCTAGGACATGCTATAGGTGACCTACAGGTCGAGATCGAAGGACCGGGATCTAAAAATGTGAGAACTACACTAGACATTGCTAAGGGAGTATTACTAAATAGCTATGATTAAATGACAAAGCTTTCATCCTATACTCCTAATAGATACTAAAACATACGAGTATATAATACCTGCATGATCAAGTCCGCTCACAATTCCCATGACATCAAGGAATGGTGATAGGGACCACTCAACTAGATCATATACAATTAAAACCATACTATGAGTTACCGGAAGACCTCGATCTTCTAACTAAAATTGTCGGTAAACTCATAAACCTTGTAGTTTCTGCAGAAATCCTTGGGGATTTACAGGAACTGCAAAGTCGACCGCTATCCAAAGAGGGATGGTCCAGACAATTGAGAAACATAAACCCTGAATGAATGAGAAGTAAGATGATTCTAGCACTATTGCTGAAAACGGAATCGAGAATATATTTTTCGCATTCATGATACTCAGGCTATCATAATAGCACTAACGGAGTATTTGCATTGGAACACCGCATGCTTAAGGAGAACGCTAGAACCTCTAAAGTTATTGGAACAACTCGAGGTACCACAACGTGAGTGTACACGAATAGCTATGGATTTTAAATGCTAAGCTACCTCGCACTTCCAGCAGATCTGATGTTTATTGTGCCACCATAAACAGTTGGATCAGGTCTGCTCACTTCTCATATACACACAATGCCTGTGCTCGTTGAGAAGACATAAGTTATCAGAAAGCTACACTCTATCAAGGAACCTTGCATGTTACGCATCGTATAGTCCAGAGACGGAAAATGAAATGGTAATCCATTGTAAAGGTTCGATGAAACCTCAAACGCAACCCCGAGTTAACTTGGGAGCGTGCGGAACACAGGAGGTTAAAACATCTCCACCTGCATATAGGAAGAATAGTATCCGACAATAATGCTTAAATTTCGGGACGAAATTTCTTTAACAATGGGAGACTGTGACGACTGGTACCTGACCGTACGGCAAATCCGTACGGTGTGTGTACTTACACCTATACTATGTGTCAACATTATGTGATGAACAGTAGGTGACAACAATTTAGTGGAAATAATTAACAACTGTAAGTATTTCGATGAGAATTGAAATATAAATATGCAGCAATACAATGTGAATAACAGTTGTATGTGTTTAAGTGAAAATTCAAATACAGTAAATACAACAGCTTATGTGGAATAGTGAGAAAACAAATGTCAAGCACAGTCGGTTGCGATCTGTTATCAACAAATAACAGGAATCACATGGCCGATAATCCAATGAGAAAACAATGTGAAAAGAGTTAGGTAGTTGAGTCCGTCGGTGAGAATGTTCAATGCAAAACAATAACTCAGAATCGTATACGAATAATAAACTGACAGCGTGTTTGCGTGGGTGACGATTCACACAAACATCTCTGTGGGTTAACATTCTGAATGATAACTGATAAGTAGAAAACCAAATCAGAAATTGAAACGTACGATCGTATTCGTACAGCTAGTGATCTGTACAAAAGCGCGTGTAAGTGACGTTTTCTGAAGAAACGGCGAAAAAAACTATTTCGATCGTTAAAATAATAAAACTATGAGATAATAATAATATATTTTAGAAATTTACACTTAAACCCTAACTTATAACCTCAACTTAGTAAGACAACATGCAATTCTCGTTTCGTAACGAAATAACAAGGTTTAACGGGCGAACCGCGATCGAGACAGTAAAAATAGGTGAATTTAATAATTTACATTTTACAATTTTGAAACTCATCAAAACAATCCAAGAAAAACTAAATCCCACATTTAATTAGTGGTCGCGTAACCGTACAGCTACCTTTCGGGCCACCATCATTCGATCGGGTCACGCTTCCTTCGACCTGGACAATCACCATACAGCCTATACCCATGCGATCGGTCCATGCAGCTGGCTCGGCCCAAGGGATTGGTTTGGCCCAAGGGATTGGTTTAGCCCAAGGGATTAGTTCCGCCCATCTATTCGGCCCACGTCACAAATATTTTAAACACATACACTTGAAACCAACTCTAATGAATCATGTGCATGGGAATTGGATTATAATAAAACATTACTTCAAAGGTGGTGATAGAATTGTTAAAGAAGTTGATACAACCTAGAGGCCTTTCTTAGCCAATGGGTTAGCTAACTATTCCAAGGAAACAAGATACTTACACAATTATTTTTTTGAAATCTCTTTGTAAAATGTAGAGTATGTCCAAATCATTAACCTAAAACTCTAAGTTTTAAAATTAGAAACTATTTTGTGATTCACATTTTCACAACATATCATGATCTTAAATCAAGTTAAACATAAAACAAATATCAAGATATACTAAGCTTACCCTAATGGGGTTAAGTGTTGGTATAATTCATCATAGGTGAACCAAGACCTAGGAGTGTTAGCCAAATATAGGGCTAACACTTACACGCAATCCAGTATCGATAACATAAACTCATAAGGTGAGTTCATATGCCCCTTTTCTAATCTTCTGATTTTAACTTCGGGGTTGATAAACATGCTAACTCTTTTAACTATTTAAAAGCTTTAGTATTTTATTTAAATCATTAGGTGATATAGATAATACTGATTTTATCTTAATTAACATATCATGAACTGATTATATAATTATGTGTGCTTGAGTATGAAATAACATGTAAAGCATAACAGGAACAATATCATGATAACACAACTTCATGATATTAACTTATTGAAAGGAATGACACATTGCATCAAAGCTGGATCTTACAACAACGAGCTTATAACACTAACAGGAATGATAATAATGATAACATAACTTCATGACGATAATATTATTCAGCACATTTATTAACACTGGGTAATAAGACGAGCACTTATTTCACCCTGTTAAAAACATTGAGTATACATAACATTGAGACCACATGTGGACAGTCATTGGGGATATTGATGTTGATAATCATGAAAACATGGTTACAAGATATCACCCTTTACATATGCTAACATTGTATGATAAGATGAGATCTTATGCATCAATGTTAAAGACTAGAGATCTTAGCATTGTGTACATTTTATTTTCATTAGAACAATATAACATATCAAGGATGATGTCAAGATAACAAAATTTCCTGATATCATCCTATCACTGAAATAACAATAGTGTATTAGGATTTAATCTTATGACACTTCGTTATTTACAACAAGATAACAATGTGGTAACATGAAACAAACACTAATGAGAACATGAATGATGATCATGCCACATCACTTCCTGACATCATTCACCACCTGAACTGGCTAAGTGTAGTAAGACTAGTTCTTACAACACTGTAGTTACAATTAGTTGAAGGCTATAGGATAACCAGAATTATAATTATGACAATGTAATTGCATGATAACCACTTCATTCACACAACTACTAACATTGTATAATAAGACAAGTTCTTATAACACATTGGTAAAGACTTAGAGAACACGTAACACCGAGAACAGATAACGCTGAAATGATGACTATGGATGCGGAACACAAGAACACTTTTGATTTTTAGCCATCCTATTCCAACTCTATCACTGTTGACATGGGTGATATGAGTAGATAGTGTTTGCTAGTTATTGCACCACTTCTATTCTGTGGACCGGTAGACTGGGAGACTGACCTCTCTCGAGTCACAGGCTAGTGGCAGATAATTCTGAGGTTTCAGAAAACTAATGAATCCGGACTTAAATGAGGACATTATGGTTTGCCTTTGTGGTGGCTGCAATGTAGTCAATTAAATCCTAATCACCAAGGGGAACATAACAACGTGTCTGACTTACTCTCGCTTCCTAAACAGATGTGAGTAATAGTAAGTCAAAGAGTATACCACCATTCATAACTGTGGATATCAATACTCTTCACAACATGGAAGTAATACCACCATTCATAACCGTGGATACGATTACTCTCTACAACGTAAAAGTACATGGCCCCTTCATAATTGTGGTAGTCCACTATTCATAACTGTGGAGAAATCTACTAATGGGATATCTAACATGCCTGTTTGGAATTAGGGTAATGTGATGGATATACATAGTTGTATTGCAAGTGGTGTCGAATTCTGTTGAGCATGTGGTGGGATGGCGTCTGGGCGGGTTGTAGGCTCGACCCTTTCGTATGCCCTATATATAAGCATCCTTGATCGAGTAACACACTATTTGTAAGTATAACTATGGAGAGGACATTGGGTGAAATGGATGAGACATGAATACATATGGGTTGAACATCAATTGGGTTGGACACGTGAGAAATAAATGGATATCCATAGTTATATTTCATGTGATGTCGAATTCTGTTGAGCATGTGGTGGGATGGCGTCTGGGCGAATAAGAGTTATATTCATATAATTTCAACAGAAAGATAAACTCTCAACCTCTTATTCAAATGTGATTCGAACAAGTGCATTTTCAATCATTTAACTGACCGTTCATCGCTCCATTAAAATTTTCCAACTCAACAACAACAACTAATGAGTTTCGAGGGTTCAAACACAAATCAGCGAGGAGATGTCCGTTGATCACAACAGTTCGAGGCTTTGTGCCCAACTAGGAAGTGAATGGGCACGACTAGGGGAATTGTGTAGTGCACAATATAAAACAATAATTTTCATGGAAATCCCCCCATCAAACAAACAACTAACTTTGCATGGTATCTGTATAAGGTAATCCACTAGAACATATGTCCACACAACATACACATAAAGAATTCGCTGAGGAATTCTCTAGTAAGTCCCTTTAGAGTCATTTACCATTAGTTGACAATGGTCAACCGAATGTAACATAGATGGTACAATAGGTCAAACCAACCCCCATCACCAAGGCTAGTACGTTGGACGCATACATACGTGAAACAACAACTCGGATTAGTTCCATGGGAACTAATCAACATGGGCATATCAGTTAGGTTTGGTAAATGATTACGTGGGTGATATTACGGACAAACCACACAAACAATAACATTATTTTTCAACCCATAAAAATGTTCAAGACCTGGTGTTGAATGATTTTCAAACGAGTACACAACAAACAATGTCGATCAACAAGAAAGGAATGTAATGTTTGTGATTTTTAAATAAACAAAAAAAACAAGTTTTTCCTTATATCAGGATACAAAGCATATGCTTCTTTATCAAGGCATTTCTTTTTCCAAACATCGGTCGTGTCGTGTTGAATAGAGGTACATAGGTGACGAGGTCTGATTTCCATTAAGGACATCCTCGTGGAACACCGAATAGGGAGGTGGGAGGGGTCCGAGCTTTGGCTTTACATATGCCCTGCACATAAGCTACCTTCAATTATTTGGGATGATGTCAGTAATGAGGTTTAGGCTGATACACTTGTGTAATTCATTCGTGTTTTCAACGCCATTTACACCCCAAATTTCAAAACCCATGTAAATGGAAAAGAGTTTTCATCAAACTTTTTTTTTCAAAACCTAATATTTTTAAAACTTAGAGGGAGATCTCATCCCAGATGTCCAAGTCAAATTGTAATAAAATGAAATTATAAAATAGTTTTAATTTTATTTCATTTCATTATTGTAAATTAGTATTTCTCATATCATCATGTGAAATGTAACAATCTGATCACTCCGATTCAAATCACGCCTCGGTACTATTCCGCCCGAAGGGTCCCCGATCCGGCCCGCCGCCCGGAGGTGTAACATATGGCCACATGATCGCATTGATATGATACATAAAAGTTTACTATAAATCTATTATAATTATGTTTTATCCCCTCATAGTTATAATCATATTTATTTCAATCTCATGGCCATCTCATTCGCATTGTCATTCTCAAACCTTTTAGTTTTTAGCATTCAGAAGTGCCTTTGTAAAGAGGATTTTGGCTTAAGACTTAGCCATAATCATTTTAGTATATCACCATCATAGTCATAAACATAGTTATAAATCTTTTCATAGGCAAATGTGATAACATAAGTATTTCCATTGTCATAATATTATTAAGAATGATTGAACAAAAGCATTTAAATATTTTAGCATGCTTCTCAACCCCAAGGTTTTATAAATAAATCATAGTGAACATAGGCAATGAACTCACCTTGTAGTTATGTAATGTGGTTGACTAATTAAATGAATGCACGCGCTTGTTGTTGTTGTGTAAGTTGTATTCAAGGTCCAGAGTTTGATTCAAAAGTCGTTCACGATCGTAAGTATTGGATGGTTTGATGTTTATTGTAGGTGTTACATTTTCAAGATGCACACCTTGTGTTATTTCTCATACTTATTTGTTGTTTAGTTTACTATAAATCATGAGATCATGTTTGAAAATTATTAATGTATTATTCATTTGGCATAATTACTTTAAGTGTTAAATCATTCTTAAAGTATTACATGTAATAAAGTTGAAAACTATTTAGTTCTAAAATTCCTTAACAATTGTATAAAATGGTAGTTGTTTACCTTCAAAATCTGTGTTACTGCTTTGAAAACACTAAACAACTTTAGTAAAAAATATGATTAATAACCCTTAATATGCTTAAAATACTTAAAACAATTATTACATGTAAGTCATGGAATTTTATGAGTTTAAAGCACTCAAAATAGAATTAAACCAAATCTTGGTCCTCACTCGACCCTTAACCATTTAATGCAATGGTTTGATCTCAAAATATATATATTTAACCTTATTATGCTAGGGTGCACTTGGATTTTAGACCAAAGATAGTATCAATGAGCTGAATTTTGAAAAGGATAGTACCAATAAGGTTAGTATAGGCCAAAGCATAAAATTAGAGTTTTCAGATACTACCAACTTTAACCCAACCACCTCAGCTTTCAATTTGGTTAATATCAATGGGTTCATTGTTGAAAACACAGGGGTTTACTTAACATAGTAGTATTGACAACCTTGGATAGTATCGATGGTCACATTATCGGCCAAGGCAAGGAGAAGCCAAGACACCCCGTGTCGATACTGCTAGTATCGACCTTATCATAGAATTGATGCACAATGTAACATCACTGCATTTCAGGTATTTCTCATTACACATACTTTATATTAATAGAACACATTATGTTGATTGAATGCTTTGGTCTGGATTACGATATGGTCACTCGTAGACACTAATGAGAACACATAGTCAATATACATAAACCATGGGGAAATTTAGTTTGGAATACAACTAGACATACCCACGGAGTTTATTGCAGTTAAATACGCATAACATATCTGATTGAATTCGTATGGGTAGTAGTGTAGGATTCTATCACCAAACATAGGCAAGGGTATAGTCATCATCTATCGAAGAGGTGGTGGGCTGGTGGCTGGATAAGTTGCGACTGATTCCTACGTATGCCCTATACATGAGCTTTCTTCGGTTTATCATGAGTATGTCAGTATTAAGGTTTGGTGAGCAGAAATGAAGTTTGGTTATGGTCTTCGGATAATGATTTAAGGTTTGGCATTAAATATTGTCAAGGACATATGGTCATGGTTTATCGAAATGGTGGTGGGACGGCAGCTGGATAGGTTGCGACCGACTCCTACGTATGCCATATACATAAACTTATTTCGGTTCATCGAACACTTTACTTTTTGGTTTTCTTCCTTTAAACAACCGGTTGCAACCATGGTGTTATAAATTTATTGTTAACAAGTTTAAACCTCAACCGAATGTCACACCCCGAGCTGGCGGGGTTGGATCGGAGTCCCCGTCGGGCGGAAGGTTCCCGGGGCGTGATATCGTGAGTGATAATCGAAAGTGATCAGATTGTTTACATTGCACATGATATAATGAGAAATGCTAAATATAATAGAATTACAAAGTTAAATTACATCGGTATTGTTTATAATTTAACAATGTAAATCTATCATCAACATCATAGATTTCTATCTTGTATTTACACAAGATACACAAAATAAATTGTATAATGATGTCTTCAAAAATATGCAGGTCCAAAAATACTAAGTCTTCTATCTGAAGTCCTAGTCCAAAAACATAAGCTTCCTAGTTGACCTGTTCGTCACCTGAGAAGTCATGCAAAAATAAAATCAACACATGGTTGGTGAGTTCATATTATTGAGTAATTGAAAATGATTTGTAAACCTCTTTCGGTAAAGACCCTAACCTCATTAACATCACATGTAATATCCACATCGGTATGCTTATGTATAGGGCATACCCCTGAGTCGAGCCTACAAACTCGCCCAGACGCCATCCCACCACATACTAATACGCATATGACATTGTTGTTAATGATAATTTGGCATTTTTACCTAACACACACTTCCATTTACGATAGTTCAAATGTACACTCAAAACCTTTGTTAAACCCTCGGGTAACAACCTTAATCTCATTAACATCACATGTATCATCCAGATCGGTATGCTTATGTATAGGGCATACCCCTGAGTCAAGCCTACAAACCCGCCCAGACGCCATCCCACCACATACTAATCCACATAGGACATCGGTGTTAATGATAATTAAGCGTTTTACCCCTACCAATAACTTGCTTGTTCATTAGTTCGTTGTTCCTGTAAATACAATAATTTGGAATCTATGTTGATTCCTCAAGTTCATCACAATAATGATCAACCATAGTATCTGTAGAACAGTTATAAATGCTTAATTAAATAAATAAATAAACATTTAATTAAATCTAAGTCCTAATGATTGGGCCTTGGTCAACTCGAGTAGACTTAGTTGTTAGAGAATCTGTAAATATCATCAAACATACGACCTACAAATCAAACGGTCTAGCTAGGACTTCTTGAAATGTAGGGTTTCTGTTTCGTCCGTTTTGGCATATGTTATTTCTGATATTTCCCAGGCTTTCCCTTGAAAATGATTTATTGATTCGTCTGATTCTGTTACAAGATGTACTTGAATCGTTGATCATAGAATACTAGATTCATTAATCAATTGTACACTTGATTCATTGTTCAACAAACACTTGATTTGTAGAACATTGAATGTTGTCTTTGCAAAGATTGTTTAGTTTGATTCGTTGAAATCCCACACTTGTTTTGTCAAAATGTTTCGTTTGATTCATTGAAATCACCTATTTGATTCGTGAAAATGTTTCGTTTGATTCATTGAAATCACCCATTTGATTCGTCAAAATGTTTCGTTTGATTCCTTGAACTCACACACTTGTTTTGTCAAAATGTTTAGTTTGATTCGTTCGAAATGTTTTGATATGTTGAAATGTTTTAGTTTAACCCGATTATTCACTAAATTTATAAGTAAATCAGTTAGTAAACTTGCATAAAATCTTCCTAGACATGGTCTAGGATAACATTTATATATGTAAACATATAAAATTAAAAGCATTTAAGTAAACAATTTAAAAAAACAGTTTACGCATGCTTCTCAGCCCCGCGTTTAAAAACAAAAATGTTAGAAAAGGGGCAATGAACTCACCTGTGTTGATGTCTAATGTACTATCACAGAATGCGCACTCTTGTTTGTAGGTTAAGTGTCTTCGATTCCTGAGTTGTTTTATAAGAATTTGAATACAATAAGTACACGTAATAGTCGTTGTGCCTAGGATTGGGTCTTGTTGTGTGTGTAACTAAGTGTCTTAGTACTACGTGTATCTAAAATCTAATCTATCTTAGTTACCCTTTTATGACCCCAATTTCCATGTTTAACTATAATCATTTACTTTTAAATTTTACAAAAATTTGGGCAGAGTTTCCTTTGTTTTCTGTTAAAATCCAGACAATTATATTGTCTCTTTTACAATCAAATCCCAATAAGTCTTTAAACCAAACATTACAGTTAACTTCTTTTCTATTATAAAATCATTTAATGAAATTTAACAAGTTATAAATAGGTTCCTTTTTATTAAAAATCTCATTACTTGAGTTTAAGTAACATTTAATGTGTGATGGGCTTCATTAAACCCCATTGGACCCACCTTGGCCCAAATTGATCCTCCTTGGTTTCTAATTGATTACAAGACTTGAACTTTTGATTCGCATGATCCTATAAGAATATTATCTGCTTGTTGAGCCATCTTATGTACATTAACAACTCATGTTGAGTTGAGATTGTATGTTAAGAATAACTTTGTTATAGTAATTCCTAACACATGCACTCACACTTAACCTAAGCGATTTTCCATTAATGCAACTTATAAGATTAAATTCTCATGAGAAGCTTAGTTTAGTGATCCACTAATCATTTCCTAAGTTATTAGCACTAGTTTTGTTAATCCTAGACCCACATTAACCTAATTAGGCAACTTTTAGATTCAACCTTAAGACTAAGGCAGCGAACCTATTGCCCAAACCCCATAGGTTCGGCTAAGTTAATCGAGAGGCATCAGTTCAACGAACCTATAAGGTTCGTTTGCCATAAAAGGGTTTGTGAGTTAATGGTTCGTCACCCTAGGTTCGTGAGTTTGCATGGCCATGGTTCGGCCATGCAAGGGTTCATTTCCTATGTAGTTCGGCTAAGGGTCCTGGGTTCGTGAAGCTGCTAAGGGTTCATGACTTACTTTGGTTCGTTGATGCTAGCAAAGTTTGGTCCTGCAAGGCTCGGTTAAACCGAGTTCATAGGTTCGTGATACTTTAAGGTTCGCCATACACTAGTCATCTAGGGTTCACCTATTTCAAATGGTTCATGGTCTGTTCACAGGTTCGGCACTCAGAAGGCTACAGGTTCATTGCAGACCATGCAGGGTTCATTGCAGATGTTTTCAGGGTTCGTGAGTCAGGGTACGGTTCGTCTAAAGAGAGATGCTAGGTTCGTTGCCTTATCTTCCCACCCAACCATGGTTCGGCCGATGATGATTGCCACGAACCTGCATTCATCTTCATGTTCCTCACGATCAAGCTGTAAAAATTCAGTTCCTAGTCCTTCCTAATTGCTAACCATGCATAAATCTTAGGTTGTTAAGTGTTTACAACCGATTCTTATGGTCATAACCCCCCTTAGGCTTGTGAGACACCCTAAAACCGAATTTGAAATAGATGTTTACCTCAATTCCCACGGTCAAATGCTTGTTTTTCTTGTACTTCCTGGATCTAAGTGATGAGAGGACCGTCTTGACACCAATCTTGCTTAAATCCGACTTGAAACAAGCTTCAAATCTTAGAGAGAAGGTTAACTTCTTAATGAGAGAGAGCTAGAGAGAGAGAGTGACGAGATTGGGTCAAGAAAGTGAGTTGGTGTTGGTTGGTGATGCATTAAATGTTCTCATTTAATGTATCACCGATACCCGGTGTTCGGTCTCCATCGGTTTCGCGTAAAAAGGCCGGATCGTGTAGTTTTCGCGACGAGACGACACGATTATAAAATTAGAAATCATTTTATTATTCAAAGTTGTGATTCCTAATAAATTAACTAATATCTTCTATTTATTTTAATTTAAAATATTAATTAACTGTTTAAATCGAAACGTACGGTCGTCGCGCGTATTCGTTCGAATCGTCACTCGTACGAACACGACGATAACTATACTTTTCAATCTTGTTTTCTAATTATAGAATATCATTCAGAACGTTAAACTTTCAGATATATTCGTATAGATCGTCACCTATACGAATAACCCGTCGATTTAGCATTCACTTAACAATATTCCTGTGTTTTGTTCTATAAGGCCTCACATACGTTTATACATAATAAATGCTAACAAATAATCACATGATGGTTCTGTGTTGCCCGATAATTATCTGACTCAAGAACCATTGTTCTGAACTTTGTTTCCGTTAAATGTTTCTGAATTTGTTCTATGACAACACAAAATGATAATGATAAATGATATGAATGTGAAACGTACTGAAATGTATATGGTTCATACATGTTTTACTGTTCATGTACTGTAGAGATCACTGTTCCGGTGGCGGTTCCGGCACTGATGTTACAGTCTCCCCTTGTTAGAGAAATTTCGACCCGAAATTTAAGAGTTGTCATCGGGTACAGCTTCCTCTTCTAACAGTTGGGGATACTTTGTCTTCATGTGATCTTCACGTTCCCAAGTAAACTCGGGCCCGTGTCTTGAGTTCCATCGAACCTTTACAATAGGAATACGGCTTCGCCTAAGTTGTTTAACCTTGCGATCCATAATCTCCAAAGGTTCCTCGATAAAATGTAACTGTTCATCGACTTGAATTTCTTCAATTGGAATGACAAGAGACTTGTCAGCAAGGCATTTCTTTAGGTTTGAGACGTGAAACACGTCATGCACACCACTGAGTTCATCAGGTAATCTCAGTCTATACGCCACAGGACCAATACGCTCGATGATCTCGAACGGTCCCACGTATCGTGGTGCTAGTTTGCCTTTCGTTCCAAAGCGTACAATGCCTTTCCATGGGGATACCTTCAACATTACCCGGTCTCCCACTTGGAATTCCAACGGCTTGCGTCGTTTGTCGGTGTAGCTCTTTTGTCTGCTCCTGGTAGCTTGTAGTCTTCTTTGAATATGAACTATCTTGTCAGTGGTTTCTTGAATAAGTTCTGGCCCAGTTATTCGATTGTCTCCAACTTCAGTCCAGCAGATCGATGATCGACATTTCCGACCATAAAGAGCCTCAAATGGTGCACATCCGATACTGCTGTGATAACTGTTATTGTAAGAGAACTTGATCAGTGGCAAATGGGAGTCCCATTTCCCACCGAAATCCAACACACAGGTTCTTAACATGTCCTCTAGGGTTTGAATAGTACGTTCGCTTTGACCATCCGTTTGCGGGTGGTAAGCTGTACTTAGATTTAACTGTGTCCCTAATGATTTCTGCAGTGATTGCCAGAACCTTGATGTGAATCTGCTATCTCTATCAGAGATAATAGACAATGGCACACCGTGGCATACCACTATCTCATTGATGTATAATTTTGCCAGTTTATCCATGGTGAAGTTCTCACGCATGGGTAAGAAATGAGCAGATTTTGTTAAACGATCAATGATCACCCAAATTGTATCATGACCATTGGAAGTGCAGGGTAGCTTGGTAATGAAATCCATAGCTATTTGTTCCCACTTCCAGAGCGGAATCTCAGGCTGTTCCAGTAGACCAGACGGTCTCTGGTGTTCCGCCTTTACCTTTGCACACGTCAGACACTGCAACATACTCGGCTATATCTTTCTTCATCCCCGGCCACCAATAAAATCCATGCAAGTCTTGGTACATTTTATCAGCGCCTGGGTGAACGGAGTATTTAGTCTTGTGTGCTTCATCGAAGATCAGTTTTCTCAATTCATCTACCGCCGGGATCCATATACGTTCCCAGTAATAGATCATTCCATCGGGCTTCGTATCAAACTGCTTTTCTGCTCCACAATCAAGTTCCTTCTTCAGATTGCCTCGGTCAAGTACTTCTTGTTGTGCTTGAATAATCTTGTCACTTAAACTGGTCTGCACCGTTATCCCCATTGCTCTAACACGTAGGGGTTTGACCCATTCCTTCTGGCTCAAAGCATAAGCTACAACGTTCGTCTTTCCCGGATGGTACTTGATCACACAATCATAATCATTAAGAAGTTCAACCCAACGGCGTTGTCGCATGTTGAGCTCCTTCTGATCAAAGATATGCTGCAGACTTTTGTGATCAGTGAATATGGTACACTTGGTGCCATATAAGTAATATCTCCAAATCTTCAAGGCGAAGATTACTGCTCCCAGTTCAAGATCATGAGTAGTGTAGTTCTTCTCATGAACTTTTAACTGTCTTGAAGCATAAGCAATGACTTTGTCACGCTGCATTAGTACACAGCCTAGTCCCTGATGGGAGGCATCACAGTATACAACAAAGTCATCACAGCCCTCTGGAGAGATAGGATTGGAGCATCACATAGTTTCTGTTTCAGAGTCTGGAAAGCATCTTCTAGTTTCTGCTCCCAGACGAACGGTTCACTTTTCTGGGTTAACTTGGTGAGTGGCAATGCTATCTTAGATAAGTTTGAAATAAACCTTCTGTAATAACCTGCCAATCCCAGAAAAGACCGTATCTCCGTCGGTGTCTTCGGAGTGTCCCAATTCTTTATCGCCTCAATCTTGGCAGGATCTACATGAATTCCTTCGCTGTTAACTACATGACCCAGAAATTGAACTTCTCTTAGCCAGAATTCACATTTAGAGAATTTAGCATAAAGTTGTTCTTTCTTCAACAGCTCCAAGATATTTTTAAGGTGTTGCTCATGTTCTGTTTTGGTCTTGGAATAAATCAGTATGTCATCAATAAAGATAATGACAAACTGATCCAAGTACGGCTTGCACACTCGGTTCATGAGGTCCATGAAAACCGCTGGTGCATTTGTCAATCCGAAAGGCATCACCATGAATTCATAATGCCCGTATCTTGTTCGGAAGGCCGTTTCCGGTATGTCTTCATCTTGAACTCTAAGCTGATGATATCCAGACCGCAAGTCAATCTTTGAGAAGTATTGAGCTCCTTGCAGTTGGTCAAACAGATCATCAATCCTCGGCAACGGATACCGATTCTTGATGGTTAGTTTGTTCAGCTCCCTGTAATCTATGCACATTCTGTACGATCCGTCTTTCTTCTTTACGAACAAAACCGGAGCTCCCTAAGGTGAGTAGGTCGGTCTGATGAAACCCTTGTCAAGTAGCTCCTGTAACTGATTAGACAATTCCTGCATATCTGAAGGTGCTAACCTGTAAGGAGATTTAGCAACTGGGGTTGCTCCAGGAATTAAGTCAATACGAAACTCTACCGGTCGCACAGGTGGCAAACCTGGTAGATCTTCAGGAAACACTTCAGGGTATTCTTTCACCACAGGTACATCTTGAATCCTTTTCTTATCCTTCTCCTTTTCTACCACATGAGCCAAGAATGCAACGCACAGCTTCTATAAACACTTACGCGCTTTTATACATTAAATGATTTTGACATTTCGTTTCGCTTGATCCCCTTTAACTTCCAACACGTGATCACTCGGCAAGGGAATTCGAAGTAGCTTTTCAGAATAAATGACTTCCACTCGATTAGAGGAAAGCCAATCCATTCCAACAATGATATCAAAACTGCCCAACTCCATCGGGATCAAATCGATGGTGAATGCATGACCATTAAGTGTCAATGGGCAGTTCCTATAAACTGTACTAACTGTGATCTGTTTCCCGTTAGCTACTTCTATAATATAAGGGGAGTCTAACTGTTCTTCTATAGAATCTAATTGGCATGCAAAATCGGCAGAGATAAAACGCTGATCCGCACCAGTGTCAAATAGAACAGATGCATAAAAGTCATGTAAGAGAAACGTATCAGTGACCACATTTGGGTCCTGGCGTGCAGCTGGTGCTCCGATGGCAAAGGCTCGTCCACAAGGAGCTTGAACTGCCTGTTGAGCCTTCTTCGGGCAGTTCTTTGCAAAGTGGCCTTGTTCGCCACAATTGAAGCATCCACCATTGTTCTGATTAGCTAGTGGAGGGAGAGCCAAAGCAGCATTGTTGACTGCTTGGTTAGGTGTCATCCGGCAGTACTGGACCCAATGGCCTTTTCTTCCACATCCCGTGCATTGCTTGCAGGGAGTGTCAGCAGTGTGATGATACTGACACTTAGCACACAGAGGAAACGTGCCAGTGTAAGGTTTGCGGTTGGGGTTCTGAGGTGCTGCTGCTACTTGTTGAAGAGGTGTGGCCACCGTGTAGTTCTTGATGATCTTCTGTTTCTTCTTCTGATGGTGGTGGGGTTTCTTTGAAGACTCAGCTTTGTTCTTGCTGGGTTCAGCCTCCTTCTTTAGGACTCCAGAGGCTACCATGAGATCAGTGAGTTTCCCAGACAATCTCACTGCAGATTCAACAGTAGTAGGGTTGGCTGAAACAACCATGCCCTGAATGCAGGCGGGGAGTCCACCTACATATCTGTCTATTCATTTCTCCAAGGTTGGTACCATGTCTGGCACCAAAGCAACTAACTCGTGGTAACGAGTAGTGTAACCCATGTGATCAGCCCCCTTCATCACATGGTTGGATAACTCAACCTCCAGTTTCTGCAGCTCATTCTTGGGGCAGAATTATGTTCGCAGCAGTGTCTTGAAATCTTCCCATGGCATGGCCATTGCTTCTTCTCTTCCTCGAGCATTGATTTGATCGTTCCACCAAGTCAGAGCCCGTTTGTTGAATGTTCCAGCTGAGTAACGGACCTTGTGGTGTTCGGGGCAGCTGCAGAGATCCAAGGTTGCCTCAATCTTCTCAATCCATTGGATTAATCCAACGACACCTTCAGACCCACTAAAACTGGGTGGTTTACATCCTACAAAGGACTTGTAGGAGTAATGAGATGAATCTCCAGTATTTCCACTGGCTTCTCCTGATGTGTTGCCAGTGTTGAGGATTTCATTACAAAGATGAAGGAACATCTCTGGTATTGCTTCTTTCATCTGATTTTTCATCTGGCTACTCAGTAATGTGACCAGAGCGATAGTAGCAGGATCCAAATTCGGTGTTGTGCCTGAACCAGATGTTTGGGTAATCAAAGGAGGAGGGGGAGGAGGAGGTGGAGGAGGTGGTGGTGAATCATTTGGTGACGGTGTGGAGGAGTGTGGAGCCAAGTCTTGTGGTGGTAGAGGTAAAAAGGGAGGCTGTCTTCTCGGCGGCATTCTGATCATAACCAATAAAGTTATATGTTAGTGCAATGATCAAATATAGAAGACAGTATGCAAGAAAATTCCTAAGTCCTGCTTCTCTATATGCAGGGTCCCTAGGTTATAGTCTAGGCCAAACCAATTAAATAAGTGACCTATGTTTCTCTATAACCATGGCTCTGATACCAATCTGTCACACCCCGAGCCGGCGGGGTTGTAACGGAGTCCCCGTCGGGCGGAAGGTTCCCGGGGCGTGATATCGTGAGTGATAATCAAAAGTGATCAGATTGTTTACATTGCACATGATATAATGAGAAATGCTAAATATAATAGAATTACAAAGTTAAATTACATCGGTATTGTTTATAATTTAACAATGTAAATCTATCATCAACATCATAGATTTCTATCTTGTATTTACACAAGATACACAAAATAAATTGTATAATGATGTCATCAAAAATATGAAGGTCCAAAAATTCTAAGTCTTCTATCTGAAGTCCTAGTCCAAAAGCATAAGCTTCCTAGTTGACCTGTTCGTCACCTGAGAAGTCATGCAAAAATAAAATCAACACATGGTTGGTGAGTTCATATTATTGAGTAATTGAAAATGATTTGTAAACCTCTTTCGGTAAAGACCCTAACCTCATTAAAATCACATGTAATATCCACATCGGTATGATTATGTATAGGGCATACCCCTGAGTCGAGCCTACAAACTCGCCCAGACGCCATCCCACCACATACTAATACGCATACGACATTGTTGTTAATGATAATTAGGCATTTTTACCTAACACACACTTCCATTTACGACAGTTCAAATGTACACTCAAAACCTTTGTTAAACCCTCGGGTAACAACCTTAATCTCATTAACATCACATGAATCATCCAGATCGGTATGCTTATGCATAGGGCATACCCCTGAGTCGAGCCTACAAACCCGCCCAGACGCCATCCCACCACATACTAATCCACATAGGACATTGGTGTTAATGATAATTAAGCGTTTTACCCCTACCAATAACTTGCTTGTTCATCAGTTCTTTGTTCCTGTAAATACAATAATTAGGAATCTATGTTGATTCCTCAAGTTCATCACAATAATGATCAACCATAGCATTTGTAGAACAGTTATAAATGCTTAATTAAATAAATAAATAAACATTTAATAAAATCTAAGTCTTAATGATTGGGCCTTGGTCAACTCGAGTAGACTAGTCTGTCAATCTAGGTACTTAGTAGTTAGAGAATCTGTAAATATCATCAAACATACGACCTACAAATCAAACGGTCTGGCTAGGACTTCTTGAAATGTAGGGTTTCTATTTCGTCCATTTTGGCATATGTTATTTCTGATATTTCCCAGGCTTTCCCTTGAAAATGATTTATTGATTCGTCTGATTCTGTTGCAAGATGTACTTGATTCGTTGATCATAGAATACCATATTCATTAATCAATTGTACACTTGATTCATTGTTCAACAAACACTTGATTTGTAGAACATTGAATGTTGTCTTTGTAAAGATTGTTTCGTTTGATTCGTTGAAATCCCACACTTGTTTCGTCAAAATGTTTCGTTTGATTCATTGAAATCACACATTTGATTCGTGAAAATGTTTCGTTTGATTCATTGAAATCACCCATTTGATTCGTCAAAATGTTTCGTTTGATTCCTTGAACTCACACACTTGTTTTGTCAAAATGTTTAGTTTGATTCGTTCGAAATGTTTTGATCTGTTGAAATGTTTTAGTTTAACCCGATTATTCACTTAATTTATAAGTAAATCAGTTAGTAAACTTGCATAAAATCTTCCTAGACATGGTCTAGGATAACATTTATATATGTAAACATATAAAATTAAAATCATTTAAGTAAACAATTTAAATAAACAGTTTACGCATGCTTCTCAGCCCCGCGTTTAAAAACAAAAATGTTGGAAAAGGGGCAATGAACTCACCTGTGTTGATGTCTAATGTACTATCACAGAATGCGCACTCTTGTTTGGAGGTTAAGTGTCTTCGATTCCTGAGTTGTTTTATAAGAATTTGAATACAATAAGTACACGTAATAGTCGTTGTGCCTAGGGTTGGGTCTTGTTGTGTGTGTAACTAAGTGTCTTAGTACTACGTGTATCTAAAATCTAATCTATCTTAGTTACCCTTTTATGACCCCAATTTCCATGTTTAACTATAATCATTTACTTTTAAATTTCACAAAAATTTGGGCAGAGTTTCCTTTGTTTTCTGTTAAAATCCAGACAATTATATTGTCTCTTTTACAATCAAATCCCAATAAGTCTTTAAACCAAAAATTACAATTAACTTCCTTTCTATTATAAAATCATTTAATGAAATTTAACAAGTTATGAATAGGTTCCTTTTTATTAAAAATATCATTACTTGAGTTTAAGTAACATTTAATGTGTGATGGGCTTCATTAAACCCCATTGGACCCACCTTGGCCCAAATTGATCCTCCTTGGTTTCTAATTGATTACAAGACTTGAACTTTTGATTCGCATGATCCTATAAGAATATTATCCGCTTGTTGAGCCATCTTATGTACATTAACAACTCATGTTGAGTTCTGATTGTATGTTAAGAATAACTTTGTTATAGTAATTCCTAACACATGCACTCACACTTAACCTAAGCGATTTTCCATTCATGCAACTTATAGGATTAAATTCTCATGAGAAGCTTAGTTTAGTGATCCACTAATCATTTCCTAACTTATTAGCACTAGTTTTGTTAATCCTAGACCCACATTAACCTAATTAGGCAACTTTTAGATTCAACCTTAAGACTAAGGCAGCGAACCTATTGCCCAAACCCCATAGGTTCGGCTAAGTTAATCAAGAGGCATCAGTTCAACGAACCTTTAAGGTTCGTTTGCCATAAAAGGGTTTGTGAGTTAATGGTTCGTCACCCTAGGTTCGTGAGTTTGCATGGCCATGGTTCGGCCATGCAAGGGTTCGTTTCCTATGTGGTTCGGCTAAGGGTCCTGGGTTCGTGAAGCTGCTAAGGGTTCGTGACTTACTTTGGTTCGTTGATGCTCGCAAAGTTTGGTCCTGCAAGGCTCGGTTAAACCGGGTTCATAGGTTCGCGGTGCTTTAAGGTTCGCCATACACTAGTCATCTAGGGTTCGTCTATTTCAAATGGTTCGTGGTCTGTTCACAGGTTCGGCACTCAGAAGGCTACAGGTTCGTTGCATACCATGCAGGGTTCGTTGCAGATGTGTTCAGGATTCGTGAGTCAGGGTACGGTTCGTCTAAAGAGAGATGCTAGGTTCGTTGCCTAATCTTCCCACCCAACCATGGTTCGGCCGATGATGATTGCCACGAACCTGCATTCATCTTCATGTTCCTCACGATCAACCTGTAAAAATTCAGTTCCTAGTCCTTCCCGTGTTTTGTTCTATAAGGCCTCACATACGTTTATACATAATAAATGCTAACAAATAATGACATGATGGTTCTGTGTTGCCCGATAATTATCTGACTCAAGAACCATTGTTCTGAACTTTGTTTCCGTTAAATGTTTCTGAATTTGTTCTATGACAACACAAAATGATAATGATAAATGATATGAATGTGAAACGTACTGAAATGTACATGGTTCATACCTGTTTTACTGTTCATGTACTGTAGAGATCACTGCTCCGGTGGCGGTTCCGGCACTGATGTTACACCGAACCTACATAAGCTAGTCTTAGCGAGAGGCTAGAGATGCAACAGGTTAAAACTTGATGGGAAGGTGATGAACAGTGATTCGTGAGAGTGTAGGTGGCCGAACCCCATCTCGACCAAACCTCCAAGTTGCAACGAACCTGCTGCTGCGAACAATAGGTTAGGCCGAACCTATGCCCATCATCGAACCCTTGGCCTGCGAACCTTAAACAGCCGAGGCTAGGTGGGCCGAACCTCATGCTAAACAAACCCATGTTGCTGCAAACCTTGACACAACCGAACCTAATGGGACTGAGAATCTCTACAAACCTAGGATGACAACCGAACCTAAACAGCCGAATCAAGGAAGCCGCAAACCTTGGACGACCGAACCTTTACCATTGCCGAACCATGTGATGCAAACCTAGGCTGTTTAACCCATCCATGGGCAACGAACCTACGCCCATATCAGCGAACCCACAGCTGTCAAACTCAAGTTCTTCGAACCAAGGGAATGGGTAGATGAATACACAAAAGTAGGGATAAACAAAGGATCATGGATTCATGTATATCCATGCATGCATGGAAATTCTAAGTTGCCACCTTTTCTTTCTCTAAACATAAGTTTTAAATTATGAATTTATATACATTGAGCATTTTATGAGAATAACCTAAGAATGATGTTTTTAAACCAAATTGAAAACTCAACAACTCATGATACGTGGGTTAACTTACATTGACATGCATGCATGCACTTAAAAGCTATTTATATGGGAATAAGGTTACCACCTTTACAACATGTATAACTTTTATACACTCATTAAAACTATTATCAATAGATTGGTTAAACCAACTAGTGTTAAACCAATCTTGTATAATGAGGGTAAAAAGCCTTAATGATTATTACTCTAACTTAGATGATAAACCTAAGTAACTCGCGCACCTAATAATTAAAGGGAAAACGAATATGAAAAGCTTAATCATGATCAAACATTGATACTTACGAAACATGCGTTAAATACAGGTTGTTGAAGTATCTTTGATTTCACGTACGCGAGCGCGCATTTTGCAAAACACTGAATCTAAGGCATTCAGGTTAGTTCTCATAACCTCCTTTTTAAATCATTTTGTTTTTTAACTCGGAGGTGGAACATGTATGCAAGATTAAAATATTGTTTTCATAACACATGGGTGACACCTGGTTTATCATTATGATATTCATATTATTGTTTTATCATTGATTATTGATTGACACGGATTATCACAGCTCCATGAGTCGTTGTTGTTGAGTTGACTCGGTCCTCCGCAATGATTGAGTTACTGTTGTTGAGTTGACTTCGGTCCTCCTCGGTGTTTCCACTGTTGGTTGAGTTGACGGCGGTCCTCTGCTGTGCATGTATTGACACTTATACTATTTAGGAATATTGTTGGTCGAGTTGACTTCGGTCCTCCGCGATAATTCCATTTACCGTTGGTTGAGTTGACCATGGTCCTCCGCGGTATAATTACTTGAGATGATTATGATGATTGATGGTTATTGATTGATTGTGTTTGATTGAATTTGATTGACACTACTTGAATGATTATCTGTGATTACTTGAATTGTTTGGTTGTTGTGTTTGTTGGGTTTTGGCAGAGTTGGATTATCTCACAGGTGCACATGTGTATTTTTCTTGAAAACTACAAACCTTTATAAACACTTGTAAACATTTTTGAAACATAAAAACTTATGGTTACTCACCAACTACTTCATAGTTGACACTTTATTTTCAGCATGTTTTAGGGAATGAAGAAAAGTAGGATGAGAAGGATGGTTTCACATTTTGGACATCATCACTTAGGATCTTGGACTTAGCTAAAATTAACTGGATTATTGAAGACTAGTGTTTAGTTAATTTAGCTAATCCTTTGTGTAAATTGATGTAACTAAATCATGATGAACTTGATTTTTGTGTAATTACTTTGGTTGATTAAATTGATATGTGATGATTTATTTAGATGCCCACGAGCTTATGAACAATGTACACATCCCTCGTGGCATCCTGACGTTTCCGCCATCGGTCGGGGTGTTACAGATTGGTATCAGAGCCTGGGTTATAGGGAATTAGGTTATTAGAAATGGTTGACCTAGTCTATAACCGTAGGATACCCTAGTATGAACTATTTCATACACTAGCTATTATATTCAGGATTTCATGCTTATGTGTGTACTACATGTTAACTTAACTCCTGATATATATCTGATTTACATATGTTACTTGCTGATTATATATGTCATTGATTGTGCCCTGATGACTCGATAAGGACATACTGGTGGTGTATTGTAAAGGTGGTGGGCTGGTGGCTGAAGCAGTTGCGACTGACTTCTACATATGCCCTATACATATACCATTTACAGTACATCGGGTGGATGTCTGCATTGAGGAATAAGGGAACTACCCATTTAGGAAAAATACTTGTCTAGGAAATTATGTGTTTGATCTTTGATCACCAGACAAGGACACACTCGTAGTATACTACAAAGGTGGTGGGACGGCGGCTGGGGAGGTTGCGACCTACTCCTATGTATGCCCTATACATATACTATTTGTAGTATATTAGGGGTCTGTCAGTGTCAGGAAACTTAGGAAATTACTAGGATATGTTGTGAGGTTGTGGTTTATGGAATGTTGATTTGAGCTGATTGGATGATCACATTGGAAAACACATAGAAATACTTACTTATTGGATACACTGAATGATCACACTTGATGGAAACATATACTCACATAAGAACACACTTATTGGATACGTTGGGTTAATGGACTCAATGAACGATATGAACACTTAGTGACGAACTGAACATTTAGTACTGATATGGACACTTGTTGACAATATGAGAGGGTAGTGATGATACTAACACTTAGTGATGGTATGAACACTTGATAATGAGGTGAACATATAGTAAACTTAGACATTAGGGGAACTTAAATGTCAGGTGAACTTAGATATTAGGTGAACTTAGAAAATAGGTGAACCTATTGTTAAGGTGAACTTAGACATTAGGCGAACCTAGATGTCAGGAGTACTTGAATACACTTCACTCATAATTATTCCCCCATGGGATAAGGTTGTGAAGTGGAACACTTGAGGAACATATGTATACCCTAAATTCTAATAAGGGTATAATCGTGGTGCATTGCAACGGTGGTGGGACGGCGGATGATGCGACTGCTGTCATGTCTACGTATGCCCTATATATAAACTTGTTGCACTGAAACGGGAGGTTTTCAGTGTTAGTATAGAGTGGGAGATGTTTGAAATTTAGGAATACTTAGCTAATATTAGATATGACCAATTAGGATGCTTAGTATAATATTAGGATATTACTACTTTACTATGGGTTTAATGACAGATAGGAGAAAAATATAGTTCCTATATGTAATCCTAACTGTTGAAATGAACTCATTTGACCATAGTTTGTATGACTTATGTTGTAAACGGTAGTAACATGTTTCTAACATCCTTAGAAACATGCCGCCACGCCGTCACAACGAAGATACTACAAACCCACGAGACGGAGAAGTTAACAACAGTAATGCCAACAATGGCTTTCAAGAGTTAGCAAATCTTATCTCTGGGTTGGTGACTCAACTGAATCAGGCCAACCAAACTCTCAACCAAAACAGGGGTGGTGCAAACCCACCAGTTTGCACATTTAAGCACTTTAACTCCTGTAATCCCCTAAAGTTTACGGGTTTCGAGGGAGCCACTGGTCTACTGCAGTGGTTTGAGAGTATTGAGAACACCTTCATCAACAGTGACTGTCCCGAGAACTTGAAGGTGCGCTATGCCACCAGTGTTTTCCAAAAGAGAGCACTAACTTGGTGGAATGGCGAAAAGCGAACTAGGGGAGTTGATGCAGCCCTAACACTAACGTGGAATGAGGTCAAAACTCTTATGACAACAGAATTATGTCCTTGCAGTGATTGTTCAGAGTTACAAGAATTGGCGAGCCAACTACAAGAACTGTCTGAAGAAAGGATTCATTCGCCCGAGCCATTCTCCATGTGGTGCACCGGTTCTGTTTGTCACAAAGAAAGACGGGTCGTTCCGAATGTGCATAGACTACCGCGAATTGAACAAGCTGACCATTAAGAATCGATACCCTCTGCCTCGCATTGATGATCTTTTCGATCAACTTCAAGGCTCGGCATGGTTTTCAAAAATCGATCTTAGGTCTGGGTATCATCAGCTACGTGTACATGAAGATGATATTCCCAAGACGGCTTTCAGAACAAGATATGGCCATTATGAATTTTTGGTAATGCCTTTCGGCCTTAACAATGCACCTGCAGTTTTCATGGATCTCATGAACCGTGTATGCAGGCCATACTTGGAAAAATTTGTGATTGTATTTATTGATGATATTTTGATATACTCGAAGAGCAAAGAAGAGCACAAGCAACACCTTAAGTTGGTTTTGGAGATCTTAAGTGAAGAACTACTATATGCCAAATTCTACAAGTGTGAATGCTGGCTTAAAGAAGTTAAATTCTTGGCACACATATTCAATGAAAAGGGTGTTCACGTGGATCCTGCAAATATTGAAGCGGTGAAGAATTGGAGTACACCGAAGACACCGACGGAGATTCAATCATTTCTTGGACTTGATGGTTATTATCGGCGGTTTATTTCGATCTTCTCCAGGATTGTTGTCCCTCTCACTTCTTTAACTCAAAAGAATGGGCCTTAGGAGTGGGGACCAAAGCAAGAAAAGGCATTTCAGACCTTGAAGCCAAAACTTTGTGATTCTCCTGTCTTGACACTGCCCGATGGAAATGATGACTTTGCGGTTTACTGTGATGCATCCAACCTAGGTCTCGATTGTGTCCTCATGCAATGGGGAAAGTTTGTGGCATATGCATCGAGACAGTTGAAAATCAATGAGAAGAACTACACTACACATGACTTGGAACTTGGTGCAGTCGTGTTTGCTTTGAAGATATGGAGACATTATCTTTATGGCACTAAGTATGTAGTCTTTACAGATCATAAAAGCTTGCAGCATATTCTCAATCAAAAGGAACTTAATATGAGACAACGGAGATGGGTTGAACTGTTGAATGATTATGACTGTGAAATTCGCTACCATCCTGGAAAAGCGAATGTAGTAGCGGATGCGCATAGTCGCAAAAGTCATGTTCAAATCCACAGTGTCCGAGTGCACACTAATCTTCATAATGATGTTCTAACAGCCCAACAACACTCATTGGCTCATGGTAGCCTAAAAGATGAGATGTCTTGTGGGGCCGAATTACAACTAGAAACTAAGGATGATGGTTTGATGTATTATTTGAATCGGTTGTGGATACCGAACAAGGATGATCTTAGGATAATGATTTTGGATGAAGCACATAAATCTCATTACTCAATCCATCCGGGTGCTGACAAAATGTATCAAGACCTTAGAGTCTTATACTGGTGGCCTGGAATGAAGAAGGATATTGCTGAATATGTGGCCAAATGCCTTAACTGTGCAATAGTTAAAGCTGAGCATCAGCGACCTTCGGGATTGTTAGTACAACAAGGAATACCCATGTGGAAGTGGGAGAACATAACCATGGATTTTATCACTAAACTCCCACGAACCGCAAGTAATGATAGTATTTGGGTGATAATAGATCGATTAACCAACTCGGCTCATTTTTTACCGCTACGCGAGACGTACCCTGTGCGGAAATTAGCTCATATTTACGTTGATGAGATCGTTAGTCGACATGGAATCCCCTTAAGCATAATATCGGATTGTGATGCTCGTTTCACGGAACGAATTTGGGAGTCGCTTCATGGAGCATTTTGTAACATCAAGTGCCAGATCGTCCGGCAAGTCCGTACGGTATGTGTACTTTCACTTTATACTATGTGTAAATACATGTACATGAGCAGATATTGTATTATCAGAATTCAAAATACAATACACAGTGGTACGTATTTTTGTGTAAACTTAAATACAGTAAGTACAACATACGTTTGAAACAACAGTTGTGTGTATTTAAGTGAAAACTTAAGTACAGTTAACACAACGAATCACGGGAAACAACAGTGTACAAGTAAACAACGAAAACATATCGGTTGCGATCTGATGTCCACAGATGACAGGAATCAGATGGCAAGAGCAATGTAAAAACTGGATATTTAGTTGAGTCCGACAGTGAGGAAACACAATTCAAACACAAATGTAGTATTATGTCAGAATAACGAACTTACAGTGTGTTTGCGTGGGTGACGATTCACACAAACATATCTGTGAGTTCAGAGTTCTGAAATAATGACTGAAAAGTAGAAAACAAAAGTCGAAAAGCAAAACCCTCATCGTGTTCGTTCGGGTGACGATTCGAACGAATACGCGCGAAGGTGACGCGATTCGACGAAACGAAAACGAAAATACGACACGAGCGAATTTTAATTAATGGAATAAAATAATTATTTTACAATTTTGAAACTCATCAAAATGGGATAATTAAAACTATTTTTATTAAAACCGTAAATACGCGAGTCACGTTCCGGAAACGAAACGAAAAAGCGAACCGAGCAACAAAAACGAACCCGAACACGCTCGGAGTATAAATACTCTAAATGAGAGTATTTCTCTCATTTTATCCTCCATCTTCTTCCCCAAAATTCCATTTCCCGGTTTTGAGAAAAACCCACCATTTTCAACCTTCTCTCCTCCATATCTCCCTCATTTCTCCACCAAATCACTCCATTTTTGAACCTACACGAAGCTCTCATCACCCTCTACACGAAAGTACAACAGATCGGAGGTCAAACTCACAAAATCGAAGGTAAAACGAGCTCAAAGTATGCGGTTTTTAGGGTTTTCACCCACCTAGTTCGAACCCCACTCAAAACCTGTTCACCACCTTCGAATCTTGCAACCTACTATCACTAACATCAACCCTAACACTCACCATCTTCGAAAACCACCTGTGAGGTTTGCTTTGGGGACGGTTCTAGCCCCGGTTTCTGTTGTGGCCGAATGAGAACTACCAGGCCATCGAATGGCTCTTGCCTAGGGGCGAATGAGCCACATCAGATTGTCGACCGAATGGCCTAGTTGACACTTTCATTCGGTGGTTGTTTCATACGCCATGAGACTCATTCGGGGCCTACCTATTCGTCGACCATCTTCATCTTCCCGGCTGTCACATTCGGCCGAATAACACCCATTCTAACCCATATTCGCCAGTTATTCATTCGACCAACCAGCTTTCAATCGGCCTTCTCTTCATTCGTGGATGCCTTCATTCGGCCAAGTGAAGTCCACCAACCCAACTTCTCTCCATACGGCCTGCAACAGTAAACAATCGGTCCATTTTATTTGTGAGGCCCAACCATATAATCAAACGTAACAGCTAGGCCCAACAATATTCTGGACCTAGACATACGGCACAACTCCATTTGTTTGGCCCAGATACAAATTCGGCCCAACATATTACCAAGACTTTCTGATTTGGCTCAAAGCCCACTGAATGGGCCCATGACACGTTGTTTTGCTCCACAGCTCATCTAGTCGACCCATATCACTTTCGGCCCAAGCCTATTCACTTGGCCAACAGTTTGGCCCAATCCCCATTCCCTTTGGACAGCCCAATCGGCTAAGGTTCATTAGTTGGCCCATACAAAGTTGATCAGGCCCACAGTTCAAACAGCTCTTCTTGGCCAACAGCCCACGACAATTATAAGGCCCAGCTATGATTCGGCCCAACTAAATTGATTAAATGATTATTTTGGTCAGATGATAATTAGCTTAAGTCCAATAGGCCTAATGAGTTTTGACTCATGAAGTGGATTTCAAATTAACTAATAAAGTCTTGTAAGCAATCAGAGTACGCTCTCTAATAATCCTTCTACACATACAAGATTAATTATATCAAAGGCAAACCTTACACAATAATTCTAAGTCGTTTCATGACTTGGTTTTACCATAACGTGCAATTTTGATCACATGATAACCTTAGATTCAAGAAAGCAAATGTTTGAGGATAATGATCAAGGGTCGAATCAAATATCGAGACTTACGAGTGTTAGCCAAGTTAAGGCTAACACCTACACGCACACACAAGACCTTATAATGTTTAGTCATAAGAACAAACGATGTAAAATCAATACAGGATTGTGAAATCAACCACAAGAACAATCAAGAGCGCGTGCATTTCTTGTTTAGGCTAAGTCAACCCCAACAGCTACAAGGTTAGTTCATATGCCCCTTTTCTTTAATCTTTACTGATTTTAAACTCTCGGGGCTGAGAAACATGCTTAACTTTTATTTATTTACAAGTTTTATGTTTAACATATTGCTAATACTTTGATTAAATGATATTAAATTGCTTATTATCATATATCATTGTATGCATGCTTGTATGATTACATTTGACAGGAAAAGATAAGATGATGATGATATTATAATATCATAACTCATCAATACAATAGAATAACATAGTTGCATGATTATCTCTTACAACACTTAGTTATTCTTACAAGAATCAACATAGAAACCATTACAAGGAACATGATGACATGATTACAAGAACAAATGTAAGAATGATATGAAGATAACACGTCTTCATTACATCATTTGATACAAGAATTAAGTAAGTGTAATAAGACTTGTTCTTATAACACTTCGCTTTTCAATTCAACTCATATTACAAGAGAACAAGGAACAAAGAATGATAATCATGATAATGTAACTTCATGATAACAACATCATTCACTCAAACGATTATCATAATGTAATAAGACAAGTTCTTATTTAACTTTGTTAATATCACGGAGAACATATGACAATGAGAACAAGAATACAAGTGAATACAATTACAATTAGTTACTATTGACCTGTTGCATTATATCACTTCAATCATGTGCCAAATTGTACAAGTTGATCATGTAAGCCCCTTTAATTCGTTGACCAGTTAGTTTGACGTGACTAAACCGACGATAGCATAGTGGTACCATAGGTTTGACAAACCTCTAGCTTGTAGGGCTAGTATGTTGATCGTATTGATACATTGGCCGGTAACGTATGACCGGTGACAGGGCTACCTCAAGTCAGGTTCTGGAAAGCGACATATGGTGATATTAATCTGCAGTGATAAGTAATTAATCCAGCGGAAATCCTATTGACTAGTAGGTTGAGAAAGTGATCTATTCTCATGTTCACTGCTAGTAATAGATTTCGTTGAGGACGCAGTACATACAAAGTGGTAGAGATAAATCGGATGCATTGTACTCTGATTATGTGAGGATTACAATGGATTCCTCTTAGGCTCTATGCACTATATTTCAAGAACAAATTACAAGTGGTTAACTAACACTCTTAATATTTAAAAGTGTAACAACAGTTAACCCCCCCCCCCAAATATAGAATAATACAAGGAGCAGATTACAATAATCTAAACCCCTTAACACATGGAGGGTTTATCAATACTTCGGTTTGATAACTAAACCCCTTATACTAAATTATTCTATAATGGATACAACAGAGGAATACATATCAGATACGTTGAGCAAACGGGAAATGGATATCTTTAGTTGTATCGCAAGTGGTGTGGAACTTGACTGAGTATGTGGTGAGATAGCGTCTGGGCTTGACCCTTTCGTGATTCCCTATATATAAGTATACTTAATCAGGTGATACACTAGTTGTACATATAACTAAGGAGAGGCCATTGGGTGGGACAGGTGAAACAAGCATTACAAGTAACAAGTATGACATTGTGGATGTGTGTATGATCAATTCAATGATTTCAATTACTAACTTATGAACTCACCAACCTAGTGTTGACTTTGTTTAAATTGCATGTTTTCTCAGGTGACGAACACGTGTAGACACATATGTGCAAGTGCTAAGCTAGTGGACTTTTAGAAGACCTAGCTTACTTTTGATTGCATACTGTTGGAATGAAAAAACAGTGAATCATTTTTGTATATCTTGTACAGTTCAAGATATAAACACATTGATTCTTTTTGAATTAGATTTACTTAGTTAAATTATGATGTATAATGTAATTTAACTTTGTAATCCTATATCATTGTGATGTTTACATTTCTCAATTATACATCATGTGCTATGCAAACAATCTGATCAATTCGATTATCATCAAAGATATCACGCCCCGGGAACCTTCCGCCCGGCGTGAAAGTCGATCCAGGCCGCCGGCTCGGGGTGTGACAGATTGGTATCAGAGCCATGGTTATAGAGAAAAATAAGTCATATTACTTTAACGGTTTGGCCTAGACTATAACCTAGGGACCCTCATGTAGACAACACAGGACATTGGATTTATTTGCGTACGATACATTATTTGGGCATAAATACTAACCGATGTTTTTTTTTTCGGTTAGCATTGACATGTCACAGGAACAACCACCATCACCACCTCATTCCCCTCTACCCGAGGTGGAACCAGCGACTGCTGCACTGGCAACCTTGATTACTTAGCAATTGGTTGCAATCATTCCTGAGATCATCAATAGGATCAGGAGCATCGAAGAGTATGCCAGGGGTTTTCCACCTGTCACCACCAAAGGGAAGGAACCTGTGGAAGGTGACACCAGTAAGAAACCCAAACATCGTCCTGCTAAAAAGCGAAACGAATCTGTTAACTACACGGAAGCTATTCCTATTAGTCAAGTGATGCCAGATCCAGTCCGAGTTAGTGGACACCACAAGGGAAAAAGCCCACATTGTTTAGCCTGTAACTGTTATCACAGGGCTGAACTACCTTGTGTACAATGTACACGTTGTGGGAAGGCAGGACATTGGATGCAGCAATGCAAAACACCAATAGCCCCAATTCCTCACCAGTATGTTGGCATTCTTCCCTTATGCACTAAATGTGGTTTTCACCACAAAGAAGACATGCTATGTAAACGCTGTGAGAAATGTGGAAGGACAGGACACTGGGCTTTTCATTGCAAAACATCAATGAAATCAAATCTTCGTCAATACACTGGTCACCACCCCAAGTGTAACAAGTGTGGATTTCATCATGCTGGGGAAAATCCATGTAGTCTTTGTTTGAACTGTGGAAAGAAGGGACACTCGATTTGGAGGTGCCGAAGCCTTCGAACACAGAATCAGAATTAGAAGGCAAGTGCCTCTACCTCTTCTCAACACAACCACCACTGCTACACTTGCGGAATATTTGGACATTTCGCAAGAGACTGCCCTATGAGGAAGTTTCCAACCACTTCAACAGTTTCAACCACAGCAACCACCACAGAGGAACTACTCGCCCTACCAGCACCAGATGCGCACACGGAGTCGGGTGACTTCGAAGGTATGTCATCTTTTACCATGCGTAATTGAATTATGTATAATATTAAAATTTTATATGCTATATGTAAGTAGTAAGATAATTAAGGAAGAACTGTAGATTAATTAGGTGCCAATTAGATAATAGAAACTAGTATAATATATATCTACGCTTAAATGGGGAGCGACCAAACCTTGGAAGATTCATAGAGATCAAGTGAGACGTCGTGACGGAGTAATATTGCACGTTAAGGCAATCAGTACTCAAAATGTACCAGTGGTGAAAGACTACGCGGACGTGTTTCCGGATGATTTACCGGGACTGTCACCCGAGAGAGAGGTGCAGTCTCGGATCGATTTGGTTCCGGGGGCAACTTCTGCCGCTAAGTCTCCCTACAGACTAGCACCATTGGAGATGCAAGAGTTGTCCAATCAATTGCAAGAACTTCTCGATAAAGGATTCATTCGCCCGAGCTTTTCACCGTGGAGAGCTCCGGTTCTTTTTGTTAAAAAGAAGGATGGAACTTTCAGGATGTGCATCGATTATCGAGAACTCAACAAACTCACCATCAAGATTCGGTACCCGTTACCGAGGATTGATGATCTGTTTGATCAGTTACAGGGAGCACAATACTTTTCAAAGATAGACCTGAGATGAGGCTATCATCAGCTCCGGATTCAAGAAGAAGACATACCAAAGACGACCTTTCATACCCGATATGGTCATTACGAATTCATGGTGATGCCATTCGGATTGACGAATGCACCGGCTGTGTTCATGGATTTGATGAACCGGGTGTGCAAGCCGTATTTAGATCAGTTTGTTATCGTCTTTATTGATGATATACTGATTTATTCAAAGAACGAGAAAGAACATGAGCGACACCTCAAGACAGTTTTCGAGCTTCTGAAAGAAGAACGACTCTATGCCAAATTCTCTAAGTGTGAATTTTGGTTAAGGGAAGTTCAATTCTTGGGTCACGTGATTAACAGTGACGGTATTCACGTGGATCCTGCCAAGATAGAAGCGATCAAGAACTGGGATGTACCTACAACACCAACCGAGATCAGATCATTCTTGGGATTGGCAGGTTATTATAGGAGGTTCATTTCGAACTTTTCTAAGATAGCTTTGCCCCTCACCAAGCTCACACAGAAGTCTGAACCTTTTGTGTGGACTCAGAAACAAGAAGAGGCGTTCCAGACCCTGAAACAAAGATTGTGCAATGCTCCAATCTTAACACTCCCAGAAGGCAATGATGACTTTGTAGTTTACTGTGATGCTTCCCATCAGGGACTCGGATGTGTTTTGATGCAACAAGAAAAAGGCATTGCTTATGCCTCACGACAACTGAAGATACATGAGAAGAATTACACAACATACGATCTCGAACTGGGAGCTGTTGTCTTTGCTTTAAAGATATGGAGACACTACCTGTATGGTACCAAATGCACTATCTTCACAGATCACAAGAGCTTACAACACATCTTTGATCAGAAGGAGCTTAACATGAGACAGAGACGTTGGGTTGAGCTCCTGAACGATTACGATTGTGTGATCAAATACCATCCGGGCAAAGCAAATGTAGTTGCAGATGCTTTGAGTCGGAAGGAAAGGGTCAAACCCTTACGCGTTCGCGCGATGGGACTGACTGTGCAAACAAGTCAGAGAGATCATATTCTACAAGCACAACAAGAGTCAGTGGCAAGAGGCAATTTGAAACGCGAGCTCGATTGTGGAGCCGAGAAACATTTCAAGACAAAACAAGACGGAGTTATCTATTATCTGGATCGTGTTTGGATTCCAGCTGTAGATGAACTTCGAACATTTATACTTGACGAGGCACACAAGACACGATACTCAGTTCATCCTGGTGCCGATAAGATGTACCAAGATCTTAGGTCATTTTATTGGTGGCCGGGTATGAAGAAAGACATTGCCACTTATGTTGGCAAATGTATTACCTATGCCAAGGTCAAAGCCGAACACCAGAAACCTTCGGGTTTGCTGGAACAACCGGAGATACCACAATGGAAGTGGGAACAAATAGCTATGGATTTCATTACCAAGCTACCCCGCACTTCCAGTGGATATGATTCTATTTGGGTCATCATTGATCGATTGACCAAGTCTGCTCATTTCTTGCCGATCAGAGAAACGTACAAGATGGAGAAACTCGCAAGACTATACATTGATGAAATAGTAGTAAGGCACAGAGTGCCATTGTCTATTATTTCAGACCGGGACAGTCGATTTACTTCGCGGTTCTGGCAAACATTGCAACAATCCTTAGGGACAAATGTTAACTTGAGCACTACTTATCATCCACAAACGGATGGACAAAGCGAGCGCACCATTCAAACCCTAGAGGATATGTTGAGAACATGCATCCTAGACTTCGGTGGATGTTGGGACACACACTTACCTCTCATAGAGTTCTCCTACAACAATAGCTACCACAGCAGCATCGGATGTGCTCCTTTTGAAGCACTCTATGGTAGAAAATGTCGGTCTCCAATTTGTTGGACCGAAGTGGGAGACAACAGAATCACTGGGCCTGAGCTTATTCAGGAAACTACTGATAAGATAGCCCAGATACAACAACGATTACAAGCAACACGTAGCCGCCAAAAGAGTTACGTAGACAAACGGCGCAAGCCTTTGGAATTCGACGTGGGTGACCGAGTCATGTTGAAAGTGTCCCCTTGGAAAGGCGTAGTTCGGTTTGGGGCTAAAGGCAAGCTAGCACCTCGGTATGTCGGACCGTTTGAGATTACTCAACGCATAGGTCCTGTGGCATACAGACTTAGACTCCCTGACGAACTCAGCGGAGTACACGATGTGTTTCATGTATCAAATCTCAAGAGGTGCTTAGCAGACGAAACATTGATCATACCGTTGGAAGAGATACAAATTGATGAACAATTACAATTCATTGAAGAACCTGTAGAGATTATAGAACGTGAAGTCAAGAGACTGAAACGAAGCCGTATCCCTATTGTAAAGGTTCGATGGAACTCCAAGCGTGGACCGGAATTTACCTGGGAACGCGAGGACAACATGAAAGCAAAGTATCCCCATATGTTCGAGAATTAGAGCCCGACTTTGATGCTTAAATTTCGGGACGAAATTTGTTTAACAAGGGTAGACTGTAACATCAAGTGCCAGATCGTCCGGCAAGTCCGTACGATATATGTACTTTCACTTTATACTATGTGTAAATACATGTACATGAGCAGATATTGTATTATCAGAATTCAAAATACAATACACAGTTGCACGTATTTTTGTGTAAACTTAAATACAGTAAGTACAACGTACATTTGAAACAATAGTTGTGTGTATTTAAGTGAAAACGTAAGTACAGTTAACACAACGAATCACGGGAAACAACAGTGTACAAGTAAACAACGAAAACATATCGGTTGCGATCTGATGTCCACTGATGACAGGAATCAGATGGCCGACGAATCAGTACAAGAGCAATGTAAAAACTGGATATTTAGTTGAGTCCGACAGTGAGGAAACACAATTCAAACACAAATGCAGTATTATGTCAGAATAACGAACTGACAGTGTGTTTGCGTGGGTGACGATTCACACAAACATATCTGTGAGTTCAGAGTTCTGAAATAATGACTGAAAAGTAGAAAACAAAAGTCGGAAAGCAAAACCCTCGTCGTGTTCGTTCGGGTGACGATTCGAACGAATACGCGCGAAGTTGACGCGATTCGACGAAACGAAAACGAAAATACGACACGAGCGAATTTTAATTAATGGAATCAAATAATTAACATTTTACAATTTTGAAACTCATCAAAATGGGATAATTAAAACTATTTTTGTTAAAACCGTAAATACGCGAGTCACGTTCCGGAAACGAAACGAAAACGCGAACCGAGCAACAAAAACGAACCCGAACACGCTCGGAGTATAAATACTCTAAATGAGAGTATTTCTCTCATTTTATCCTCCATCTTCTTCCCGAAAATTCCATTTCCCGGTTTTGAGAAAAACCCACCATTTTCAACCTTCTCTCCTCCATATCTCCCTCATTTCTCCACCAAATCACTCCATTTTTGAACCTAAACGAAGCTCTCATCACCCTCTACACAAAAGTACAACAGATCGGAGCTCAAACTCACAAAATCGAAGGTAAAACGAGCTCAAAGTATGCAGTTTTTAGGGTTATCACCCACCTAGTTCGAACCCCACTCAAAACCGGTTCACCACCTTCGAATCTTGCAACCTACTATCACTAACATCAACCCTAACACTCACCATCTTCGAAAACCACCTGTGAGGTTTGCTTTGGGGACGGTTCTAGCCCCGGTTTCTGTGGCGGCCGAATGAGAACTACCAGGACATCGAATGGCTCTTGCCTAGGGGCGAATGAGCCATATCAGATTGTCGACCGAATGGCCTAGTTGACACTTTCATTCGGTGGTTGTTTCATACGCCATGAGACTCATTCGGGGCCTACCTATTCGCCGACCATCTTCATCTTCCCGGCTGTCACATTCGGCCGAATAACACCCATTCTAACCCCTATTCGCCAGTTATTCATTCGACCAACCAGCTTTCAATCGGCCTTCTCTTCATTCCTGGATGCCTTCATTCAGCCAAGTGAAGTCCACCAACCCAACTTCCCTCCATACGGCCTGCAACAGTAAACAATCGGTCCATTTTGTTTGTGAGGCCCAACCATAGAATCAAACGTAACAGCTAGGCCCAACAATATTCTGGACCTAGACATACGGCACAACTCCATTTGTTTGGCCCAGATACAAATTCGGCCCAACATATTACCAAGACTTTCTGATTTGGCTCAAAGCCCACTGAATGGGCCCATGACACGTTGTTTTAGTCCACAGCTCATCTAGTCGACCCATATCACTTTCGGCCCAAGCCTACTCACTTGGCCAACAGTTTGGCCCAATCCCCATTCCATTTGGACAGCCCTATCGGCTAAGGTCCATTAGTTGGCCCATACAAAGTTGATCAGGCCCACAGTTCAAACAGCTCTTCTTGGCCAACAGCCCACGACAATTATAAGGCCCAGCTATGATTCGGCCCAACTAAATTGATTAAATGATTATTTTGGTCAGATGATAATTAGCTTAAGTCCAATAGGCCTAATGAGTTTTGACTCATGAAGAGGATTTCAAATTAAGTAATAAAGTCTTGAAAACAATCAGAGTATGCTCTCTAATAATCCTTCTACACATACAAGATTAATTATATCAAAGGGAAACCTTAAACAATGATTCTAAGTCGTTTCATGACTTGGTTTTAGCATAACGTGCAATTTTGATCACATGATAACCTTAGATTCAAGAAAGCAAATGTTTGAGGATAATGATCAAGGGTCGAATCAAATACCGAGACTTACGAGTGTTAGCCAAGTTAAGGCTAACACCTACACGCACACACAAGACCTTATAATGTTTACTCATAAGAACAAACGATGTAAAATCAATACAGGATTGTGAAATCAACCACAAGAACAATCAAGAGCGCGTGCATTTCTCGTTTAGGCTAAGTCAACCCCAACAGCTACAAGGTGAGTTCATATGCCCCTTTTCTTTAATCTTTACTGATTTTAAACTCTCGGGGCTGAGAAACATGCTTAAATTTTATTTATTTACAAGTTTTATGTTTAACATATTGCTAATACTTTGATTAAATGATATTAAATTGCTTATTATCATATATCATTGTATGCATGCTTGTATGATTACATTTGACAGGAAAAGATAAGATGTTGATGATATTATAATATCATAACTCATCAATACAATAGAATAACATAGTTGCAAGATTATCTCTTACAACACTTAGTTATTCTTGAAGAATCAACATAGAAACCATTACAAGGAACATGATGACATGATTACAAGAACAAACGTAAGAATGATATGAAGATAACACGTCTTCATTACATCATTTGATACAAGAATTAAGTAAGTGTAATAAGACTTGTTCTTATAACACTTCGCTTTTCAATTCAACTCATATTACAAGAGAACAAGGAACAAAGAATGATAATCATGATAATGTAACTTCATGATAACAACATCATTCACTCAAACGATTATCATAATGTAATAAGACAAGTTCTTATTTAACTTTGTTAATATCACGGAGAACATATGACAATGAGAACAAGAATACAAGTGAATACAATTACAATTAGTTACTATTGACCTGTTGCATTATATCACTTCAATCATGTGCCAAATTGTACAAGTTGATCATGTAAGCCCCTTTAATTCGTTGACCAGTTACTTTGACGTGACTAAACCGACGATAGCATAGTGGTACCATAGGTTTGACAAACCTCTAGCTTGTAGGGCTAGTATGTTGATCGTATTGATACATTGGCCGGTAATGTATGACCGGTGACAGGGCTACCTCAAGTCAGGTTCTAGAAAGCGACACATGGTGATATTAATCTGCAGTGATAGGTAATTAAACCAGCGGAAATCCTATTGACTAGTAGGTTGAGAAAGTGATCTACTCTCATGTTCACTGCTAGTAATAGATTTCGTTGAGGACGCAGTACATACAAAGTGGTAGAGATAAATCGGATGCATTGTACTCTGATTATGTGAGGATTACAATGGATTCCTCTTAGGCTCTATGCACTATATTTCAAGAACAAATTACAAGTGGTTAACTAACACTCTTAATATTTAAAAGTGTAACAACAGTTAACCCCCCCCCCCCAAATATAGAATAATACAAGGAGCAGATTACAATAATCTAAACCCCTTAACACATGGAGGGTTTATCAATACTTCGGTTTGATAACTAAACCCCTCATACTAAATTATTCTATAATGGATACAACAGAGGAATACATATCAGATACGTTGAGCAAACGGGAAATGGATATCTTTAGTTGTATCGCAAGTGGTGTGGAACTTGACTGAGTATGTGGTGGGATAGCGTCTGGGCTTGACCCTTTCGTGATTCCCTATATATAAGCATACTTAATCAGGTGATACACTACTTGTACATATAACTAAGGAGAGGCCATTGGGTGGGACAGGTGAAACAAGCATTACAAGTAACAAGTATGACATTGTGGATGTGTGTATGATCAATTCAATGATTTCAATTACTAAACTTATGAACTCACCAACGTAGTGTTTACTTTGTTTAAATTGCGGGTTTTCTCAGGTGACGAACATGTGTAGACACATATGTGCAAGTGCTAAGCTAGTGGACTTTTAGAAGACCTAACTTACTTTTGATTGCATACTGTTGGAATGACAAAACAGTGAATCATTTTTGTATATCTTGTACAGTTCAAGATATAAACACATTGTTTCTTTTTAATTAGATTTACTTAGTTAAATTATGATGTACAATGTAATTTAACTTTGTAATTCTATATCATTGTCATGTTTACATTTCTCAATTATACATCATGTGCTATGCAAACAATCTGATCAATTCGATTATCATCAAAGATATCGCGCCCAGGGAACCTTCCGCCCGGCGGGAAAGTCGATCCAGCCTGCCGGCTCGGGGTGTGACACATTTGGAACAAGATTGGATCTTAGCACCGCCTATCATCCTCAAACAGATGGACAGACAGAGCGAACGATTCAGACATTGGAAGATATGTTGAGAGCTTGTGTCATCGATTTCGGTGGCAATTGGGATAGCCATCTACCACTACTCGAGTTCTCGTATAACAGTTATCACGCGAGCAATGGTATGGCACCGTTTGAAGCTCTCTATGGTAGAAAGTGCCGGTCACCTATTAGTTGGACCAAGGTTGGTGAATTGCAGATCACTGTCCTGAGATTATTCAAGAAATGACTTATAAGATTCACCAGATTCGCGACAATCTGTGAGCTACTCGCAGTCGACAGAAGAGTTACACGGATAAATGACATAAACCTTTAGAGTTTGAAGTTGATGATTTAGTATTACTCAAAGTATCACCATGGAAGGTAGTTGTATGATTCGGGAAGAAGGGTAAGCTTACTCCACGTTATGTTGGCCCTTTTAAGATTCTTGAAGGGATTGGGAAGGTTGCTTACAAGCTGGAACTTCCTCCTGAGCTTAGTTACGTACACCCAACGTTTCACGTGTACAATTTAAGAAAATTCTTAGCTGATCAAGATCTTCAGGTACCACTCGATGACATTCGCATCGATGATACCATGCACTTCGTTGAAAGGCCAGTCGAGATAAAGGACAGTAAGGTTAAGAAACTCAAGCGCAGTAGAATTCCAATTGTCAACGTACGATGGGAGTCGAAGTGTGGTCCAGAGTTCACCTGGGAACGAGAAGATCAAATGAAGCTTAAGTACCCACATTTATTCACTACGGTCACTCCAAGTTGAATTTCGAGACGAAATTCCCTCAACTAGGGGAGACTGTAACATCACTGTATTTCAGGCATTTCATTACATAAATATTTGTACTGTTAAGACCTGATATGATAATTGATGATTACTATAATTTTTGGATGTTATTATCATTGGTATACATATTGGGAACATATAATTATGAGCATAAACCAGGGGAAATCTAGTTTGGAAAATAACTAGACAGAACCAAAGAGTTTATTGCAATTGAATTAATATGATATGGGTTATTGATCGGGAATGCTAGTGGTATGGGATTCTATAACCAAATATAGGCAAGGATATAATCATGGTCTATCAAAGAGGTGGTGGGATGGTGGCTGAAGCAGTTGCGACTGACTTCTACGTATGCCCTATACATAAACCATCTTCGGTTTATCATGATTATATCAGTGTTGAGGATTTGGTGAGGAGAATCCGAGGTTTTGGTTTGAAATGGCAAAGATTTATGAGATGGTTATTGGTTGGTTACTAAATATAGTCAAGGACACATTATCATGGTTTATCGAAATGGTGGTGGGACGGTGGCTGGATAGGTTGCGACCTACTCCTGAATATGCCCTATACATAAGCTTATTTCGATCTATCATGGATGTGTCAGTGATATGATTTAGTGGGATTTGGATTGGGAAATTATAATATTCATGGTAGTAAAATAATGAAAGCGTTATTAAAAATAACTAAGCGATGGTGAGGTTACGAATATAATTTAAACGAGAATGTTATTTCAGAAATATTAACTTAATAATGTATTCGCGTGGGTGACGATTCACACGAATATAATTATTAGGAATAATATACTGAAACGATATTCCATAAATCGTAAATCGAATCGAAATACGATACGAGCGTTGGATTCGAAAAGGTGACGATCTTTACGAATACGTACGTGAGTAACGCGTTTCAACTACATAACCGAAATAATATCTAACGATATTAAATTAAGAAAAAGAATTTAAAAACGTTTATTAGGAATTACAACCTTAGACGGATCCGAATAAATCATTTTCTTAAATAAATAATTTAACGAAAGTAAATGAAATCATTTTATAAAATGAATTTAATTAAAGATTATTTTGTTAAACAAGAACTTAATTATTTAAACGTTTTGTGGTTTAAATATATTTTACGAGATCACCGAACACGGGGACGAAACGAGGTATAAGTAAGAAGCACCACTTCTTTCTCTTCATTTTTACAAGACCCTTTCTCTCTCTAAAATACAAGATTCGTCACTTCATTCTCTCTCTAACTTCTCTCTACGATTTTTCCTTCGTTTCTCAGCCATTTCGCAAGATCTTCGTGCCTAAACGTTCGTGTAATCGAGGAGAACAAGAACTCACGAAGATTTCGAGCATTTGAACGCGATTTGAAGGTAGATCGAACACTTAACTTTTGGTTTTCTTCCTTTAAACAACAGGTTGCAACCATGGTTTTATAAATTGATTGTTAACAAGTTTAAACCTTAACCGAACCTACATAAGCTAGTATTAGCTAGAGGCTAGACCTGCAACATGTTAAAACTTGATGGGAAGATGATGAACAGTGGTTCGTGAGAGTGCAAGTGGCCGAACCCCATCTCGACCAAACCTCCAGGTTGCTAAGAACCTGCTGCTGTGAACCATAGGCTGGGCCGAACCTATGCCCATTAACGGACCCTTGGCCTGCGAACCTTAAACAGCCGAGCCTAGGTGGGCCGAACCTCATGCTGAACGAACCCATGTTGCTGAAACCTTGACACAACCGAACCTAATGGGCTGAGAATCTCTCCGAACCTAGGATGACAACCGAACCTAAACAACCGAATCAAGGAAGCCGCAAACCTTGGACGACCGAACTTTACCATGGCCGAACCATGTGATGCGAACCTAGGCTGTTTAACCCATCCATGGGCAGCGAACCTATACCCATATCAGCGAACCCACGGCTGTCAAACTCAAGTTCTTCAAACCATAGGAATGGGTAGATGAATACACAAAACTAGGGATAAACAAAAGATCATGGATTCATATATATCCATGCATGCATGGAAATTCTAAGTTGCCACCTTTCTTTCTCTAAACATCAGTTTTAAATTATGAATTTATATACATTGAGCATTTTATGAGAATAACTTAAGTATGATATTTTTAAACCTAATTGAAAACTCAACAACTCAAGATACGTGGGTTAACTTACATTGACATGCATGCATGCACTTAAAAGCTATTTATATGGGAATAAGGTTACCACCTTTACAACATGTATAACTTTTATACTCTCATTAAAACTATTATCAATAGATTGGTTAAACCAACTAGTGTTAAACCTATCTTGTCTAATGAGGGTAGAATGCCTTAATGATTATTACTCTAACTTAGATGATAAACCTAAGTAACTCGCGCACCTAATAATAAAAGGGCAAACGAATATGAAGAACTTAATGATGATCAAACATTGATACTTATAAAACATGCGTTAAATACAGGTTGTTGAAATATCTTTGATTTCACATACGCGATAGCGCATTTTGCAAAACACTGAATCTAAGGCATTTAGGTGAGTTCTCATAACCTCCTTCTTAAATAATTTTGTTTTTAAACTCGGAGGTGGAACATGTATACCATATTTAAATATTATTTTGATAACACATGGGTGACACATGGTTTATCATTATGATATTCATATTATTGGATTATCATTGATTATGGATTGACACGGATTATCACAACTCCATGAGTCGTTGTTGTGGAGTTGACTCGGTCCTCCGCAATGATTGAGTTACTGTTGTTGAGTTGACTTCGGTCCTCCTCGGTGATTCCACTGTTGGTTGAGTTGACCGCGGTCCTCCGATGTGCATGTATTGACACTTATACTATTTAGGAATATCGTTGGTCTAGTTGACTTCGGTCCTCTGCGATAATTCCATCTACCGTTGGTTGAGTTGACTAAGGTCCTCCGTGGTATAATTACTTGAGATGATTATGATGATTGATGGTTAGTGATTGATTGTGTTTGATTGAATTTGATTGACACTACTTGAATGATTATCTGTGATTACTTGAATTGTTTGGTTGTTGGGTTTGTTGGGTTTTGGCAGAGTTGTATTATCTCACAGGTGCACATGTGTATTTTTCTTGAAAACTACAAACCTTTAGAAACACTTGTAAACATTTTTGAAACATAAAAACTTATGATTACTCACCAACTACTTCGTAGTTAATTTTCTACATGTTTCAGGGAATGAAGAAAAGTAGGATGAGAAGGATGGTTTCACATTTTGGACATCATCACTTAGAATCTTGGACTTAGTTAAAATTAACTGGATTACTGAAGACTAGTGTTTAGTTAATTTAGCTAATCCTTTGTGTAAATTGATGAAACTAAATCATGATGAACATGATTTTTGTGTAATTACTTTTGTTGCTTAAATTGACATGTGATGATTCATTTAGATGCCCACGAGCTTATGAACAATCTACACATCCCTCGTGGCATCCCGACGTTTCCGCAATCGGCCTGGGTGTTACATACGTTAATTCGAGTTCGTTCGGTTTCGTGTTAACGTCGCGTTGTCGAGACGTAACTATAAAAATACGAGTCTTGTAAAATAGTTTTATTTGAATCTTTTTAGGTGGTAATCCACAATAAGTTTTCTTTTTATTATTTTTTAGGTTTTGAAAACGTTTATATTAAGTGTTTCATCAGCTCGTATCGCTTTCGTGCGTATTCGTACAGATCGTTACACGTATGAACACGAAGACAACTTTCCATTTTGATTTGGTTCTCTAATTACAAGATATCATTCATAACATTAATGCCACATAAATATTTGTACGAATCGTCACCGACTCGAATACACAGTCAGTTAAATATCCACTCTTTTAATCGAATGTTATTTTGTGTTTGATATTCTCACAAACGACCATGGTTTGAATTTACTTTCGCACTTTATCTCATTGATTTGCCACTATGTTGTCAGTTTTCAGATCCTCGTTTTCAGAGAATCATAACACACAACTGCATTGCTTTGTCATTCACACACATTGTTATTTGTCATTTCATGCACGTTTCCATATGTGTTAATCAATTATATCCTTGAATTCTCACAATTGTTATCATATATAAAGGTGGCAATTTTTACTCATGTTAAAGGAAATTGGTTGGTTTTGGTAAACAATTATGGTATAATGGGTTGAAATGTGTAACATCATAATATTGAATGGGTTGAGATGGGTAGCATTTAAACACAATGCGGGTCAAGACGGGTATCCAAAAAAGTATGTAAATGCGATGGATTCAAACATTTAAGAATGATTAATAACATATTTGATAAGAAAATCAATAAAAATTATCCAAATGGACTATTTGTTTACTTATAATACATCTAAAGTTAAATTAAATTGATGTTTTTGAAAACAATCTATTTAGACCTTAAATGATTTTGCTTAAAACTCGTTATAACCCGCACCTGATACGACCCCGTTTTGCCTTTTACACAACCCAGCCCAACCCGTCCATTTTGCCAGGCATAATCACATACGTAGAAATACATAAAATTATTTACAGTTACTAGTCATATACGTACAAGTATCGTACAGTTTCCTGACGTAAGGTACTTGTTGTCACAATAAGTGAACATAAAATTAAATGAATTCTAGAAATGAATGTTAGTATCACATGACTTCATGTGAAGGATAAAATCCAATAGAATAATAAAGAATCAAGAATCAATCATGTCCATTACTTTTTGAATACATAAAAATAAAAAAGGTTCTTTTAAGAATATTTTGTATATATTTTTGTTTTTTAAATAAATTTATTTTGTCATGCCATGTGGTTCATCGAAAGTTTAGTAAATGATGAGACGGATGGTAGCATTTAGTGATGCACAAATCGGTTAACCGGTTCAAACCGGTTTTTAAATTACCCGAACCGGTTAACCGGTACATAGGGTTTACCGGTTTTTCCTAAAAACGGTTTTTTCAACCTAAAATCTCTAACCTATGGAACCAAACCGGGTATAAACTGGACCGGTTAACCGGCCAAAACGGTTCAAAAACCGGTTTTACAACCTTTTTATTTTTTTTATTTTTTTTTGGTTATCCGTTAATCCGTTTGATCCGTTAGACCGTAACCGTATTGAACCGTTTTTTCTATTATATGTTTTCAACCTTAAAGTTAAATTAATAAAACCATAATAAAAAACTTAACAAATCAAACCTAAAACTTATAAATAATAGTTACTAAACCCTAATAAACCTTAAACTAATGAAACTAATATTAATCTAATAACTAATAAACCTTAAAATAATCAAAACCTCAAACTCATAATTACCAAACCCCAATAAACCTTAAACTAATCAAACTAATATTAAACTAATTACTAATAAACCTTAAAATAATCAAAAACTTAAACTAATAATTACAAAACCCTAATAAACCTTAAACATACTATTATTTAATAAAACCATAAGTTATTAAGATTTTATTAGGTTTTAATTAGTTTGATATCATTTTGATTAGTTTAAGGTTTTTATTAGGGTTTAGTAATTATGAGCTTAAGGTTTTAAGGTTTATTAGTTATTAGTAATATTATTTTTTATTAGTTTAAGGTTTATTAGGGTTTAGTAATTATGAGTTTAAGGTTTTAAGATTTATTAGTTATTAGTTTAATATTATTTTGATTACTTTAAGGTTTATTAGGGTTTAATAATTATGATTTATGAGTTTAAGGTTTTGATTAAATAAAATTAATCAAACTTTATTAAGTAAGGATTTCAAATAGCATATTTCATTAAAATAAATTAATTACACAAGCTTTTAAGTAAAAAAATAAATACAAAATCCAAAATAGAAATTAGTCTTCGGTTTATGCTTCGGATTGTAGTTCCGGGCTATTGGTCCGCATCCATTCATCCATTGCTTGTTCTTCGTCGGAAAGTGGGAAAGTCATTCCTTCCTCAACTTCAACATCTTGTATTGTCGCTTCTATCTGAAGCTCGCCTTCAAGTAGTGTGTGGTGTTGTACACGTTCCATTGCGTCCAAATGGGCTTTCAAGCAAATGCACATCTCCAATGATGCAGGAGTAAGCCTCGTCCTTCGTATCGATAAAACCCTGCCACTAACAGAAAAAGCAGACTCCAAAGATACCGTAGAAGCTTGGAGACTTAGTAAATCACGGGCCATGGCATATAGAATCGGAAATTGGGTTTCCTTTTGTTTCCACCAGGCCAAAATATCAAAGTTTTCAAATTCTTCCGGTGTAAAACCGGAAATCCAATCTGTCCCTAGGTACCTTCCTAGTTCGCTAGTTGCGCTAGTACCTCGGGCTCGTTTAGTTACATTTTGTCTTAAGGTGTTAAATAAATCAAAGTTAACATCTTGGCTTCTACTCGAACTAGAAGCTGCATACATTATTTGTTGTATGTTAGATGTTTCACCATATTTTTGTAAATAATGATCAAACATATTTTGAAAAAATATGTTAAAGTTATTTTTAGTGTTTGTTGCAAAGTTTGGGTCATCCAAACCCAAAGCACCAACAATTTCATCAATTATTGTTTCAACGCTGGCACCATTTAAACATGGGTTTAATGTCGTCACACAAGTAAATACGGCCGGCATTTCTTGAAAGTATTTCAATAGTTTTATTTTCATTGGTAGTAAAATTCCCGTATATATCTCATTATTTTCACCCGTCGATGGAAAATCATTAATTTTTCTTGTCATTATAAATAATTGTTAAAGAACCAAACAAGACTTGGGATAATAAACTCCCGATAAAGTTGTTATTGCATTTTTAAAAACTCCAAAAAAACTAATAAATTCTCCTATGACGTCCCAACGTAGGCTATTAAATTTTTAAGCCTTACGCTCTTGCACTAAATTGTTATGAAATACTTCCAAGATTTCCCTTTGTCGTAAGGCGTTGTTAAACATATGCCAAGTCGAGTTCCATCTTGTTGGTACGTCCCAAGACGGACCTAAAAAGACGGAGTTTGTATCCTCACATAATTTTTGATATTCAGTATATCTTCTACGGCTTTTCATAAAAACATTCTTTAACATTTGTTTAAATTTTTCTGTTAACATATTCATTTCAGGAACCGCAAGAGCATTACTCACAACCAAGTTAATAATGTGAGCAACGCATCTTGTATGAAAAAAGCACCGTTACATATCGGTTTATATTTAAGTTTTAATTTTTGAACCGCATTCGTATTATTTGAAGCGTTATCAAAACTTATTGAATGTATTTTATCTTGTTAATGGAATGTTTGTAGTATTCCATCTAACATGTAAAACAAATTATCCCCCATGTGAGGATACAGAAACATTTCGAACGCAATCGTATGTTTCATCATTTGCCATGAATCGGGATCAATCCAATTCGCGGCAACGCAAAAGTACGATTCGGGCAAACCGTGAGGTGCCGAACAAACATCCGTTGTTAGGTTAACACCGGTTTTTAATTTTTGAAAACCTAAAATTAATTCTTGTTTTGCTTGACGCCAACGTTTCAAACAATCACGTCTACTAGTAGCTCGACTTACTAGATGATATCGTGGTTGTGGCGCCTTTTGAATCATTTTCGTCAAGCGTGGGTTGTCAAAATGATTGAAAGGCAAACTTTCTTTAATCACCAAGTTCCCCATCATTTCACGAACCATGTCGGGATCGAAATTCCAAACCCCGCACTCTTGAGACATTTGTGCTTGATTGTTTGCCGGATTATTTTTGACCACAACACAATGCTTCGTCAAATGGCTTCTTAAAGTAGAATTAGATTCCGGTTTAAAAAAGTACAGCAACCTTTGCACCGTGCCTTATCGACACCGTTTGACATTTTGCATAAGTCGAAATGTTGAAATAGATCCTTGTTCCTCGTTGTAGTTTTTATTCTAACAACGGTTGGTTCGTTTGAAGTGGATGCACCAACACCAACGGAACTATGAGCACTTCGTGAGCTTGCCATGGAGGAAATAGTGATTGAATTAAGATTTATGAACGTAATAGAAGAAGATATTGAATCAAGATTGAATCGAGAAGAATTGGGGGATCGTTTTTTGAGCGTTTTTGATCGTTTTCGAGCGTTTAAGAACAAGAGATGTTGTAAGATGTTGTGTCATCAAACCAAAACAATCCCCATCTATTTATGCTAACGTTTAGGGGCAAAACGGTCCAAACAAAAGTTATAAACGACTATAAACGGCCATAAAACGGCTCATTTTTTTTTTGTCTCGATCTGTTAACCAGTTAACTGGTTAATACCCTGTTAACCGGTCTCAACGGCTAGTTTTTGTCCCAACGGTCATCAACGGCTACATTTTTGAAGTATGTAACCGGTTAACTGTTTCTTAACCGGTCTCAATAACCGGTTTTACTTTAACCGGTTCCAAACCGGTTTCGCCTAAAAAACTCTCAACCGGTCTATAACCGACGGTTTTCCTACTTAGCATAAACCGGTAACAATAACCGGTTCCCAAACCGGTTTCTAACCCGTCCCATAACCGGTTCGGTTCGGTTAACCGGTTTTTTTGTGCACCACTAGTAGCATTGGTGGGGTATTATACATGGAAAACACAGGGATTGAAGCTTAGAGTCCACGTGGGAAATCCATTACAAAATCCTTCATGGTGTCTTTTTGTATTTTGAAACAGAACACAGGTAAAGGTGGCACGTGAATGTGGTTAATAGTCGCTTTTGTTTTGGTATGATGTCCCACATATTCGGCTCCTAACCAAATCAACATATGTCTTTAATGTGACTCAAAAAATGTCACATATGTATGTGTGGTCCGTGTGGACACCTTATAAGTTATTATTAGGCCACACGGAGTGGCAATTCGGGAAAGAGTGGGGAATAAACCACCGAATCGGGGCCGGCCGGGAATACCTGGCCCCTGGAAACGGGGTGGGGTAAACCGGGTAGCTTTCACCGAATCAAGCCGAGGCCGGGGAAGGGGAAAAAGGACCGTTGGGGCTACATGCCGTTGGGATTTAAACAAAAAAAAAATTCCAATTTTATTCCTATTTAAACAACTTTATACAACCAAAAATCTCACACTTTTCTCTTATCTTCTACAATCTATACACTACATTTATAAAATTTTCAACTAAATGAAAAGAGGTTCATCACATGGTGGGTCGTCAAGCAAAAAATTTAGAAAACCACGACCAAAAAATATACAAACGGCTCAAATGAACCCGTTCATCACACCCTGGTATTGTCCACAAATGCCATCTACGAATCAACCAAACTTCTACTATGATCCAATGAACCTGGCTATATATTTGCAATATTCATGGGGCACTCAACAACAATTTAATCGGTGGGAACAATCGTATCAACAAGATCAACAAAGTTATCAACAATTCGATCAACAAGCTTTTCAACAACAATCTCCATTTCAAGGTAATTTTTATACTTTCATTTATACGTTTATTTTTATAGTTTATTTTTATATGTTTATTTTTATATGTTTATATTTAACGTTTATTTTTATGTTTAGACTGTCGTGACCATAATCAAGATGACTCGGATTCTAGCGAACATAATAAAAGTGTTCAAGTCGATTCGGAAGAAGAAGAAGAACCGGTTAGGCGAACGGGAAAGAAAGCAATAGGAAAGAAAGCATTGGCCAAGCGTTGGTCCAATGAAAAGAAGAACCGGTTAGGCGAACGGGAAAGAAAGCAATAGGAAAGAAAGGACAGGCCAAGCGTTGGTCCGATGAAGAAGAGGTTGCGTTGGCTAGATCTTGGCTAGCTATTTCTGAAAATCCCGATGTTTGTAATGGGCAAAAAAGGGATGGTTTTTATATAAGTGTATTTTTTAACATTGTTTAAGTTAACAAAAAAATTCATGGTTGATGCTTAAATTTATGTTGTTTATATGTAGGTAACCGACCATTTTCACCATCTCATGAAGGATAATTTGAGGACTGTTGATCAAATATATTCCAAATGGAACGATATGAACTCCGCCAAGAAGAAATGGAATGGTTTTTACCAACAGGCTTCAATGAATCACAAAAGCGGCGAAGGGGATGAACAAGTTTTGAAAAAGGCCATAAAAACTACAAAAACGGGTCAAGTCAAAGGGATTCCCTCACATCCAAGCGTGGGAGATGGTTCGCGATAACTCTTTATGGTGCGACATTCCACCAATAGGTTGTCAGTCGCAATCTACAACAAAAAGACCGAAGCCAAACGAGTCAATGGGTAGTGCGAACACCCACATCAACCTTGATGATGACGAAGACGTTGACGCCCAACATGATCGTGATGGCCCATGCATTTACTATGAAGCGAATAGGCCAACAAGAAAGGGAAAAAGATCGGCCGCTTCCTCCTCGTCGCATGAGGATTCAACTCAACAATTGGCGGAATTCAACTCGTTCAACAAAGAGGAATCCCAACAAAGAATTCGCTTTCGAGAAGAAAAACTCCGTGTTTTACAAGAGGAGAAAGACGCACGCATCCAGTTAATGCGCCGACAACAACAGTCCTTAGACGAACAACAAAAGGCTGTAGATTTAGAGTTCATGATGAAAGACCACACAATTTATCAAAAACCAATGCTACAACTGATCTCGATCGTAAACGAGAAATTGTTGCACGTTGGGGATGGCATTGCCCTTTCTAGGTTTTTTAACTTAATTTTTTAAGTTGTATTCTCCTATTTTTTTTTGGTTGTATTCTTTTTTTTATTTTAAATTTAATGAATCTTTTTTTATTTTATTATTATTATTTATTGTTAAAATAATTAATTAAAAATAAGATTTGAAAATGGGAAAAAGTGGGACGACGCCGTGTAAAATGGGGAAAAGTGGGGAAAGCTGATGTGGCACTGATGTGGCAATGGGGAAAAGTGGGATGACTCCTTGTGGCCTTAATGGCTAACTCAGAATCCCCGAAACTGGTCTTAAACTGTGTACTTTTTTATTATATTTTATTACATTATTATCTTATTTAAAAGACATTTTTAACAAAAAAGGTTAACACTATTTGTGTTTGATAAGGTTTTGAACTTTTTGTTTGAAAATAATATAAGTAACAATTTAACTCTTACAAATTTGTTATTTGCACCCAACCTAATGGATTTGACTTGAATAATTTTACCCAAAGGAACATTGTATAACACATCTAAATATTATTTAAAAAAAAATTAACTTCTATCCTTTAAAAATACAGTTAAATTATGTCGCACCCCGAGAAATCCCGTCCTTTCCGGGGCACGAACGTGACGGCCTGTCAGGATCGATTGCAGTATCCGATCACACAGTGTTGCGAGACCTACATGTCTGGTTTCTTATATACATCCAAATACTTGGACAACAAAGTTTATAAAATCAAAGTTACGGAAGTTATATGTGTAAGTTATCAAAACAGTTAAAGTTTATAAGTTCTGGAAGCATTAGTAGAATAGTTTTCAAATAACATAAGTTTAAAGTTTGCGGAAGCGATTATAGTTGTTTAACATCCTATGACATAACAAAATGATAAATGTTCTCAAAGACTAAAGCACTATGTAGATGCATGTAACTCCAGCCTAGCATCCTAGATTCCTCGTGCACGTGCCTTAGCTACCAGAAAAAAGATGCGAGTAAAAGGTCAACACAAAGGTTGGTGACAGCACAGTTTTATGTCAGCAATAAACATCAAAATGTTTAAAGAAAGTGTTTTGCAGGTCTACATTTTCTTACAATGCAATATCCATTGATAGCTAGTCAATATGAGGTATACCATATGCGGGTTCGCAACCGAAGCTAACATGCTGCCTCCCGCCATATCCATCCAACAAGATATGACAATGTTGTTTGGTCAGTTATGCACTGTTCCGAACTCCAGTCGGGGTGGCCATACGGCGTGCAACAGTGGGGCTTCTTAGGCCCAAATAGTATATTCAGAAGCGAAACGCGCTATTAACGGTTCGAGATGTGTTTAATGAGAACTTATCAGTTTTGTGAATGAGTGCCACACATATGCATATACGCGATATTAGCATGTACAAATGTAACCAAAAAGTATGTTGTTGTTCAAAAACAGTTATATGCAATGTTTTCTCCCCAAAAGGTAGAAAATGTAAAAAGAGGCCGTGAACTCACCTGATAAAGCAATTCAAGTTTATGTGTTGTTCGCTACCTGCGAATGCTAGCAATCCTGCTAGTAAGCACCTATAACCATATAGGTGTGAGTATGTGTTTAGTGGTGTGTTGTATCCCATACAACTCCAAGTGTCGGTGTGCTCAACCGAGTGTGTGTGTGTTGACTTGTGTTGACTCTACAAATCGTTGGTGACACGCTTGTTGTGTTAAGTTTGTTTATGTGTCACACTGCAAGTAAAACACCAACATGCATTCCTATGACTAATCATGATGTTTTTCACATAAAGTTATCTTTCGAAAATCGTAACATTTCCGTTTCGGGAAAGTTTCTATATTTAGAAAGTTTTTCTATTTTTGAAAAGTATGGTTATGAAATCCCATTTCATAAAATCAATACTCTAGTATGTTTGTAAAAACATATGTAAACACTTGAAATATGTCGTTTGTGCATAAATTACCATTTATGAGATTTTACCCAAATAAAGTTTCCTAAAATAGTAAGTAGCCATTTGAAAGCTTGTTTTCACAAAACCAAGTTTCCAATATGTTAAAAACTATTTCTAAACATGTTTCAATAATCAAAGTTCACCAAAACGTTCAAAAACATCAAAAGCCCTCTTTTGATTTATAAAAGTTTTCTTATTTAGTAAGTTTCTTCAAAACCATGTTTTTGTCAAAAATCAATTACCCGATGTGTTTCTAAACACTTCAATATGCATTTGACAACATCTAGACATGTCTAACATGTCTAGATTATCGCAAATCTAACACTTGCAACATCAAAGTTTCCTTTTATGGCAAGTTCTACAAAATCATCATCAATTATCAATAGCTCATCCAAACTCAAATCCAACATCTCTCTATTCTAAAATCAGTTGATCTAAATCAAATAACACCTCAAATGACAAACAAATTCATGTAAACTAATCACATGGAGTTGTATGTGTTCAAACACACTTGCATGTGTGTTTTTACATCATCCATGTACGATTTAACCATAGATAATTATAGGAAACTACCTTAGAGCTACTGATCCAAGCTAGAACAGCTCCTGGAGCTTCTACAAGTGGCTGAGATGGGATTTCTTGTTGATTGATAGCTTTCAAAGCTCCCTTGATGTTCCTATGGCTTCCAAGCACCAAGAACTAGCTCCAATGGCCTTCCCGTACAGCCGAGGCTGATCAAAAATGTCTTCGCTTACCGCTGAGGAATTCGGGAGTCCTGACTCTCGCTTTGCTTCGCGTACAGCCAAGTCCTTTGCCAAGGGGCCTTGGCGTACCGTGAAGGGTCCATTTTCTTGTTTTTCGATTTCGCCGATTTGATTTCGCTCGTGCTCGATTCCTAATGTTTATCCTAAACATCTAATACATATTTAGCACATAATCATAAAATAACACATAAGTTGTTTGATCACCAGCGTTCGTGAGACTCGTGTGTGTGTTTCGATACTTCCTCGAATTATCTTTATTCGTTTGCGTTCGTTGCTACGAACCGTTTGCATGCTTGATTAACCATAATCAACATGTATTGCACAATCCAATAATTCCACGAATTATTGTTTTGTGTTTGCGTTTGTCACACTTGGTTTCCAAAACCAATGTGCAATGTACGATTCGATAGTTCCTCGAACTATCGTTTCGCAGTTGTTTATGTCCGACTCATCTAATTAAACATAATTAAATGAAATGCAACAAGCATGAATGTTAAATGTAAAGAATATAAGAGTCGCAATTTACCTGAAATTGCCAGGTGTCACATCATCCCCTTGTTGAAACAAATTTCGTCCCGAAATTTGGTTGTTGTTGGTAGTGTTTGAGAACAAAAAATTTCTGGTTGTAACATCATCCCCTTGTTGAAAGGAAATTTCGTCCCGAAATTTATTCGTTGTTGTCAACGTTTGACATTGTCTATTTGAAGAGATGTGGATATTTGCACAACATCTGATCTTCACGTTCCCACGTGATTTCAGGTTCGCATTATGAGTTCCATCGGACTCTGACAATCGGAATCCGACTTTGCTTAAGCTGTTTGACCTCACGGTCCATGATTTCTACCGGTTCCTCCACGAACCGTAGTTGTTCATCCACCTGGATTTCATCCAGTGGAATTACAAGAGTCTCATCGGATAAACATTTCATTAAATTTGAGACATGAAACACGTTGTGAACTCCATCGAGTTCGGTTGGTAGGTTGAATTGGTATGCCACCGGACCAATCCTCTTCAGGATCTCGAAAGGTCCAATATACCGTGGTTTCAGGTTGCCTCGTTTACCAAAACGAACGACACCTTTCCATGGTGAAACTTTCAGAAGGACTTTATCTCCTACCTAAAATTCCAGAGGCTTTCGACGTTTGTCGGCGTAGCTCTTTTGACGATCTCGACCTGCTGCCATGTGGTTTCTGATCTGCACGATTTTCTCTGTTGTTTCTTGTACAAGTTCCGGGCCTGTGAGCTGACTGTCGCCCACTTCCACCCAGCAGATGGGTGATTGGCATTTCCTGCCATAGAGTGCTTCAAAAGGCCCTGCCTTGATGCTGGTGTGGTAGCTGTTGTTGTAGGAAAAGTCCACCAACGGTAAGTGAGTTTCCCAGCTTTTGCCGAAGTCTACTACGCATGCTCGTAGCATGTCTTCAAGTGTTTGTATAGTGCGTTCGCTTTGACCGTCAGTTTGTGGGTGGTATGCTGTACTCATATCCAACCGCCTACCAAGCGACTTTTGCAATGATTTCAAGAAGTTAGAGGTGAATCTAGCGTCTCGATCAGATATAATGGAGATTGGAATCCCATGCCACGAAACTACTTCCTTAGCATAGATTCTGGCTAGCTTTTCCATTTTATCATTTTCCTTGATCGCAAGGAAATGTGCTGACTTGGTCAGTTAGTCCACAATTACTCACATAGTGTCACATCCACTAGGAGTACGGGGTAATTTTGTAATTAAGTCTATGGATATTTGTTCCCACTTCCACATGGGGATCTCAGGTTGTGTGAGTAATCCCGAGGGTTTCTGGTACTCGACCTTGACTTTGGCACAAGTCAAGCATTTGCTCACGTAGGTAGCGATGTCGGCTTTCATGTGTGGCCACCAGTAGAGTACCTTCAGATCAGGATACATCTTATCAGATCCAGGGTGAATAGAATACCGGGATTTGTGAGCCTTGTCCATCACAAGGTCTCGTAAGTCTCCGTGATGTGGAACCCAGACACGTTCCCTGAAATAATGTAGGCCAACGGCTTTTACCTCAAGTTGTTTCTCCATTCCCCTTAGTGATTCATCCTCTAGGTTTTATACTTTAAGTGCCTACACTTAGGAAGGATGGTGAGTTGTAAAGCTCGTACCCTCTTGGGTTTCGAGGTGTTTTTCTGGCTTAAGGCATCGGCAACTACATTGGCCTTCCGCTGGTGATACTTGATAGCACACTCATAGTCGTTTAGGAGCTCGAGCCAGCGACATTGTCGCATGTATAGTTCCTTCTGCTCGGATATGTGTGGGACTCTTGTGATCAGTGTATATCGTACACTTTGTACCATACAGGAGTGTCTCCAAATCTTGAGTGCAAATACTACGGCTCCAAGTTCCAACTCGTGGGTGGTGTAGTTTTTCTCATGGATTTTTAATTGTCTGGAAGCATATGTGATCACCTTCTCTCGTTGCATCAGCACGCAGCCGAGTCCTTGTATTGAGGCATCACAGTATACTACAAAGTCATCTGTTCCATCAGGAAGAGATAAGATAGGTGCACTACAGAGCTTCTGCTTGAGAAGTTGGAATGAAGCTTCCTGTTTATCAGTCCAGAGATATTTCTTGTCCTTATGGGTTAAAGTTGTGAGTGGTTGGGCTATTTTGGAGAATCCTTCAACAAATCGTTGATAATAGCCTGCCAAGCCTAGGAATTGTCGCACCTCAGTTGGGGTCTTTGGTGCTTCCCAGTTCTTGATTGCCTCTATCTTAGATTTATCCACATGAATCCCTTGTTCATTAACAACGTGACCCAAGAATTGGAGTTATCGAATCCAGAAGTCGCACTTTGAGAGCTTAGCATACAGCTTCTCTTTCCGTAGTAGTTCAAGAGCCAATTGAAGATTCTCTGTGTGTTCTTCCTGAGTCTTGGAGTAAATGAGAATATCATCTATAAAGACAATGATAAACTTATCTAGGTAAGGTTTGCACACTCTGTTCATGAGATCCATGAATACTGCGGGTGCATTAGTTAGTCCGAATGGCATGACCAAAAACTGGTAATGGCCATACCGAGTGCGAAAAACAGTGTTGGGGATATCTTCCTCCTGAATCCTTAGCTGATGATACCCAGATCGCAGATCGATCTTAGAGTAGTAACTTGATCCTTGTAGCTGATCGAACAGATCGTCGATCCGGGGTAAGGGGTATCGGTTCTTGATTGTTACATTTTTTAGCTCCCGATAGTCGATGTACAAACGAAACGTGCCACCCTTCTTCTTTACGAACAAGACCGGAGCTCCCCAAGGTGAGAAGCTTGGTCTAATGAAACCCTTGTCCAGTAACTCCTGGAGTTGATTGGACAGTTCCTGCATCTCCGAAGGTGCAAGTCGATAGGGTGCTCGTGCAGTAGTTGCTGCTCCTGGGACGTGATCTATTCGGAACTCCACATGTCGAGGCGCTGGAAGTCCTGATAGATCCTCAGGGAGTATGTCGAGATAGTCGCATACGACTAGATGTCTTATATTTTCTTTTCCTCCTCGGTCTTGTCGGTGATAAGCGCCAGTATGGATGTGTATCCCTTTCACAGGCATTTGTCAGCTCTCATGAACTAGATGATGCTTAGAGGAGTGTCGCTCCTCTCGCCTCTGATGTCTAGGGTTTCTCCACTAGGTAGAGGTATGCGAACAACCTTGTCGTGGCAAATGATTTCAGCTTGGTTGTCAGACAACCAATCCATGCCTATTACGACATCAAAACTGCCTAGTGTAACTAGCATGAGGTCAACCTTAAATTTGTGTTTTGCTAGCTCTAGAGTGCATTCCCTCAGAATGTGCTTAGTTTCAATCAATTTACCATCAGCTAGCTCTACTGTATATTCAATCTCTAAAGGTGTTGGGTTATGGCCAGTATCTCACTAAAATCCTTAGATATAAAGCTTTTCTCAGCTCCAGTATCAAACAATACAGAAGCGTAATGATCATTTAGTAGATACGTACCTGTAGCGAGGTTGGGATCCCTTCTGGCCTCCTTTGTCCCAATCACGAAGGCTCGTCCCCTCGTACCGTTGTTACCATTGTTGTTGTTCTGTTGGTTGTTGTTGTTGTTTTTCAAGTGCAGGCAATCCTTCTTGAAATGTCCTGGTTTCTCACATTCATAGCACCCCTTTGGTGCTTCTTGTTGCTGTTATGGATGTGGGGTTCTTGTCAGCAGTTCACCCCTGCAGTCTTTAGCTACGTGTCCCATTTTTCCATAGCGTTGGCATTGAAAGATACCACATTGACCCGGCGCATGATGAAAGTTGCACTTGTGGCATTTGGGATGTTTTCCTGCATAGCCTCCTTGGTTTTGGGTGGTTTGTATGGGCGGGGTGTAAGCTTGGGTTGATCCAAACTTACGCTGTTGGGGTGGCAGTTGTAGAGTGGAAGGTTTGCTCATAGATTGATCCCATTTGCGTTTGTTATCAGCGGGTTTGGCTACTGCACCACGAGGTCGTAAGAGTCCTTGTGGAACAGCCGAGTCAGTGAGTTTGTGTGCTAATCGCACATCTTGTTGCATGGTGATCTGGTCAGCGGAAAGTACCATTCCCTGAATTTGAGGTGGCAGTACCTCAATATACTTCTCAATGTGCTTGTAGGCCGGTGTTACCATCTCCGGGCACAGGTGTGCCAGTTCATATGATCGAGCAGTGTATGCTTCGACCTTGGAACCAACCGTCTCGTGGTTCCAGAATGCCGTCTCTAGTTTCTGCACTTCACCGCGAGTACAGTATTCGCGGTTCACCATTCTCTTGAAATCATCCCAAGGTAGAGCATTGGCTGCATCGAGTTCTAGATTCTGAACATTGGCATTCCACCAAGTGAGGGCGGCTCCCTCAAGTGTTCCCGCAGTGAATTTGACTCGGTCTTCGTTCCGGCAATTGCTCATAGCAAAGGCCGATTCCGCCTTTCCTATCCAGCGTAATAGCTCAACGGTACCCTCAGTGCCGTTGAAAGAGTGAGGTTTGCAATCCAGAAACATATTGAATGTGCAAAGAGGTGGGTTGGGGTCTGTTCCTGAGATATACAAAGAAAAGAATTGGATTCAAAATCTGATAAACGCGTTGTGCTGGAAACGAGTGATTATTGTGCAAGATGAACGCAAGTAAAATTTGTCACCTATATTTAGTTGGTGTTGGTTAAGGTTAGCTTCCCGTGCAGCAAGCGCCTCCTCGACTCGCTCGTTGATGAGTGCGTTCAGTTCAGTTGCAGTAAGATTGATGTTTCCACGTCCACCCGCATTCCTGCGTACTCTGCGTCTTCCGGCCATGATCTTCATAGCGAGAATAAGTGTTAGTGTATGTCTGATGTCTAATATAGTGTGTGCGGTTGGTACTGAAAGAAAACATGTAGAGCTATCGGCTCTTCCCCATCATGTGCAATCACATGCGGTGACTATGGTGATGTCATAACTATAATGCGTGTAATAAGTGTGCGTACAATCATGTAAGCAATTAATAATGATCATGCATGTTAGTACTATTACTACTAACACTATGTGTGTGGAGACTAGTGATTATAGACTAATTTCACTAAATGCAAACCTAATTCGCAATTACCAGAGGCTCTGATACCAATCTGTCGCACCCCGAGAAATCCAGTCCCTTCCTGGGCACGAACGCGACGGTCTGTCAAGATCGATTGCAGTCTCCGGTCACGCAGTGTTGCGAGACCAAAATGTCTGGTTTCATACATACATCCAAATACTTGGACAACACAGTTTATAAATTTAGACTTACGAAAGTTATATGTGTAAGTTATCAAACTAGTTAAAGTTTATAAGTTGCGGAAGCATTGATAGAATAGTTTTCAAATAACATAAGTTTAAAGTTTGCGGATGCGATTAAAGATGGTTAACATCATATGCAATAACAAAATGATAAATAATCTCAAAGACTAAAGCACTATGTAGATGCATACGACTCCAGCCTATCATCCTAGATTCCTCGTGCACGTGCCTTAGCTACCTGAGAAAACATGCGAGTAAAAGGTCAACACAAAGGTTGGTGAGAGCACAGGTTTTATGTCAGCAATAAACATCAAAATGTTTAAAGAAAGTGTTTTGCAGGTCTACATTTTCTTACAATGCAATATCCATTGATAGCTAGTCAATATGAGTTATACCATACGCGGGTTCGCAACTGAAGCTAACATGCTGCCTCCCCCATATCCATCCAACAAGATAGGACAATGTTGTTTGGTCAATCAAGCAATTTTTCGAACTCCAGTCGGCGTGGCCAACCGGCGCGGAACAGTGGGGCTTGTAAGGCCCAAATAACACTATTCAGAATTACCACGATAAGCGCAACACGCTATTAACGGTTCGAAATGTGTTTAATGAGGACTTACTAGTTTTGTGGATGATTGCCACATATATTCATATACGTGATATTAGCATGTACAAATGCAACCAAAAAGTATGTTGTTGATCAAAAACAGTTATATGCAATATTTTTCCCCCAAAAGTAGAAAATATAAAAAGGTGCCGTGAACTCACCTGATAAAGCAGTTCTGGTTTATGTGTTGTTCGCTACCTGCGAATGCTAGCAATCCTGCTGGTAAGCACCTATAACCATATAGGTGTGAGTATGTGTTTAGTGGTGTGTTGTATCCCATACAACTCCAAGTGTCGGTGTGCTCAACCGAGTGTGTGTGTTGACTTGTGTTGACTCTACGAATCGTTGGTGACACGCTTGTTGTGTTAAGTTTGTTTATGTGTCATGTTGATACATGTAATGTCCCTAGTTCGGTTTTGTAACTCTAATCATGTAAAGTTCAAAGTTATTAATGGAAGTTGTCTTTATATATCATTCTTAATGTTTATTATTAATTATATGTTTAGTTGATTTGATTAAATTAATGTTGAGTATGAAGATTGCTCATTCGGCCGAATGACTCTAGAATGAAGTCATTCGCCGAATGAACATCATAGCGAATGTCTGGCGATAGAATGAGTCATTCGCCGAATGACTCATTCGATTGATAGCTCATTCGAGCTTAGTCATTCGCCGAATGAGCTGCTTCGGCCACTCATTCGGCCGAATGACTACAACCTATATATAGAAGTTCAAATCATTTCAACTCAGACTTTCCAGAGCCCTCCTTCTTCCCTGAGACTCAAGTGTCAAAACCCTAGAAGATTTGAGCGGTTCTTGATCATCCAAGTTCGATTCTCAACCCGTGGTGTTCGATTGTTGCTTCCACGTTGTTCTTACAACCTCGGATCACCACGGTTTCTGTTGGTTTCGATTGGAAAACCCTGGAATAGGATTCCGCACTATTCCAGAGGCTGTCGAGTAGTTTTACATTGGATTCGGATTGTTTCCGAGCTCCCAATCGGTCCAACAAAGTGGTATCAGAGCTTTGGCTCTTGATTTTACTCGATTTCCACTCAAAATCATCAGATCTGAGTCTCCCAAAACCCTGATTTTCGTAACTTCCAAAAACCCTATTTTTCTTGTTTTCCAAGTTACTATTTCATTGAAAAACCAAGGGTTTTTGCGGTTTGATTGCCCTAATTCTTTCCCAATTGGCTTGTTATAATGTCTTGAACTTCTGTACCAAATTTGGTGCTTAAATCTGGTCAAAATCGCAAGTTATCACGATTTTCGTTGCTGAAAACCCCAGATCGCCGAATGACTCTGGCGGCCGAATAAGTTCAGCCGAATAGCCCCTCATTCGTCGAATAGGTCTCATTCGGCGATTAGCTCCTTCGCCATTGTCATTCGCCGAATAAGTCTTATACTCTACTCTCATTCGGCGAAAGAGCTCATTCGACATCTGTCATTCGCCGAATAGGTCATTCGATCTTCTCATTCGCCAGTTGTCATACTCAGCCTTCATTCGCCATTTTCTGTTCATTCGGCCCCCGACATTCGCCAAAACCAGTTCATTCGGCAACTTTTCTGAGATTTTTCTAAGTGTTGAATTTTGTCATTTCTGATTAAATGGAAGACTTAGCACTGATGGCGAACCAGAATCATCGTATTCAGACATTATTATTGACAGAGAATGAGACGGGGAACTCTAATAAAGCTCCCAAGTTACTAACCTTAAACGATTATCCTCACTGGAAGTATCGGTTTGAGATTCACATCAATGAGGTGGATACAAATCTGTGGATGATGATTGAAGGAGGTTATCTGAGGCCTCTGAATGAAGATGGAACTCCTATGCTAGTCACACGGATGACTGAGCCTCAGAGGAAGCTGTATGATTATGAGAAGAAAGCCTATGCTATTTTGTCACAGTCCATTGCTACTGATATCTTCCATCAGTTTAGACAGTTTACTTCGGCTAAGCTACTGTGGGATGCACTGCAACAAAGATATGAGGGTAATGATGCTTTGAAGAGTATCAAGTCAAAGGCACTTAGAAAGGAATTCAATAGCTTCATGTATGTGGGAAATGAGTCACTGGATGAGCTTATTGCCAGGTTTTATCATCTGTTGAGTGAGTTGTTCAATCATGAGGTCAAAACTACAACTCAAGAAAAGATTCAGTGTTTAGCAGATGCTTTACCTCCAAAGTGGGAATCCTTCTTGATGGTACTCAAGCAAAATCAGATGTTGGCTCATATGGACATCAATGATTTCATTCAGAAGCTAAAAGAGCAGGAGATAGAGAACAAATGGAAGGCCAAGAGAGTTGTGCAAGTTCAAGATCCTTCTCTATACTACTCCACTCCCACAGTTGATAAATCCACAACTCATGCTCCTCTGAAGACTGCTTTTGTTTCTAAAACATCTGAAGCTTCATCTGCAGCTCAGATGAATTTCAGTCAATCTTCTTCATCAAGTTCAAAACAAGAGCATCATCAGCCTACCGCAAGTCTAAAAACAGAGAACTTTGACAAGGTCACAGTAGAGATTGCAAAAGAGCATATGTGTCTTCTGTCAACATTGGTTAGCTCATATGATGGATTAGTTGCTGGTCAGATCGGCAATCCATATTTGACCAATGATGATTACTCTCAGATTGATCCTGATGACATGGAGAGAATTGACATTATGTGGGCATTGGCTAGTGCAGTTAGAAGAGCAAAGGAGTTTGTAAAAAGGACTGGGAAGGATATCAATCTAAACAAGGAGTCCAAGTTTGGATTTGATATGGCATCTGTCACATGCTACAACTGTGGTCAGAAGGGTCATTTTGCCAGACAATGCAAGCAGCCGAAGAAAGCTGGCAACAAGAATCCATTTCAGCATCAGAAATCCTCTACTGCCAATCCAGAAAGGAGATTAGTTCCCATTGATTCTCCTTCTCAAGTTGGATCTTCATCCTCTGCTAGTAAAGCTTTAATGGTTCAACAGGATGAAGGGGTGAACTGGGACTTCAGGTTTAATGCTGATAAAGAAGATCAAGATAAAGCTTGTGTGGCAGAGATTCAGCAGTCTGAAGGTCAAAGTGAAGAAAGCATTCGGGTAGATTCATTGAGGAATGATGACAAGATCTCAAGTCCAGAATCAGATAATCTAACAGATTCAGACACTCAAGATTCCGATGCTGAAGCTGATGACTCCTCTACTCAAGTTGCCTTGATGGTAAACTTTTCTGCTTCTACAGAGTCAGAGCAGGTATACACTGACTGTTCATCTTCACATTCAGAGTGTTTTAATTGTGTTGATCTTAGAAGTAAGGTCCTTGCTTATCAGACATATAATAGTGTTTTGATGAACGATCTTGACTTGTGCATTGAGGCTAACAAAGTTTTAAAATCTAATGAAAAAGATTTTCAAGCTAAAATTGATCTTTTAAATAGACAATTGCATGAGGCAGAAATCGCAGTGCTGAATAAGCAAGATGCTATCACTTCTTATCTCAATACCATCAATGAGATTAAGAAGAAGTTAGCAATAGTCGAGTGTGACTATGAGACCTTAGGACAAAAGCTCAAGATCTATGAAAGCTCATCTTATATCATTGAGCACATGCTCAGTAGGGGTACTGATCAGGGGAAGGAAAAGGTTAACTATCAAAATTGTCCTCCACCCATCCTCAATGCATTTGTCAATACACCAAATGACAAAGATGTAAAGGATTTTCAAGTTACTACTCCGTTAGTAATTGATCCAGTCGGTCTGAGTACAAATCAGAGTTCTTCAAAGACTGCTGGATCTCGGGTGGATGGAGTTGTTGAAGATTGGGTCTCAGATTCCGAGGATGAATCAGAATATAGTACTCCTCGGAATCAAACCTCTGTTGTTATGAAAGGTGACCCAATCTGCAACTCAAAAATTTACAAAGAATTGTGCTTTGTTAAAGCTTCACAAGAATCTAAAGCTAAGCATGTTACCAAATCAGCTATTGTTGGTAACAAAGGGACAAAAGGTTTGGGTTTTAATCCAGATTGTCAGAAATACAAATGCTTTTAAATCAAATAGAAAACCATTTTCTGATTTAAAACATTTTCATAAAAAAGGTGATGGAAGGAGGAAAGATGGAGATGAAGAAAAGGAAAAGAAGTGAAGCAGAGATTGACGAGATTACTGATCCTTCTTTTATTCCTGAGTTTGATTTCTCTCCTCCACCTCGGTCTTCCGCACCGGTTACCGTGGCTGTGACTGCTGTCACTTCTCCGCTTACATCCTCTAGAGCTGGAAGGGGAAAGAGATCTAGGTTCTCTTTCCAAAGGAGGTCAGAACTGACTACAGCTGCTACATCTACTGTTACATCAGTAGCAGCTGTGTCAGTTTCTTCACTGACAAGGTCAAGGGCTATTCCTGCTCAGACTACTACTGCCCCTCTGACCACTCCTTTTATTCGTGAGCCGGTTTATGTTGCTGCTTCTTCTGGCCCATCTACATCACGAGCTGATACGTTTATACCTACTGTGTCAGTTGTGGATCAGCTTAGCACACTGAACAGTATGGTTCTCAGGTTGATGGAGAAGAACATGGAGCAAGAGTCTAAGATTGCTCAGCTCACTCAAAAGATCCATGATCAGGATGCCTTGTTGCTGCAGGCAGCTGATCAACGAGCTGATCTTAGAGCTCGGTCTGCTCAACAAGAAGAGCAACTGCTTAAGTATATCAACGAGCACAACCAGTTGGCCTTGACTGCCACTGGTTTCAACGAGAGGATCCTTCTTCTGGAAGCTGAGAATGCTCGCCTTGCTGAACTTGTCGAGAGTTCCAAGGAAGGCACTCCCAGGCTCGAAGGTGTGGAAGTCCATTTCGATGATTCAGACAAAGAAGTAGATGAAGACGAAGAAGAAGAGTCTGATGAGGAACAGGTTGACTATGAAGACTCAGACAAAGACGATGAGTCTGATGATGATGATGATCATGATGATGAGGCCAAGGACGGATCTGGGAGTGGGTCTTCTGGTTCATCAAGTGCTGATGATGATGACGATGATGACCAAGCCCCTCCCTCGTCAGAGATTCGATCCAAGAGAGCCAATGATAAGAAGAAAGCCTCTTCTCAACCTCCTCCTGCAAAGACAGATGAACCCACAGCGACCGAGGAAGTAGAAGCTGTGCCTTTGAGACGTCAGCTAGATGAGACGTTGACTATGATCTTGGACGCTCAGGGCATTATACAGCACTCGGTCAGCTATGACAAAGAGGAAGGAGAAATTATTCACTGCTTATCCCGAGAGCAGATTGCTGAGCTGTTCAGGCTTAATCCGGACGAGGTTGTTACTGATGACACCTCAGTTCCCATTTTTGAAGAGCCTGAACCAGAGCCATTTGATGATGTTGATGAGGTTATTTTGGAAGATATCACAGATGAGGAATACCCAAAGTATACATCGGCTGAAGACGAGCTGCCTATATTCACTGAACCATTTGATCAAGAAACAGAGGATCTCTTGGTCAGATATCTAGAGGAACATGTTGAGGCAAGCAAGGCTGAAGCCGATGACCAAAAGAGAAGAAAAGAAGAATGGGCTGCTTATTGGGAAGTGTTGAAGAAGCAAAGCACAGAGAAGATGCCAGCCACACACAAGAAAGTTTACAGGACCAAAGGCTACAAAGCTGGAGGTCAGATTCTTAGCTGGGCATACTTCCATGATCTTGGGTGCTATGCTGTGAAGAGAGAGAAAGGGATTGACTACTTCAAACACCCACATGATTTCAAGACGTTGCCTGGATTCGAAGTCAATCAGTTAGCACGTCTGAATATGCTATACAGTGAAGACTCCGGGATGTCTGCTTGGTTTTCTCGACAAGTCAAGTATGAATACCGAAAGAGATGGGTGAACTTTCAACCACAGCAGCCAGAAAGATATTATTTGCCAGAGATTGATGGTGATACCCGCAAGCATAAAGTGATCCTGAAGTGGCTTCCCCCTAGAGTTTTGAAGAGGATTCCCCTACGGAAGATGCGTCAAGACTTTATGGATGGCTTCCGATGGTGGTACTATGACGGGCGCACTGGTGAAGCGGTGATAGTCCTTTGCAAAGACAAGAAGTGGGAGACTGTCAGAATTTTTGATCCCATGTGGCTGACGAACCTGTCTCATAAAGATGTCCAAGCTCTATTCAGGAATCAGATCTTCTTTGATGTTTCAGACATGGTTCAAGCCTTGCAGTTTATGAGAGTGATCCGTCTCTGCAGCATTTTCAAGATACACGCTGGAGCAGATTGGAAAGCTATCTCAGAAAAGTATTTCAAGAAAGACACTTCCAAGAGTTGAACTAGGTCCAAGGGGGAGTTTGTTGATACATGTAATGTCCCTAGTTCGGTTTTGTAACTCTAATCATGTAAAGTTCAAAGTTATTAATGGAAGTTGTCTTTATATATCATTCTTAATGTTTATTATTAATTATATGTTTAGTTGATTTGATTAAATTAATGTTGAGTATGAAGATTGCTCATTCGGCCGAATGACTCTAGAATGAAGTCATTCGCCGAATGAACATCATAGCGAATGTCTGGCGATAGAATGAGTCATTCGCCGAATGACTCATTCGATTGATAGCTCATTCGAGCTTAGTCATTCGCCAAATGAGCTGCTTCGGCCACTCATTCGGCCGAATGACTACAACCTATATATAGAAGTTCAAATCATTTCAACTCAGACTTTCCAGAGCCCTCCTTCTTCCCTGAGACTCAAGTGTCAAAACCCTAGAAGATTTGAGCGGTTCTTGATCATCCAAGTTCGATTCTCAACCCGTGGTGTTCGATTGTTGCTTCCACGTTGTTCTTACAACCTCGGATCACCACGGTTTCTGTTGGTTTCGATTGGAAAACCCTGGAATAGGATTCCGCACTATTCCAGAGGCTGTCGAGTAGTTTTACATTGGATTCGGATTGTTTCCGAGCTCCCAATCGGTCCAACATGTCACAATGCAAGTAAGACACCAACATGCATTCCTATGACTAATCATGATGTTTTTCACTTAAGTTATGTTTAGAAAATCCTAACGTTTCCGTTTCGGGAAACTTTCTATATTTAGAAAGTTTCTATTTTTGGAAAGTATGGTTATGCAATCCCATTTCATAAAATCAATACTCTAGTATGTTTGTAAAAACACATGCAAACACCTAAAATACGTCGTTTGTGCATAAATTACCATTTATACTAATTTACCCAAATAAAGTTTCCTAAAATAGTAAGTACCCGTTTGAAAGCTTGTTTTCACAAAACCAAGTTTCCAATATGTTAAAAACTATTTCTAAACATGTTTCAATAATCAAAGTTCACTGTAGATGCATTAAATGTCCCTAGTTCGGTTTTGTACTATCCATTATGTATAAAGTTTATGATATTAATTGAAGTTGTCTTTCTATGTTGATTCTTAATGTTTATTATTAAGTATATGTGTGTTTGATTAGGATTATCATTTTTAGGTTTGGTTACAGACCTATTCAGGCGAATGACTCTACTAATGAAGTCATTCGCCGAATGAGCGCCCTAGCGAATGACTCATTCGACTGACCTGTCCATTCAGCCAAGTCATTCTCCGAATGAGTTGCTTCGGCCACTCATTCGGCCGAATGATGACAACCTATAAATACATGTCCAAACCTTTTCAAACCTAATTTTTCAGAGTCCTCCTTCTTCCCAGAGCACTTTAGTGTCAAACCCTAGAAAATTTGAGCGGTTCTTACTGTCCAAGTTCGATTCTCAACCCGCGGTGTTCGATTCTCATTAAAACGTCCATCCTACACCTTCGGATCACCACGGTTGCTGTTGGTTTAGATTGGAAAACCCTGGAATAGGATTCCGCACTATTCTAAAGGCTGTTAAGTAGATATCCATTGAAATCAGATTGTTTCCAAGCTCCTATTTGGTCCTACAAAGTGGTATCAGAGCTTTGTTTCTTGATTCTACTCGATTTCCATTCAAAATCATCGTATCTCAGATTGGATTTTCGTAACTTGCAAAAACCCTGATTTTCATGTTCCTCAAGTCATTGTTTCATTCAAAATCAGTAATTTTTTGTGGTGTTTTTGTCAAAACAGTCATCCCAATTGGTTGGTAATATTGTCATGGTGTTCTGTACCAAATTTGGTGCATAGATTTGGTCTAAATCAAGAGTTATCATGATTTTAGTTGCTGAAAACTCTAGATAGCCCGAATGAGTCTGTCGGCCGAAAAGGTTTGCCCGAATCACTCTCATTCGCCATCTCATTCGGCGAATAGCCCCATTCTCCACTTCATTCGGCGAATAACCTCATTCGATCAGTTCATTCGCCGAATAGGCTCAATCGCCAGAGTCATTCGCCTAATTCTGTTCATTCGCCAGTTCAATCACATTCGGCCCCCGACATTCGGGCTGAGCATCTTCATTCTGCTCTTTGGTTGGAAATTTTTCTTAGTGTTGAACATTTTTGTTTTGGACTCTATGGAAGACTTGGCATTGATGGCCAACCAGAACCATCGTATTCAGACATTGCTGTTGACTGAAACTGAGACAGGGAACTCCAATAAAGCTCCCAAGTTGTTGTCCTTAGATGATTACCCGCAATGGAAATACAGATTTGAGATTCACATCAATGGAGTGGACACTAACTTATGGATGATGATTGAGGGTGGTTATCTAAGGCCTTTGAATGAAGATGGAACTCCTATGCTAGTCACACGGATGACTGAGCCACAGAAGAAGCTTTATGATTATGAGAAGAAAGCTTATGCTATCTTGTCTCAGTCCATTGCAACTGATATCTTCCATCAGTTCAGACAGTTGACACATTCTAAGTGTTTGTGGGACGCTTTACAGCAGAGGTATGAGGGGAATGATGCACTGAAGAACATCAAGTCAAAAGCATTAAGGAAGGAATTCAACAGCTTCATGCATGTGGGGAATGAATCATTGGATGATTTGATTGCCAGATTTTACCATATCTTGAGTGAGTTGTTTAATCATCAAGTCAAGACTACAACTCAGGAGAATATCCAGTGCTTGGCAGATGCTTTACCTCCTAAGTGGGAGTCATTTTTGATTGTTTAAAGCAAAATTAGATGATGGCACACATGGACATCAATGATTTCATCCAGAAGTTGAAAGAGCAGGAAATTTAGAACAAGTGGAAAGCGAAGAGAGTTGCTCAAGTCCAGGATTCTTCATTGTATTACTCTACTCCCACTGTAGAGAGAGCTTCTTCTCATGCGCCACTAAAGACTACTTTTGTTTCTCAGAATACTGAAGCTCCATCTTCTACTCAGATTCATTTCAGTCAGTTATCCTCCTCATCCAGCTCTCAGAAATAACATCACCAACCTATTACCAGTCTGAAGACAGAGATTTGATAAAGTGACTGTAGAGATTGCCAAGGAGCACATGGGTCTTTTGTCTACTCTAGTCAGCTCCTATGATTGTTTAGTAGCTGGACAAATTGGCAATCCTTATCTAAAAAATGATGACTACTCTTAGATAGATCCAGATGACATGGAGAGGATTGATATCATGTGGGCTCTAGCTAGTGCTGTCAGAAGAGCTAAGGAGTTTGTGAAAAGAACATGAAAAGACATCAATCTAAACAAGGAGTCTAACTTTGGATTTGACATGGCATCTGTTACTTGCTACAATTGTGGAGAGAAAGGTCACTTTGCAAGACAGTGCAAACAACCAAGGAAAGCTGGAAACAAGAATCCCTTTCAGCATCAGAAGTCCTCTGCTGTAAATCCATAGAGGAGACTTGTTCCTATTGACTCTCCTGCTCAGGCTAGTTCTTCAAATACAGGCAAGGCATTGATGGTGCAACAAGATGAAGGTGAAAATTGGGATTTCAGATTCATTTCTGATCAAGGGGAACATGATAAAGCGTGTGTTGCTGAGATTCGGAAGTTGGATGTTCAAATTGAAGAGAGCACTACGGGAGAAGCACAGATCAGTATACAAGAAACATCAGGTTCAAAGTCAGAAAGCATATCAGACTCAGACACCCATGCTGATTATGATGCTGATATTGAAGATTCAGTTACTCAATTTGCTTTGATGGTGAACTTGTCTGCTAATCCTACTGCATCTTCACAGTCTGATCAAGTATCTGATGAATGTTCTTCTAATTCTAGATGTTTTAATTGTGTTGATCTTGACAGCAAGCTCCTTGCTTATCAGAAACACAATGCTGACTTAATCAGTGATCTCAACCAATGTATTGACGCAAACAAAGTTTTAAAATCTAATGAAAAACATTTTCAAGCTAAAATTGAACTCTTAAACAGACAACTTCATGAGGCTGAGATTGCTGTTCTGAACAAGCAAGATGCTATCACTTCTTATCTCAATACCATCAATGAGATAAAGAAGAAGTTAGCCATAGTCAAGTGTGACTATGAGACCTTAGGTCAAAAGCTCAAGAGCTATGAAAGCTCTTCATACATCATTGAGCACATGATCAGTAAGGATACAGATCCGAAGGGTAAGGGAAAAGTGAACTATCAACAATGTCTGTAGATGCATTTTATGTCCCTAGTTCAATTTTGTATTAACCATCATGTAAAGTTCAAGTTATATTAATGGAAGTTGTCTTTATATGTTGATATTAATGTTTAAATGTTTGTTTGATTTGATTTTGTAATGTTTAATGTTATGTATGTGTTCTGACCATTCGGGCGAATGACTCTAACGAATGAAGTCATTCGCCGAATGAACGCCCTAGCGAATGACATAGGCGAGCGAATGAGTCATTCGCCGAATGACTCATTTGACTGACTTGTCCATTCGACATAGTCATTCGCCAAATGAGCTACTTCAGCCACTCATTCGGCCTAATGACTACCGTGCACTCCAGTGCACTCCAGTGTCAAACCCTTGAAGTTTTGAGCGATTCTTACCGTCCAACTTGGATTCTCAACTCGTGGTGATCGATTCTCACTCACACATTGATTCTATTCTCTCGATTCACCACGGTTACTGTTGATTTCGATTGGAAAACCCTGGAATAGGATTCCGCAGTATTATAGAGGCTGTCAAGCAGATTTCTCTTATAATCAGATACTAGGTCCTACAAGGTGGTATCAGAGCCTTGGCTCTTGATTCTGCTTGATTTCCGTTCAAAATCATCAGATCTCAGTTTGGATTTTCGAAACCTGCAAAACCCTGATTGTTTTGGCCAAAAGGTTACTGTTACATTCAAAATCTGTGGATTTTTGTGGTGTTGTTGTTCAAACTTTTATCCCAATTGGTTCATAATCATATCATGGTGTTCTGTACCAAATTTGGTACTTAGATCTGGTCTAAATCGAATGTTATTGCGATTTTCATTGCTAAAACCCTCAGATCGGCCGAATGAGCATGGCGGCCGAATAAGTTTGGCCGAATAAGTCTCATTCGCCGAATAGCACCATTCGCCAGTGTCATTCACCGAATAGCTCCATTCGTTTTGTTCATTCGGCGAATAGCTTCATTCTCAACTCTCATTCGGCGAATAGCCTCATTCGACCCTTCATTCGCCGAATAGGATTCATTCGTCCTAATAGTCATACTCAGCTTGTCATTCGCCAGAATCAGTTCATTCGGTGCCCGACATTCACCCCAAGCATCTTCATTCGTCCATCAGTCTGAAAAATTTTCTAAGTGTTGAATCTTGTTGTTCTTGCTTAAATGGAGGATTTAGCATTAATGGCTAATCAGAATCCTCGCATTCAGACTTTACTGTTGACTGAGACTGAGACAGGGAACTCCAACAAAGCTCCCAAGTTGCTATCCTTAGATGATTATCCACACTGGAAATATAGATTTGAGATTCACATCAATGGGGTGGATACTAACTTGTGGATGATGATTGAAGGAGGTTATCTTGGGCTTCTGAATGGGGATGGAACTCCTATGCTAGTCACACGGATGACTGAGCCTCAAAGGAAGCTTTATGATTATGAGAAGAAGACTTATGTTATTTTATCTCAGTCCATTGCTACTGACATTTTCCATCAGTTCAGACAGTTTACATCTTCTAAGTATTTGTGGGATGCTTTACAACAGCGTTATGAGGGCAACGATGCTTTGAAGAATATCAAGTCAAAGGCTTTAAAAAAGGAGTTCAACAGTTTCATGTATGTTGGAAACGAATCTTTGGATGAGTTGATTGCCAGATTCTATCATCTTTTGAGTGAGCTGTTCAATCATGAAGTCAAGACTACTACTGAGGAGAAGATTCAGTGTTTAGCAGATGCTCTACCTCCAAAGTGGAAATCCTTTTTGATGGTGCTTAAACAGAATGAGATGATGGCACATATGGACATAAATGATTTCATTCAGAAGCTAAAGGAGCAGGAAATAGAGAACAAGTGGAAAGCTAAACGGGTTGCTCAAGTTCAGGATCCATCATTGTATTATTCTACTCCTACAGTTGAAAAATCATCCTCACATGCTCCATTGAAGACAACCTTTGTTTCTAATACGACTGAAGCTCCATCTTCTTCTCAGATTCATTTTAGTAAGTCATCCTCCTCATCCAGCTCACAAAAGTAACATCATCAACCTGTCACAAGTCTGAAGACTGAAAATTTTGATAAAGTTACTGTTGAGATTGCTAAAGAACATATGGGTCTTTTGTCCACTTTGGTTAGTTCTTATGATGGACTGGTAGCAGGATAGATTGACAAACCTTATCTGACAAATGATGACTATTCTCAAATAGATCCAGATGACATGGAAAGGATTGACATCATGTGGGCTTTGGTAAGTGCTGTAAGGAGAGCTAAGGAGTTTGTCAAAAGGACTGGTAAAGACATTAACTTGAACAAGGAATCTAAGTTTGGTTTTGACATGGCCTCTGTCACTTGTTACAATTGTGGGGAGAAAGGTCACTTTGCTAGACAGTGCAAACAACCAAAGAAAGCAGGAAATAAAAATCCTTTTTATCATCATAAATCATCTTCTACAAATCCAGAAATAAGGCTTGTTCCTATTGATTCTCCTGTTCAAGCTGGTTCATCTAACTTAGGCAAAGCATTGATGGTTCAACAAGATGAGGGTGAAAACTGGGATTTCATATTTAATCATGATCAGAAGGAACAGGATAAAGCATGTGTTGCTGAAATCAAGAAATTGGATGATCAAAATGAAGATAGTATTTCAGGAGAAGCAAAGATTAGTGGAGAAGAAACATCAGGTTCTGAGTCAGAAAGCTTTTCAGAGTTAGAAAGCTTATTAGACTCAGACACTCTAGCAGATTTTGATGCTGATATTGAAGAATCTCCTACTCAGTTTGCTTTGATGGTAAACTCATCTGCTACTCCTGCTGCAACTTCACAATCTGATCAGGTATCTGATGAGTGTTCATCTTCTTGTTCTAGTTGTTTTAATTGTGTTGACCTTAACAGCAAGGTCCTTTCTTATCAAAATCACAATGCTGCTTTGATCAGCGATCTCAACCAGTGTATTGAAGCAAACAAAGTTTTAAACTCTAATGAAAAATATTTTTAAAATAAAATTGAACTTTTAAACAGACAACTTCCTGAGGCTGAGATTGCTGTTTTTAACAAGCAAGATGCTATAACTTCTTATCTCAAAACCATCAATGAGATAAAGAAGAAGTTAACCATAGTTGAGTGTGATTATGAGACCCTAGGACAAAAGCTAAAGAGCTATGAGAGCGCATCTTATATCATTGAGCACATGATCAGCAAAGGTTTTGATCATAAGGATAAAGGAAAAGTTAGCTATCAACATTGTCCTCCACCAATCTTGAACAACTTTGTCAATTCACCTGATGACAAAGATGTTAAAGATTTTCAAGTTAAAACTCCGTTAGTAATTGATCCAATAGGGATGATTACTAAGGAGGGTTCCTCCTTGTCAGAGGAATCTTTTGTGGAGGGGATTGTTGAAGATTGGGTCTCAGATTTTGAGGATGAATCTGACTATTCATCTGATTGTGTTACTACTCAGAATAAATCTTCTGTAGTTATTAAAGGTGACCCAATCTCATCATCAAAGATTTCTCAAGCTTTAAGCTTTGTTAAAGCTTCAAAAGAAAAGGAGACATGTGTGTCAAACAAGATTGACAATCTTGTTCCTAATGGGAGAAAGGGTTTGGTTTTAATCAGAATAAGTCTCAAACTAACGTTTTCAAACCAAAAAGACAGTCTTTCTCTGAATTAAAACATTTTCATAAAAAGGGTAACAACGTTTGTTTTGAGTGTGGTACACCTGGACACATAGTTAGATTTTGTCCACACCTGGTTAGACCAAAGATTGCACCACCCAGAAAACTAAATCAGGTTTTCATCAAAGCTGTCAAATCTGAATCCAAGTCAGATCAGACAAAACCCAAACAATTCACACAAGTTAAACCTGTGGATATGGGTAAAGGGAAACTGATGAACTTGAATGTTCCCAAGATGGTAATTGTTAATCAAGTTAACTCATCATCCATTTATCTAAAAAATTCTTTTAGTAAAAATGCAGTCTGGAAGGTCAAGTCTGAGACTTCAGTTCCATCCACTTCAGACAAGGTTGTTTCAGATGGTAAATGGATCGATGTTTTGATCCGAGACTCTTTGGGTCAACCCAAGACTGTAAAGCTTGGGTTCCCAAATTGAAGTAATTGTTTCATTTTTGTGTAGGTTGCCCCTACAGCTGCTCTTAACAGCTCTTGGATTGTTGACAGTGGGGCTTCCAGACACATCACTGGTGATATATCGCTTCTCTCCAATGTGAATTCAGTTCGAGGTGGATATGTTGCGTTTGCCGGTGACAAAGGTGGTTTTATCACAGGAGAGGGAATTTTGTCAAATGGGCAACTTTCATTTGATAAAGTCAGATATGCCAATCAATTGGAGAATAATCTTCAATCTGTATCACATATTTGTGATAAACAGTACAAGATTCTCTTTGATGACTCCAAATGCTACATTCTTAAGGAAGGTGTGGTTATCCCTGAAGATTGGATCTTATTGTCAGCTCCTAGAAAGCAAGACTTGTATGTACTCAACATGGCCACAGCTTCAACAACATCCTTCAAACTTCATGTTTTATGACAAGGCAACTGAGAAAGATTCAATACTTTGGCATAAGAGGATGGGTCATTTGAGTCTCCGCAAGATGAATCATTTGGTACATAACAATCTGGTTGAGGGGGTTACTCTGAAGAATTTTAAGCTGTCTGATATCTGTGTATCCTGCAAAAAGGGCAAGCAAGTCAAGCAGTCTCACAAACCAAAGAAGTATCACTCAATCACTGTTCCACTTGAGCTTCTCCATATGGATCTTTTTGGTCCTGTTAACCGTAAGAGTATAGCTGGAGATCAATACTGTCTTGTCATTACTGATGAATTTTCCAGATACTCTTGGGTATTCTTTCTAATGGAGAAATCTGAAACTTTTGATTGTATTCAAGTATTGGTTACCAAACTTGAATCTCTTTATAAGCTCAAAGTTCGGATACTCAGAACAGACAACGGGACAGAATTCAAGAATCACAACATGGAGAATTTATGCAATTCACGGGGAATTGTTCAACAATTTAGTGCCCCTTATGTTCCGCAAATGAACGGTGTTGCTGAGCAAAAGAACAGGACTTTGATTGAGGCTGCTAGGACAATGCTTGCTGATTCTTCTCTTCCAGTTCAGTTTTGGAACGAGGCTGTAGCAAATGCTTGTTACACTTTGAATCGGGTTTTGATAGTGAAGAGGCATGGGAAAACTTGCTTTGAACTGCTTCATAACAGAAAGCCAAATCTTAAGTATCTTGAACCTTTTGGTGCACCATGCACTATGCTTAAGAAACACGAGCAGGGCAAGTTCAATGAGAAAGTGGAAGAAGGGTATTTTCTTGGGTACAACACTCCAAATAAAATGGTTTATAATAGAGCAACACAGAATGTAGAGGAGTGATACCATGTTATTGTTCAAAAATATTCTATGCCTCAACCAGGAAAAGGGCCAGACTGGATGTTTGATTATTCAGGTCTCTTTGATTCGTTCAATATGCCTCCCATGTATTCAGATGAAGATGTTGCGGTTCAAATGTTATATGATGTACCAAATGCACCTAATGAACCCGTACCACCTTCATCCACTTCAATTCCCATTGTATAGACAAATGATGACAGCTCAGACACTGATGAAACCCTGCTCCACCAGTTGCCCCAGAACAAAATGTTGATGATCTTGTACCAGATCTTAAAGATTTGAATTTGAACAATCTAGATCCACAGGTTGAGGTTCCTCCCCATCCAGTTGGAAGAATTAATCGTATTCACCCTCAAGAGAACATAATTGGGAGTCCATTAGATGGAGTTAAGACCAGAAATCAGCTTTCTTCAGGGGGACTTGATGACATTCTTGATTTTGCAGATGTAAGCTTTTGTGCTCATTCCTGTTTTATCTCTCAGGTGGAACCACGAACTGTCACTGAGGCTTTAAAGGAAGAATCATGGGTTGATGCCATGCAAGAAGAACTGTTGCAATTCAAGAAGTTAGGTGTCTGGCAACTTGTTGACAGACCGAAAGGTGCTAAAGTCATTGTCACTAGGTGGGTTCTTCATTGCAAGAAAGATGATCATGGCATCATTGTTCGAAACAAGGCACGTCTGGTTGTTCAAGGATTCAGACAGATCGAAGGTTTGGACTATAATGAAGTATTTGCACCGGTTGCTCGACTTGAAGTAATTCGTATTTTCTTGGCTTATGCATCCTTCAAGAAGTTAAAAGTTTATTAAATGGATGTCAAGAGTGCATTTCTTCATGGTGTGATAAGTGAAACAGTGTATGTCAGTCAACCTCCTGGGTTTGAGGATCCATTGCATCAAGACCAAGTCTACAAGTTAGACAAGGCCTTATATGGATTGCATCAAGCACCGAGAGCATGGTATGAGACACTATCTACTCATCTTCTGAGCAACGGGTTCAGAAGAGATGTCATTGACTGTACACTGTTTATTCGAGAAAAATATGGTGATCTACACTTGGTACAAGTTTATGTGGACGACATCATCTTCGGTTCAACAAATGATGATCTGTGCAAGGATTTTGAGAAGGTTATGAAAGAAAAATTCGAGATGAGCTCAACGGGAAAGATGAAATTTTTTCTGGGATTACAAGTGGATCAGTCTGAGGCAGGGATATTTATTCATCAGACCAAATATGTTGGTGATATACTGAGCCGGTTCAGTATGTCCGATGCAAAACCTGCTGGTACCCCACTGGCTGTTAATCACGTGATTACACCATATGAAAAGGGGGAGTTAATTGATGCCACTCTGTACCGAGGAATGATTGGTTCTCTTATGTACCTTACTGCTTCTCGGCCAGACATCATGTTCGCCACATGCTTGTGTGCACGTTATCAATCGAAACCAAGAGTGTCTTATCTGATTGCTGTGAAAAGGATTATGTGTTATCTGAAGGGTACACCGGATCTTGGTTTATGGTACCCTTATGATGATAATTTTGAACTTACTGCATACAGTGACTCAGATTATGGCGGATGCAAGAGAGACTTCAAGTCAACATCGGCGGGATGTCACTTCTTTGGAACCTGATTAGTTACCTGGAAGTGCAAGAAGCAGACGTCGGTGTCTCTTCAACCTGTGAAGCTGAATACATTGCTGCTGCTAGTTGTTGTTCTCTGATCATCTGGATCCAACAGCAACTCTGGGACTATGGGTTACATTTTTCTAACACTCCTATATATGTTGACAACACTGCTGCCATAGCTGTTACTAAAAATCCTGTTCAGCACTCGAAAACAAAACTTATCGACATAAAATATCACCTCATACGTGATTGTTATGAAAAGAAACTAATCGATGTTGTTAAAATTCACACCGATCACCAGAAAGCTGATCTTTTTACAAAAGCTTTTGATAAACCAATATTTTTATATCTTTTATCGGATAATGGTAATTTTAAAAAGGATAAAGTCCTACCTTCATCTGAATCTCACAAATGATCATCGTTTTTCTTAGTTAGTTTAGTTTTGATTTATTTCTTTATTTCATTTACTTCTCTTGTTTATTTTCTTATCTTAAAGAAAAAACTAAAAAATATTTTCTGTTTTAGGTTTTTAGGGGGAGAAAGTATATTAATTTGAAAAACCAAAAACATCTAAAAATTTAAAAAATACAAAAACAATTGAAAATTTAGTAAAAACGAGAAAGTCTTTATTGAGAAAGTAATACATTAATCTATCAAGTCCTAAAAGTGTTAGTGAGTGCACAAATGGAAGACATATGAGAAGTGTGAGCTAATGTACTGATAGGCTGACTTTGCAAAATGAATAAACAAATTTGTGAATACTTACAAAATCTGAATTGTGGGATCTATTTTTGAAAGACAGTTAAGTGAGAAATAGTTTATGACTCAAATCAAGCATACACCTGTTATCATGAGATCCAATAAGGTTTCCAATGATTCATGAATTCAAAGTCTGTACACGTGCCATATTGCCGGGACGAACCGAGCTGAAGCCGTCCATTCAGATGAGAATGATTGAATAAAAATAAAAGAAAAAGAAAATCAAGCTGGTATTAAGCTTGTAAAAAAATAAAATAAGTTCGATTCCATACACATGCCATATTACTGGGACAAACCTAGTTGAAGCCGTCCATTTGGATAGAACAAGTCAAGCATGTCAATATAGATTTGTATACGTGCCATATTACTGGGACGAACCTAGTTGAAGCCGTCCATGAGATTGTGTTGGTCATGTGAGACAAATCAAAAAGAAAATAAATTGGAACCTTATATAATTTATGATGCTGGGTATTAAGACGTGGGGAGATGAGTTACAAACTGAGTTCAAACCTTTGCTGAATAGATAAAACGGGTAACTCAGTCAGAAAACATCAGTGATCATCAAATGAGTTTGATAATTTTGTATTTTAAAGCTTAAAGTGGACAAATATATCAGTAATCAGATCACAAGTCAAAAGTGTCTGAAATGAATCATTAAGTGATGCTAATGTGATGTGGTTTGGTGTATGTGTTAATTTCTCAATAGACTTCTCACAAAAATATGTGTTTAATTGTTCTTAGTTGTTAGTTGTACAGTTGTATTTTGTTTCAGAAAATTATAAAAAGATTTTATATTTTCCATTTCAGTTTAGGTGATCATTTGTAGGTTCAGATGTCTGTCTTATCTGAATCCTGAACAAACTAGACTTATCTTCATAATTGGCATCATTTTTACTGATCAAATGTCAAATCTTGAAATTACTTTGTGTTTTTGTGAGGGCAATTATCTCATTCGCCCGAATGAGTATTGAGTATGATTCATTCGACCGAATGAACTGCATTCGGCGAATGAGTCATTCGACCGAATCAACATAAGCCGAAGGAGGTCAATCGGCTAGTTTCACTCGACGAATGAAGATTAGGCTGTCACTCATTCAGCAAATGACTTTAGAGCGATTGGCTCATTCGCCAGTCTCATTCGGCGAATGACCCACCCTATATAAACAGTAAATCGGGTGAACTACCTCATTCACCGAAATTTCATTCGCCCGATACTGTGTGAACCCCATTCGCCCGAATCTCTTCTCTCTTCAGTTGTTCATTTTCTCTTGATTTCTTTCGTCCCAGCTTCTGATAATCTTGTTTCGCATCATCTCAGGTACATGGAAATCAAGAATCGTTGAATTTTGACCGCCGAATCGTTCAAAACAGCATCTATTCAAGGGATTTAGGGTTTTTAAAATCGCCTTGTCAATAGTTGGTCTTAATGGACTTAAACTGATATAAGATCTGTTTTAAACTTTTTAGTCGGTGGTTTCTGAGCATGGATGTATAATTTTTATGTGCTGATTTGAGAATTTTGTCTAAAGGGATTCGAATATGAACAGACAGCCGAATGATGCCATTCGGCGAATGGGTCAATCGACGAATGAGAATCATTCGGCGAATGAGATTCATTCGACGAATGACGTTCATTCGGCGAATGAAACTCATTTGACTAATGACTCATTCGACGAATGAAGCCATTCGACTAATAAACTCATTCGACCAAGGGTCATTCGTCCAAATTAACCTCATTCGGCAAATCAGTTTAAACTGATTCTTTGTTCTGAATTCCGATCTGCTTTTTGTATCTTATGCAATAGAACTGTTCTAACAATTTTTTATCTGATTTACAGAATGGTTGGATACAAATCGGTGACAAAGAACATCATCTGCGCACATTTGGATCTCACCACTCCGAACGCCAAACACTGCACTGAGATCATCCCATTTCTCAGACGTTCGAGGATTTTCACTGCCATATCTACTTTGCATGTGCCACATCATTCACATTAGCAAGATTTCTAGGCTTCTGCTGGTATAGACTTCGAAGCAGAACCAACTGTGATCAGAGAAAAGGTTCTTCGGAATGATGTTGTTATCTCTGCAGATCATATTAGGAGAGTTTGTGGATTTCAAAATGAACCTGATCAACCATACGTACTTGATCGATATTTGGTTCGTGGCTGCTTTATGAGATGCAAGTACGAAGGTGATCTGGGAGCCTGGATCCTGAACAAGGCTTATATGTCTCCACAGTTCAAGTACCTCGATCATGTATTGATTGACTGCCTTGGATCTAGGAGAGGGGGTTTTGATGATATGAGGGAGACGATACAATGTGCATTCGTTGCCCTGGTGCTGAACCGACCATTCAACTTCTCTGAGATGATCTTCACTCATATGAAGGAGAATGTGGTTTTGAAGGGAGATAAGAAGTTCTTGATGTATTCGAGATTCTTGCAGCTGTTGATCGATGCACAGCTGCCTGATCTGCCAAGGATCAATGCTGATATCATTAGGCTGGAGCACATGAATGACATCACTCCCAACAGAGTGATGTCATACAGAGGCAAGGAGAGGAAACCTGCAACTCGATCTCTATTTGGTATCTTTCTAGACCTGATTATGTAGCACCTGTTGGTCGGAGATGGAGACACGATGACTCTGATTCAGATATGGAAGATATAGTTGTGCCTAATGATGGTGGTGATGATGTTGCTGGTGCAGGTGATAGTAGTGGTGGTGCTGGTGAGAGCTCAGTGGTTGTAAGCACTGTAGCTTTTAGTTCTGTTGGTGTGAGTATGGGTGTTGATTATGCGACCACTACTGCTGATGTTAGCCTGGTTGAGGATGTTGCTGTGGCTACTGATGCTGGTGTGAGTACTTCTATAGCTGCTGATGAGGATGTAGATATTGATTCACTGATGGAACTGGACTTCATAGCTACTACTACCTCCACAGTGACTACTTCTTTCGATATTACAGGCACCACATCTGTTGATGATGAGGATGAGTCATATGACTCAAGTGATGATGATGGTAAAGCTGGTGCTGATGAAGCTGATAGTTTTGATTCAGAGGATACACCAGATGATGAGTTCGAGAGTGTATGGATTGGTGGGAGATTGATGAAGAGGAAGAGGAAGAGAAGTGAAGCAGAGATGGTGGAGATTACTGATCCATTATTCATTCCTGAGTTTGATTTTTCACCTCCTCCACGTTCCTCTATTCCAGCTACTGCATCAGTTTCTGTTGCTGCAGTTCAATCTTCTTCATATCTTGCTGGCAGGAGGAAGAGATCGAGGTTCCTCTTTCAGAGGAGGTCAGAACTGACGACAGTTGGTACATCTACTGTTACATCAGTAGCAGCTGTCTCAGTTTCATCACTGACCAGGTCAAGGGCTACTCCGACTCGTGCCACTACAGCCCCTCTGACCACCTCTATGTTTCAGACTTCTGTTTTTACTGTTGCCACTGCTGGTCCCTCCGTATCACGAGCTGACACGTTCGTGCCTACTGTTTCAGTTGTGGATCAGCTTACCAACCTAAACAATATGTTTCTTAGATTGATGGAGAGGAGACTTGAACTGGAAAGGAAGAATAAGGAGCAGGAGTTGATTATTGCTTGTCACGCCCCCTGCGCCGCGTGCGGAATCCACGGCGCGGTGACGATCGATGGTTGAATCATGCACAATTATTGAATAAGAACAACCTCAATGCATTACTAAGTTTCATAAAGTTTAGACCATCGTTAGTTACAGACATTCTATCTATCTATCAAAAGAATGACAACTATAGACCCAAAAATATTGTTTACAAAATAAGACTCAAACAAGACAATTAAATAATCAGGATTAAGTGTGTTTCTAAATCCATCCTATCTTGTTTCTTCATCTTGTTCTATCTTAGAATGGTCTCCTTAGTTGTCCTTAGAACGTCTTAAATCTGATTACCTGAAAAACGTGAAAAGTACCTGTCAACTACAAAAGTAGTTGGTGAAAACAATAGGTTTAACAATTGTAAATATGAATCTGCAATGTAAGGCATATGTATAAAACAATGAATGAAAATACATGGATGGTTGCAACCCAAACTAACATCAAGTATGTATAATGTGTCCAAACAGTCATCAGACTGTTTGCTAGAAACCAACATATAATCAAGTCCCAAACTACGTTTGGAGTAAGAAAATTAGTCAGCAAACGCATCAACACGAGCTGTACTAACAAGTTTACTCAGAAGACAACTCCGTGTTGACGTAACCTGGTCAATATGACGTATGCTGGTAAACTAAATCAGCAGCAATTTCATATTACCGTAATGCAACCAATTCAGCAATTAGCCTTTAAAACAAATTTAAAAGCTAATTCCAGCTTTGGCGTAACCAAATGTGTCCGCTTTTCCTTGTTGTGATCACCCAGTACTAATGCTATATGAATATAAATATGTAACTTGATGTATGTATAAGTTTGTTAACAACGATGAATAGCATGTTTTTGAATACTATGACTTGAAACCATTGATTGAAATGCCTTATTTCATTATCATGATTTGAAAAAAAACCTTGCTTTGTTACCATGAATTTAAAACCTTGCTTGAATACCATGAATTGAAAACCTTCCTTGAATACCATGAATTGAAAACCTTTTGATTGAATACCAAGAATAGAGTCCTTGTGTAATAACAAGGTTTAAAAATATCATTTTATTGAAAACACAAGATTTTAGTAAGAGAGTTATAAAACTTATTCCTTAAAAGTATTTATCATTTATAAAACCGTTTATGTAAAATTGGTGTAAGACAGTTTAGTGAAACTATTATAAAACCTTTTAGTAGAACCTGGAAACAGTTGATAAAACCATTATAAACGGTTGATAATTCTTTTGGAAATAGTTGGGAAATCCCTTGGATTTCTAAAGTGAACTTGCAATAGTTGAACAGTAGTATAAATCCTGTATATGAAATATGATTTGCATAAAGAGAGTTTGATCACGTGTTCCACCCCAAAACAGTTGAAAACAGTAAAAGAGGGGCTAAAGTTCTCACCTGACAGCAGTAGACTCTGAACTAGATCAAGTAACAAGTAGCAAACAAGACTTCTTGTTGGTTCCTATATCATTGTAATCATACATATAATATAAGATTTGTAATATTGTACTCATTGATTGATTGATTGCTTGTGTTTTTATGACATTGCTTATCCTTTGAATATCTTGATTTTAACTAATTCGAATCCTTTTGAAATTGATTCTTGAGTGTTAGGTTTATGCATTATCAAAATGTTGTCATATTTGAAATGAGTAAATGTTTATTGAAATTTAGCTAGTGGCTTTATAGTGGGCCAACTATCCCATATGAGCCAATTGCAACTGGGCCTTAAGGTTAGTCATGGGCCCAACAAGCTCTAATGGCCACACGGGTGTTGTTTGGGCCAAAGTGAGTCAATCAATTTGGGCAGAAGGAGTGAAGTGGTGAGCTCAAGCTTCATGGGCCGGTTGACATGTATTGGACTAAGGAAATTGGGCTGGAATAGCCACATGGACCGAAAGGTGACTTGTTTGCTTCGGTATATGTTGATCAAATGGTTCTAAGGTGGTTAACTAGTGATAGCCGCAAGTCCCCTAGGTTTGGCCATCCAGGGTAGCGAACCTTTTCGGTTCAAGAGACCTAGGTTCGCCTAGGTTGGGTTCGTGAGTTTAGGAAGGTTCGGACATGTGATGGGGGTACCCAGGTTCGGCCAGGGTTTTGATAATCGAAGGTTCGTTCGTACTAGAGGTTTGTGCATGGTAGGTTCGCGATCCACTAAATGATAGCAGGGTTCGGCTAATGAAAAACAACCATGGGTTCGCCGGGCATAGCAGGTTCGGTCTCCATGCAAACGGCTCGGCCGACTAAATGGTTCGGCAAGGGTTTGGTGTTGGAGGCTCGTCCCATGCAGGGTTCGTTCATGACAATGGTTCGGCTAGCAAAGTTCGTAGGTTGATGGTTCGTCACCCCCTCCTGGGGCTTCGCAACAGGTTCGGCCACCCCACTTGCCAAGGGTTCGGCTGGTCGGGTTCGGCTAGGACTTGAAGGTTCGTGAACAATCTGATGCAGCCCCCCCGACGAACATGTTATCATCACCACCATCCAACATCGTTCCTTTAATCCAACCATTCCCATAAAACAAACACATAAAACAAAGAATGAAAACCCAAATTTTCGAAGTCTTTCATGGATTCGTACCTCTGATTTGACCGGATAAATCACCAGATCTGTTGTACTTCCTTGTAGAGGACGTCAAGGACTATGCGTGGACACCAAGAACACCCAAATCCATTGAGTAACGAGTGAGTTATGAGGCTTGGAAGGTTGAAATTCTAGTGAGAGGGAGGGTTCGCAAAATGAACCATCCTTCTTTTTGACAAAGAGAACCGGAGCTCCCTAGGGAGAGAAACTCGGTCTTATGAAACCTTTGTCTAGAAGCTCTTGGAGTTGACTAGACAGTTCTTGCATCTCAGACGGTGCTAATCAATATGGTGACTTCGCCACTGGGTTTGCCCCAGGGACAACATCAATATGTAACTTGATGTATGTATAAGTTTGTTCACAACGATGAACACCATGTTTTTGAATACTATGACTTGAAACCATTGATTGAAATGCCTTATTTGATTATCGTGATTTGAAAAAAAACCTTGCTTGAATACCATGAATTGAAAACCTTGCTTGAATACCATGAATTGAAAACCTTGCTTGAATACCATGAATTGAAAACCTTTTGATTGAATACCGAGAATAGAGTCCTTCGGTAATAACAAGGTTTAAAAATATCATTTTATTGAAAACACAAGATTTTAGTAAGAGAGTTAAAAAACTTATTCCTTAAAAGTATTTATCATTTATAAAACAATTTAAGTAAAATTGGTGTAAAACAGTTTAGTGAAACTTTTATAAAACCTTTTAGTAGAACCTGGCAACAGTTGATAAAACCATTATAAACGGTTGATAATTCCCTTGGAAATAGTTGGGAAATCCCTTGGATTTCTAAAGTGAACTTGTAACAGTTGAACAGTAGTATAAATCATGTATATGAAATATGATTTGCATAAAGAGAGTTTGATCACGTGTTCCACCCCAAAACAGTTGAAAACAGTAAAAGAGGGGCTAAAGTTCTCACCTGAAAGCAGTAGACTCTGAACTAGATCAAGTAACAAGTAGCAAACAAGACTTCTAATTGGTTCCTATATCATTGTAATCATACATATAATATAAGATTTGTGATATTGTACTCATTGATTGATTGATTGACTTGTGTTTTTATGACATTGCTTATCCTTTGAATAGCTTGATTTTAACTAATTCGAATCCTTTTGAAAAGGATTCTTGAGTGTTAGGTTTATGCATTATCAAAATGTTGTCATATTTGAAATGAGTAAATGTTTATTGAAATTTAGCTAGTGGCTTTATATTTGGCCAACTATCCCATATGAGCCAATTGCAACTGGGCCTCAAGGTTAGTCATGGGCCCAACAAGCTCTAATGGCCACACGGGTGTTGTTTGGGCCAAAGTGATTCAATCAATTTGGGCCGAAGGAGTGAAATGGTCAAGCTAAGCTTCATGGGCCGGTTGACATGTATTGGACTAAGGAAATTGGGCTGGAATAGCCACATGGACTGAAAGGTGACTTGTTTGCTTGGGTATATGTTGATCAAATGGTTCTAAGGTGGTCAACTAGTGATAGCCGCAAGTCGCTTAGGTTTGGCCATCCAGGGCAGCGAACCTTTTCGGTTCAAGAGACCTAGATTCGCCTAGGTTGGGTTCGTGAGTTTAGGAAGACTCGGCCATGTGATGGGGGTACCAGGTTTGGCCAGGGTTTTGATAATCGAAGGTTCGTTCGTACTAGAGGTTCGTGCATGGCAGGTTCGCGATCCACTAAATGATAGTAGGGTTTGCCTAACGAAAAACAACCATGGGTTCGCCGGGCATAGCAGGTTCGGTCTCCATGCAAAGGGTCGGCCGACTAAATGGTTCGGAAAGGGTTCGGTGTTGGATGCTAGTCCCATGCAGGGTTCGTTCATGACAATGGGTCGGCTAGCAAAGTTCGTAGGTTGATGGTTCGCCACTCCCTCCCGGGGCTTCGCAACAGGTTCGGCCACCCCACTTGCCAAGGGTTCGGCTGGTCGGGTTCGGCTAGGACTTGAAGGTTCGCGAACCATCTGATGCATCCCCCCCGACGAACCTGTTATCATCACCACCATCCAACATCGTTCCTTTAATCCAACCATTCCCATGCTATGACTACTTGTAAACACATCCTCGAAATGTTGTGGGTTCGAAGATTTAGCTTCAAAGAATGAAAACCCTAATTCTAGTGAGAGGGAGGACGTCAAGGACTACGCGTGGACACTAAGAACACCCAAATCCGTTGAATAACGAGCGAGTTATGAGGCTTGGAAGGTTGAAATTCTAGTCAGAGGGAGGGTTCGCGAATTTGGTTTAGAGAGAGGTGGTGGCTGCAATAAATGAAGGAAATTAAGGGCTTTTATGCCCCGGGTGTTTCCCCGCATGTTCGGTCTCGCTCGGTGTCGGTTTCACGTATTTTTACGTACGCGTCAACACGGTTACAAAAATAATATTTTGAATTGTTTTTGATGAGTTTCAAAATTGTAAAATGTAAAATAAATTATTTTACTTATTTTTACTTGCTCGTACGAAAACCGACCGTTAAACGATTACGATTACGTGTATACCCGAAATCGCGTACGTTTTTCAGTCGTATTATTTATTATCGTTTACTCGTAATTATAAGTTCAACATTCGTATCTTTGTGGATCGTCACCCACAACTATACTCATTCTTGCTTACGCATTACGATTTTGTTTGATTAATTGTTTGTCATACTATTCGTCAGAACACTACGCACTAACACCGTCCCATTACACCGAACGCAGTATATGTATAGGGCATACCCCAGAGTCCAGCTACCTGCCTTATCTGATGCCATCCCACCACTGTTTCGATATAATACAATAGTGTTCTTGCCTAGTGCAATCGACTGTAAATAAATAATACATACTTGTTCCTAAATTTTTTCCTAAATAATTGAGATCCTATCACACACAAACACGATCATGAACACATGAATCACTTTGACTGATTGGATATAAATACACATTGTTCTAACACTGTTTATGACTACCATGACTAAATGTACAGATGTTACATTGCTCAACTCACTGAGCGAGTAAATGAGCAAGATACTCTGCTTCTTCAGGCTGCCGATCAAGGAGCTGATCTACGGGCTCGATCAGCCTAGCAAGAAGAGCGGTTGCTGAAGTACATAGATGAGCACAACCAGCTGGCATTGACAGCCACTGGTTTCAATGAACGGATTCTGTTATTGGAAGAGGAGAATGCTCGTCTTGCTGAACAAGTTTAGAATCTCAAAGACAGCACTCCCAGACTTGAAGGCACTGCTGCTCAATCCGATGATTCAGATTCTGAGTAAGAAAAGGAAGACGAATAGGAAGAAGAGGAAGAGGAATATGATGAGGAGAAAGTTGACTATGAAGATTCTGATAAAGCTGATGATTCAGATGATGATGATCAGGATGGATCAGGAAGTGGGTCTTCTGGTTCATCAAGTTCTGATGATGATGATGATGATGATCAAGCCCCTTCAACATCTGAGATCCGGTCCAAGATTGCTAATGAAAAGAAGAAACAAGCTCCTCCTCCACCTCCTCCTACACAGACTAAAGAACCAGAAGCTACTGAGGAAGTAGATGATGTGCCTGTGAGACGTCAACTGGACGAGACTCTTACTATGATTCTTGACGCTCAAGGAATCGTACAGCACTCAGTTAGCTACGATAAGGAGGAGGGAGAGATTATACATTGCTTATCAAAGGAGCAAATTGCAGAGTTATTCAGGTTAAACCCTGATGAGGTTATCACTGAGGATACCTCCGTTCCTGTTACTGATGAGCCAACTCCAGAGACATTTGATGATGTAGATGAAGTCATCCTGGAGGATATTACCGATGAAGAATACCCAATGTATACATCAGCTGAGGAAGAGCTGCCAACATTTACTGATCAGTTTGATCAAGTCACTGAAGACCTACTGATCCGATACTTAAAAGAACAAGTTGAGGTTAGCAAAGCCGAAGCTGATGATCAAAAGAAAAGAAAAGAGGAATGGAAGGCCTACAGGGAGGTCCTGAAGAAAGAAAGCACCATGAAGTTGCTAGCTACGCACAAGAAAGTATACAGGACCAAAGGCTACAAGGCTGGAGGTCAAATTTTAAGCTGGGCATACTTTCATGATCTTGGTTGCTATGCTGTGAAGAGAGAAAGAGGCATTGACTACTTCAAGCATCCTCACGATTTTAAGACGTTGCCAGGTTTTGAAGTCAATCAGTTAGCACGTCTGAGGATGCTATATAGTGAAGATTCTGGAATGTCAGCCTGGTTTTCTCGTCAGATTCAGTACGAATACAGAAAGAGATGGGTGAACTTCTAGCCCCAACAGCCTGAACGTTATTATTTGCCAGAAATTGATGGAGACACCCGAAAGAACAAAGTTATCCTGAAGTGACTTCCTCCTAATATTTTAAAGAAGATTCCGTTAAGGAAGATGCGACAAGACTTTATAGAAGGCTTCCGATTGTGGTACTATGATGGGCGAAGTGGAGAAGCTGTGATTGTCATGTGCAAAGATAAGATGTGGGAAACAGAACGGATTTTTGATCCAATGTGGTTGACTAACTTGTCCCACAAAGATGTCCAAGCACTATTTCGTCATCAGATTTTCTTCGATGTACAGGACATGGTACAGGCGCTACAGTTAATGCGAGTGATCCGTCTCTGCAGTATATTCAAGATTCATGCTGGAGCAGACTGGAAAGCTATTTCTGAAAAGTCTTTCGAGAAAGACACTTCCAAGGTGTGAACTAGGTCCAAGGGGGAGTTTGTAGATGCATTTTATGTCCCTAGTTCAATTTTGTATTAACCATCATGTAAAGTTCAAGTTATATTAATGGAAGTTGTCTTTATATGTTGATATTAATGTTTAAATGTTGATTATATGTTTGTTTGATTTGATTTAGTAATGTTTAATGTTAAGTATGTGTTCTGACCATTCGGGCGAATGATTCTAACGAATGAAGTCATTCGCCGAATGAACGCCCTAGCGAATGACATAGGCGAGCGAATGAGTCATTCGCCGAATGACTCATTCGACTGACTTGTCCATTCGACATAGTCATTCGCCGAATGAGCTGCTTCGGCCACTCATTCGGCCGAGTGACTACAGTCTATATATACAAGTTCAAATCATTTCAAACCTAACTTTTCTGAGTCCTCATTCTTCCCAGTGCACTACATTGTCAAACCCTTGAAGTTTTGAGCGATTCTTACCGTCCAACTTCGATTCTCAACCCGTGGTGATCGATTCTCACTCACACGTTGATTATATTCTCTCGATTCACCACGATTACTGTTGATTTCTATTGGAAAACCCTGGAATAGGATTCCGCACTATTCCAGAGGCTGTCAAGCAGATTTCTCTTAGAATCGGATTGTTTCCGAGCTCCTACTAGGTCCTACAAAGTCCTCCACCAATCTTGAACACCTTTGCCAATTCTCCAGATGACAAAGATGTTAAAGATTTCCAAGTTAAAACTCCATTAGTAATTAATTCAATTGGGATGATTACTGATGAGGGCTCCTCCTTGTCAGAGGAATCTTTTGTGGAGGGAATTGTTGAAGATTGGGTCTTAGATTCTGAGGATGAATCTGATGATTCATCAGAGTGTGTTACTGTTTAGAATCAGCCACCAGTTGTCATGAAAGGCGACCCAATCTCATCTTCAAAAATTTATCAAGATTTAGGCTTTGTGAAAGCTTCAAAAGAAAATGAAGCTTGTGTATCTAACAAGATTGACAATCTTGTTCCTAATGGGAAAAAGGGTTTGGGTTTTAATCAGAACAAGCCTAAAACAAATTTTTTTAAACCACATAGGCAGTCCTTTTCTGAATTAAAACATTTTCATAAAAAAGGTGACAAAGTTTGTTTTGAGTGTGGTACACCTGGACACATGGTTAGATTTTTTCACAGTTGATCAGACCGAAGGTTGCACCACCCAGAAAACTAAATCAGATTTTTATCAAAGCTGTCAAATCTGAATCTAAGTCAACTCAAGCAAAACCCAAACAACCAAATCAAGTTAAACCTTTGGACAAGGGTAAAGGGAAACCGGTGAACTTGGATGTTCTCAAATTGATAAATATTAATCAAGCAAAGTCATCATCCATTTATCTGAAAAACTATTTCAGTAAAAACTCAGTCTGGAAAGTCAAGTCTTTTGAGACTTCAGTTTCACCCATTCCAGACAAGGCTATCCCCGATGGTAAATGGATCGATGTTTGGATCCGAGACTCATTGGGTTAACCCAAGACTGTAAAGGCTTGGGTTCCGAAAAGGAACTAATCGTTTGTGTTTGTGCAGGTTGCCCAAACAGCTGCTCTTAACAGCTCTTGGATAGTTGATAATGGGGCTTCTAGGCACATGACTGGTGATATTTCGCTACTCACCAACGTTAATTCTGTTCGAGGTGGTTACATAGCGTTTGCCGGTGACAAAGGCGGGTTCATAACAGGAGAGGGTATTTTGTCAAATGGCCAAGTTTCTTTCGACGAAGTCAGATATGTCAAGCAGTTGGGGGATAATCTGCTTTCAGTGTCACAGATGTGTGACAAGCAGTATAAAGTTCCTTTTGATGACTCCAAATGCTACATTCTCAAGCAAGGCGTGACTATTCCTGAAGATTGGATTTTAATGTCAGCTCTCCGTAAGCAAGACTTGTATGTACTCAATATGGCCACAGCTTCAACAACATCCTCCACAGCTTCATGTTTTATGTCAAAAGCAACTGAAAAAGATTCAATTCTTTCGCATTAGAGGATGGGCCATTTGAGTCTACGAAAGATGAATCATTCGATGCACAATGATTTGGTTGAGTGGGTTAGTCTGAAAAATTTTAAGCTATCTGATGTCTGTGTATCCTGCAAGAAAGGAAAGCAGACCAAGCAGTCTCACAAGCCAAAGAAGTATCATTCAATCACTGTTCCACTTGAGCTTCTCCACATGTATCTATTTGGTCCTGTAAATCGCAAGAGTATAGCAGGAGATCAATACTGTCTCGTCATAACTGATGAGTATTCCAGATACTCTTGGGTTTTCTTTCTAAAGGAGAAATCTGAAACGTTTGATTGCAATCAAGTGTTGGTTACCAAACTTGAATCTCTTTATAAGCTCAAGATTCGTATGCTCAGAACAGACAACGGGACATAATTCAAGAATCACAACATGGAGAATTTCTGCAATGCACGGGGAATTGTTCAACAGTTTAGTGCCCCTTATTTCACACAAATGAATGGTGTTGCTAAGCAGAAAAACAAAACTTTGATTGAGGCTGCTAGGACGATGCTTGCTGATTCATCTCTACCAGTTCAGTTCTGGAATGAAGCTGTAGCAAATGCTTGTTACACACTGAACCAGGTTTTGATAGTGAAGAGACATGGGAAGACTTTCTTTGAACTGCTTCATAACAGAAAGCCAAATCTTAGGTATCTTGAACCCTTTGGTGCACCGTGCACGATGCTTAAGAAACACGAGCAGGGCAAGTTCAATTCGAAGGTGGTAGATGGGTATTTTCTTGGGTACAGCACTCCTAAGAAAAGAGTGTACAACAGATCAACTCAGAATATGGAGGAGTGGTAGCATGTTGATGTTTAGAGACATTCTATGCCCCTACCTGGAAAAGGCCTAGACTAGATGTTTGACTATTCAGGCCTTTTTGACTCATTCAATATGCCTCCCATGTACTCAGATGAAGATGTTGCGGTTCAAATGCTGTATGATGCACAAAATACACCTAATGAACCAGTGCAACCTTCATCCGCTTCAATTCCCACAGTACAGAAAAATGATGGCAGCTCAGACACAGACAACAACCCTGTTCAGCCTGCTGCCTCCGAACCAGATGTTGACAATCTTGTACCAAATCTTGAGGATTTGAATTTGAACAATCTAGATCCACAGGTTGAGGTTCCTCCTCATCCTGTTGGAAGAATTAATCGTATTCATCCTCAAGAGAACATCATTGGAAGTCCACTAGATGGGGTTAAGACAAGAAACCAGCTTTCTTCAGGGGGACTTGCAGACATTCTTGATTTTGCAGATGTAAGCTTTTGTGCCCATTGTTGCTTCATCTCCCAAGTTGAACCACGAACTGTTACATAAGCTTTAAAGGAAGAATCATGGGTTGATGCTATGCAAGAAGAACTCTTGTAATTCAAGAAATTAGGTGTCTGGCTACTTGTTGATAGACCAAAAGGTGCAAAAGTCATAGGCACCAGATGGGCTCTTCGTTGCAAAAAGGATGATCACGGGATCATTGTGCGAAATAAGGCACGTCTGGTTGTTCAAGGATTCACACAGATTGAAGGCTTGGACTATAATGAAGTGTTTGCACCAGTTTCTCGACCTGAAGCAATTCGTATTTTCTTGGCATATGCATCCTTCAAGAAGTTTAAAGTCTATCAAATGGATGTCAAGAGTGCATTCCTTCACGGTGTGATCAGTGAAACAGTGTATGTTAGTCAACCTCCCGGGTTTGAGGATCCATTACATCGTGACCAAGTCTATAAGCTAGATAAGGCCTTATATGGATTACATCAAGCACCACGAGCATGGTATGAGACACTATCTACTCACCTTCTGAACAACGGGTTCAGAAGAGGTGTCATTGACAGCACACTGTTTATTCTAGAAAAGGATGGTGATCTACTCTTGGTGCAAGTTTATGTGGACGAAATCATCTTTGGTTCCACAAATGATAGTCGGTGCAAGGAGTTTGAGAAGGTTATGAAAGAGAAGTTCGAGATGAGAATGGGAGAGATGATATTTTTTCTAGCATTACAGGTGGATCAGTCTGAGGCAGGAATCTTCACTCATAAGACAAAATATGTTGGTGACATACTGAACCGGTTCAGTATGTCGGATGCGAAACCTGCTGGTACCCCGCTGGCTGTAAATCATGGGATTACCCCAGATGAAAAGGGGGAGTTAATCGATGCCACTCTGTACCGAGGACTGATTGGATCTCTGATGTACTTCACTGCTTCTCGGCCAGACATCATGTTCGCCACATGCTTGTGTGCTCGTTATCATTCAAAACCAAGAGTATCACATCAGTGTCAAATTCAATTCATGAAGCTGAGTACATTGCAGCAGCTGATTGCACAGCCCAAATCCTTTGGTTACAATACCGGCTATTGGATTTTGGAATAACTGAACTAAAGACACCTCTTTTAATAGACAATGAAGCTTCCAAGAATATAATAAAAAATCATGTCTATCACTTTAAAACCAAACACATAGAAATAAGGCATCACTTTATCAAAGACTGTTTTAAAAAGGGATTGATAGTCCCAGAACATGTATCTACAAGTGACCAAATAGCAGACATATTTAACAAACCTTTGGACTCTTCAACATTTTCTATGTTTGTTGCCAAATTGGGTATGATAAATAGGAATTAATAAATATGGTTAAGAATATGTTTCTTGAACCTTAAAATAAATATATAAAAGGATAATTTTCAACAATTGTCCTAACAACGGAAAATTAAGAAACCACTGTTGAAACAACCTTTGTTTTTCTCTCAGTGGTTATACTAACCACTGTTTTATATCTATCCGCGGTTATAACCATCCGTTGTTACATTTAAAACACTCTATGGTTTCTACTCTTTTCGAGGTCTCCACTCCTTCTGAGATTTTCACCTGGTAACTTATCCAAGGTTTAAACTCTTCCGAAGATAAGATTCTTCCGAGGTTGAGAACTCTTCCATGGTTAAAATTATCTTCTCTATGTAGTTATCAAACTCTTGATAATTACGCGTGATTTGACCGTCACTAATCACTCTGCAAGATTAGACTCCCCACAATTAATTGAATAGACACTCATTAATTGTTCTCACGGCTTGATAATATCTTCTAATTTTACCATTTTACCCCTCTCACTTCAAATGACCACTGATCTTATTTATATCAGTGGTTATCTTCTGTAGTTTCTCACTAATCCTTGGAAAGCTTCTTTGTCTTCTTCACAAAAACACTTATTCCAAATTAAAAAATGATGCTTATGGCGAAGGACAATCGCTTGTCAGGCATGTCGCCTGGCACGACGCACTTAAACTGATTTCGCCTGAGCTTGATGCTCATGATGATGGTGTAAAGGCATCGGACCAGGCTTCATTCCTAACAAAGCTTTGTATGTACATCAGGGTGTGCATGAACGTACTGATTTGTCTGTTGTCTTTCTCTCTCTTGCTCACAGGTTTGTCCAACGGCTAAAAATCCTAAGGTAAGACTTTAGGTATGTTATTGGAAGTGGAGGTTTTCTTTATTGAAATCGCACTCCTCTACAACGGTTACATTTTTCTTTATTTACTTCTCTAAACTTAAGGCAAAAATTTATATTCACACTTTGCACTTGTAACCGTTCTTTGCTCATCATCGTATCCATGGCGTCTGAAGGTTTGAAAATCAAGCCGATTCACAATCTCGGAGCCTATCTTGTCAAGTGTTTTGAGTACCCTCACTATGACGAAGTCATTGACATTTTGTTAAAGTCCTTCCTTCGTACTGCTCTTATTGTCGACCCTCCTGTCTCAGAACTTGCTCTAAATCAGTTTTGGGGAAACTATGCCTTGGTGTCGAAGGATGACTCTGTTGAAAGCATCACTTCGGTGGTCGCCGGTCAAAAAGTCTCCATCACCCCCTCAAAAATAAGTGTTGCCCTAAATCTGAGAGATATTAAGGAACCTACCACTGTTTCTTCGTAATGTTTTTGTTCATTGTGATAATCAGGGAGACATGAAGAACGAAACCTTGTGCAAAGCCTGTTTCCACCCTAAGTACAAGATTCTTTATCACGCCCTTTTAAAATGTCTTTCTCAAAAGACAACTAGTTGGGGGGAAATGTCGTATGACATGCAATACGTCATGTATGCTATTCTGTCCAATTTAAAAGTCAACCTGTCCCAGATAATTTTTGACCACTTGGTGCATCACCAAAAGAGTCCCAAATTTTGTTGTACCTTGGGTTTGTAATGGCTTGTCTTTTTGCTAATGCTAAAAATGCTTGTCTTATTGCTCCTCTTTCTAATTTCAAGAGCATTGACAAGCAAGTGTTCACTAGAATAAACACTGAGGAAAAACACATGGATGAAACTGAGGATACTACCATCTTTGGTGAACCCACATCCACCTCCTCTTCCACACCTGTAAAGGTACCAGCCAAAAGAAAAACATCTATCAAAGCCCCTAAGCCTAAAAAGCCCAAAAAGATTGTTCAGGAAGTTGAGATCCTTGAACAAGTCTCTGTCCCCACTAGAAAGATAGATGAATCTGTTCCATCCTCACAGATGAATCCAGAATCTCCACCCAATCTAGCTCCTCATCAATCCTTTCAACAGGATAATCCTGTACTCCATAGGGACCCCCTACAAACTACTGAAGTGTCACTTGACACTCAGATGGTAGTCCACTCTCGCAAGGACACTTCTGCTTCTTCTCCACAAAAAGCCCTTAACTCTATTACCCATGTTCTCCATGAGATTGATTCTACCTTTGAGGACATTGGTTCTCCTTCCCCCTCACCAATTGAGGAGCAGCCCCTTCAAACCCCTGTTCAAATTAATCAAAATCCTACCGATGGAGAAGAGGATAAGATCAGGGTGTCTAGTCCATCAAGACGCCATGATCATATATCTGGAGCATCCATCTCACTTGAAAGCCCAATGGGACTTCATCTGGATGGATGAGGCAATAAGACACCAGATATGGAAACATCCCATGAAGTTCTTGAAACTGAAGCTGGAAATCCCCAGAACCAAGAAAAAGGGGCCCATGACATTACTGAGATGGACTCAGGTCATTATAAAACTGACTCACCTGTAGCACCACTATATTTTGGGTTGTCCGTACATGTGTAATTGTATTGATAAAACCCGATATGATAATTGATAATTACTATGAATTACTTGATGTTAATATTATTGGTATACATATTGAGAACATATGATTTTGAGCATAAACCGTGGGAAGTTTAGTTGAAATACAACTAAACAGAACCAGAGAGTTTATTGCAGTTGAATTAACATGATATGGATTGTGGATTTGAAATGGTAGTGGTATAGGATTCTATAATCAAAGATAGGCAAGTATATAATCATGGTCTATCGAAGAGGTGGTGGGATGGCGGCTGAGGCAGTTGCGACTGACCTCTACGTATGCCCTATACATAAGCCATCTTCGGTTTATCACGATTATATCAGTGTCGAGGCTTTGGTGAGGAGAATCTGAGGTTTTGGTTTTGAATGACAAGAGATATGAGTTAGTTATTGTTTGGTTACTAAACATAGTCAAGGAAACATGGTCATGGTTTATCGAAATGATGGTGGGACGGTGGCTGGATAGGTTGCGACCTACTCCTACATATGCCCTATACATAAGCCTATTTCGGTCTATCATGAATGTGTCAGTGATATGGTTTAGTGGGATTCGGATTGGGAAATTATAATATAAAAGGATAATATAATAATGGAAGCATTATCGAAAAAGATTACACGATGGTAAGGTTTCGAATATAACTTAAACGCGAATATTATTTCAGAAATATAAACTTAATAATGTATTCGCGTGGGTGACGATTCATACGAATATAATTATTAGGAATAATATTCTGAAACGATATTCCGTAAATCGTAAATCGAATCGAAATACGACACGAGCGTTGGATTCATAAAGGTGACGATCTTTACGAATACGTACGTGAGTAACGTGTTTCGACGAAATAATCTAAATAATATCTAACGATATTAAATTAAGAAATAGAAATTAAAAACGTTTATTAGGAATCACAACGTAAGATGGATTCGAACAAATGCTTTTATTAAATAAATAATTTAACGAAAATAAAACGGAATCGTTTTTACGAAACAAATTAATTGAAAAGCATTTTATTATTACGATACATAATTATTTAAACGTGTTTCATTTCAAATATGTTTTATGAGAAAACCGAACACTTTAGGATCGTTAAACGCGAAATAAGCGAGACCGAGCACGCGGGGACGAAAGGGGTATAAGAAATGGGAACTCCACCATTTCTTTCATTTTACAAAACCCTCTCTCTCTAAAACACCCAACCCGCCAACCCTTTCTCTCTCTACCTTGTCTCTAGAAAATCTCCTTCATTTCTCATCGGTTTCGCGAGATCTAGGTGCCAAAGCGTTCGTGAGAACGAGGGGAACGAGAAGATACGAAGAAATCCAGCTTTTGAACGCGATTAGGAGGTAAATCGAGCACTTTACTTATTTTTCTTCCTATTAAACAACCGGTTGCAATCACGGTGTTATAGTTTGACCTTTAACAAGTCTAAACCCTAACCGCACCTACATAAGCTAGTATTAGCGAGATGTTCGAGCCTGCAACAGATTTGGGTCGATGAGGAGGACGATGAACAGCTCACAAGTGACCTAGGCCTAGCACACGAACCCTGCTGAACGAACCCTTGGCTCGCTAAAACTCTATACTCGATTAAAAGTAACAAACGTGTAGACATGTAGGTTCTTAGCAAAACCAAAAAGTAATACCACAGATTTACCTCGAAATGTCGATCAAAAACGAGATTTCTTCGTGGGTTCTTGTTCCTCTTTCTTAGATGAACGATCTGGCACCAATATTACGTGAAACTGTTGAGAAATGAGCAAGAAAAGCTAGAGTGAAGGTAGAGAGAGTGGGGTGACGGGTTGGGTTGTTTAGAGAGAGAAAGGTGTATGAAGAATGAGGAAGAAGGAAATCTTCTTCCTTATATCGCGTATCGTCCCCAGCTTGCTCGGTCTCGTTTTTATCGCGTTAAATTTCATTAATTACTCGGTTTTACTCGTAACATATATTTAAAACATAGTGTGTTTAAATATTCGTGTTTCGTTTAATAAAATGATTTTAAATGAAGTTGTTTAAATAAAACGCTTTCGACCACTTTCGTTAAATTATTTATTTAAATAAAATAATCCGCTCGTTGTTGTTTTAGGTTGCGATTCCTAATAAACGTTTTAAATTTCAATTTATTAATTTAATATCGTTCGATATTATTTTGTTATCTCGTCAAAACGCGTTGCTCACGTACGTAGTCGTAAATATCGTCACCTTTTCGAATCCGACGCTCGTATCATATTTCGATTCAATTTACGATTTATAGAATATCGTTTCAGAATATTATTCCTAATAATTATATTCGTGTGAATCGTCACCCACGCGAATAGATTATTAAGTTAATATTTCTGAAATAATATTTGCGTTTAAGTTATGTTCATAACCTCACCATCACGTGATAGACCGAAATATGCATATGTATAGGGCATATGTAGGGGTCAGTCGCAACTGCCCCAGCCACCGTCCCATCGCTATTTTAATAAACCATGACCATGTGTCCTTGACTGTATTTAGCAATCAAACAACAACCAACTCCACATTCCCTTCCATTCCAAACCAATAATCCATAATATGCGAATTCGACTGCGATGAACTCTCTGGTTCTATTTAGTTGTGTTTCAACTAAACTTCCCATGGTTTACGCATATAATAATATGTTCTCAATATGTATACCAATATCAGTAATTACATCCAATAATTCATTATCATTAATAATTATCATATCAGGTTGTAACAGTACAGTCCTACATGTACAGACAACCTGAAATACAGTGATGTTACAATCTCCCCTAGTTAAGATAATTTCGTCCCGAAATTCAACTTGGAGTGACCGTAGTGAATAAATGTGGGTACTTAAGCTTCATCTGATCTTCGTGTTCCCAGGTGAATTCTGGGCCACGCTTTGACTCCCATCGTACTTTGACAATTGGAATTCTACTTCGTTTGAGCTTTTTAACCTCACGATCCTTTATCTCAACTGGTTTTTCAACAAAGTGCATGGTATCATCGACGCGAATGTCATCGAGTGGTACCTGAAGATCTTGATCAGCTAAGCACTTTCTCAAATTGGACACGTGAAACGTCGGGTGTACATTGCTAAGTTCAGGAGGAAGTTCCAACTTGTACGCAACCTTCCCGATCCGTTCAAGAATCTTAAAAGGGCCAAAATAACGTGGAGCAAGCTTACCCTTCTTCCCGAATCGTACCACTCTTTCCAAGGTGATACTTTGATTAATACCATATCATCAACTTCAAACTCTAAAGGTTTTCGTCGTTTATCTGCGTAGCTTTTCTGACGACTGCGTGCAGCTAACAGATTGTCACGGATTTGGCGGATCTTTTCAGTCGTTTCTTGAATAATCTCGGGACCAGTGATCTGCAATTCACCGACCTCGGTCAAACAAATAGATGACCGACATTTTCTTCCATAAAGAGCTTCGAACGGCGCCATACCTGATAACTGTTGTTATACGAGAACTCGACTAATGGTAAGTGGCTGTCCCAATTGGCACCGAAATCGATGACACAAGCTCTCAACATATCTTCCAATGTCTGAATCGTTCGCTCCGTCTGTCCATCCGTTTGAGGATGATAGGCAGTGCTAAGATCCAATCTTGTTCCAAAAGCTTCATGAAGTGATTCCCAAAATCATGCCGTGAAACGAGCATCACGATCCGATATTATACTCAAGGGAATTCCATGTGGCTAACAATCTCATCAACGTAGATACGAGCTAATTTCCGCACAGGGTACATCCCGCGTATCGGTAAGAAATGAGCCGACTTGGTTAATCTATCAACTATCACCCAAATGCTATCCTTACCGCTTGCGGTTCTTGGGATTTTGGTAATAAAATACATTGAGATATTCTCCCATTTCCACATGGGTATTTCTGGTTGTATTAACAATCTCGAAGGTCGCTAGTATTCTGCCTTGACTTTAGCACAGTTGAGGCACTTGGATACATAGTCGGCAATATCCTTTTTCATTCCAGGCCACAAGTATAAGGCTCTAAGGTCTTGATACATCTTATCGCCACCCGGATGGATTGAGTAACGAGACTTATGAGCTTCATCCAAAATCATCATCCTAAGATCATCCCGGTTCGGTATCCACAACCGATTCAAGTAATACATCAAACCATCATCCTTAGTTTCCAATAGTAATTTGGCCCCACTAGACATCTCATTTTTCAGGCTATCTTGAGCCACTGATTGTTGTTGGGCTGTGCGAACATCATTATGGAGATTAATGTGCACTCGGACACTATGGATTTGAACATGACTTTTGCGACTAAGCGCATCTGCTACTACATTCGCTTTACCAGGATGGTAGCGAATTTCACAGTCATAATCACTCAACAGTTCAACCCATCTCCGTTGTCTCATGTTAAGTTCTTTCTGATTCAGAATATGTTGCAAACTCTTGTGATCTGTAAAGACTACACACTTTGTGCCATAAAGATAATGTCTCCATATCTTCAAAACAAACACAACTGCACCAAGTTCCAAGTCGTGTGTAGTGTAGTTCCTCTCGTGAATTTTCAGCTGTCTTGTTGCATAGGCCACAACCTTTCCTCGCTGCATAAGAACGGAAAATCATCATTTCCAACTTGCAATGTCAAGACAGGAGCATCACAAAGTTTCTGTTTCAAAGTCTGAAATGCCTCTTCTTGCTTTGGTCCCCACTCATAAGGTTTATCCTTTTGAGTTAAAGAAGTAAGATGGACAACAATCCTGGAGAAGCTCGAAATAAATCGCCGATAGTAACCGGCAAGTCCAAGAAATGATCGAATCTCCATTGGTGACTTCGGTGTACTCCAATTCTTCACCGCATCAATCTTAGCAGGATCCACGTGAACACCCTTTTCATTGACTATGTGTCCCAAGAATTGAACTTCCTTAAGCCATAATTCACACTTGGAGAATTCAGCATACAGTCGCTCCTCTCTTAGGATCTCCAAAATCAACTTAAGTTGTTGCTCGTGTTCTTCCTTGCTCTTTGAGTATATCCGAATATCGTCAATGAATATAATCACAAATTTATCCATGTATGGCCTGCAAACACGGTTCATGAGATCCATGAAAATCGTCGGTGCATTGGTAAGGCCGAAAGGCATTACCAGAAATTCATAATGGCCATATCTTGTTCTGAAAGCCGTCTTGAAGTTGATCGAAAAGATCATCGATGCGCGAAGCTGATGATACCCAGACCTAAGATCGAACTTTGAAAACCATGCCGAGCCTTGAAGTTGATCGAAAAGATCATCGATGCGCGACAGAGGATATCGATTCTTGATAGTTAGCTTGTTCAACTTGCGGTAATCTATGCATATTCGGAATGACCCGTCCTCTTTCTTGACAAACAGAACGGGTGCACCCCATGGCGAATGGCTCGGGCGAATGAATCCATTATCAGTTAGTTCTTGCAGTTGACTCACCAATTCTTGCAACTCCGAAGGCGCAAGTTTGTAAGGAGCTTTGGCGACTGGGTTCGCACCAGGTACTAAGTCAATTCGAATTTCTACTTGATGTTCTGGTGGAAGACCCGACAAATCATCTGGAAATATTTCAGGAAAATCTCTGATTACAAGAATGTCTTCAATGCTCTTTCCTTTCTCCTTTTTCTCCACAACGTGTGCTAAAAAGGCTATACATTTCTTCCTAAGGTACTTGTGTGCTTTAGTGCATGACATCAGCTTAAGACCTTTACTAGAAGTCTCCCCAAAAAGTCTTAAAGTTTCACTCGAAGGTAAGGGAATACGAATATATTTCTCATGACAAATGATTTCCGCTTTGTGGGTCGCTAACCAATCCATGCTTATGATAACATCAAAGCTACCAAGATGCATAGGTATAAGATCAATTGGGAAAACGTGATCACTTAAGTTAACAGTACATCCAATAATAACAGTGTCAATATCAATAGTGTTTCCGTGAGCCACTTCCACGTTAAACGGTTTATCTAAGTGTGTACGTGTTCTACCAAGCATGCATTCAAAATCATATGAAACTAAACTCCTATCAGCACCAGAATCAAATAACACAGATGCATAAGAGTTGTTTGTCACAAATGTACCATTGACCACATCTTGGCTGGCTGGAGTAGCTGGTGCATTCAGTTGAAACGCTCTGCCTCGAGCCACCCTTTGATTGTTTCCCATCAGTCTTGGGCATTGATTTCTGAAGTGACCCACTTCACCACACTCATAATAGGCTCATGCCTATACACGTACCTGGCGAACGGGTACAACTTGAACTGGTTTAGATTTCGGAGCTGGCAGTGCAAGCGGAGCAGGTTGCTTCCTTTGTGCTTGCGGTGCACTCCGACAAACATTAGCAAAATGGCCATACTTGCCACAGTTGTTGCAGACGCGACAAGGCAAGTTAGGCATGTGATGATATCTGCAGGTGTTACATTGAGGAGTTGCCCCAACATAATTTCTGGCAGTTGAGTTGTTTGATGATTGCTGCGCAGACTTAGCAGCAGGAGTAGTAACAACGAAGTTCCTGGACTTTGTATCAACTTTCTTTGATCCTTTTCTTGTGAGTGTTCCAGCTTTCACGTGATTATCAGTTAGTGTAGCAGATAGACAGATTGCAACCTCCAGTGTTTTAGGGTTGCTTCCGTAGACAGTGTCTTGAATCTGCATAGGCAAACCGCCTATGTACTTCTCAATAGCTCTCTACAACTATGTCACCAGATGAGGTACCAGCAGACTATACTCATGGAAGCAAGTATTGTAAATCACATTCTCCCCGCTATCCTGTTTGAGTTCCCAGAACTCAGTCTCCAGCTTCCTCATCTCACTGCGAGGACAGAATTCAGTGGTCATCAAATTCTTGACCTCAGTCCAGGACAATGCTAGGGCAGCATCAACTCCCCTAGTTCGCTTCTCGCCATTCCACCAAGTTAGTTCTCTCTTTTGAAAAACACTAGTGGCATAGCGTACCTTCAGATTCTTGGGGAAATCACTGTTGACGAAGGTGTTCTCCATGCTGTCAAACCACTGTAGTAGACCAGTGGCCTTCTCAGAACGTGTAAACTTCAGCGGGTTACAGGAGTTGAAGTGTTTAAACGTGCAGACTGGTGGGTTTGCACCACCTTTGTTCTGATTGAGAGTCTGATTGGCTTGAGTTAGTTGATTCATCAATCCAGTAATGAGTGTTGCTAACTCTTGCATGCCCGAGTTGGCATTACTGTTGTTAGCACCATCAGCATTGTTGTTTGTATCATCTTCGTTGTGAAGGCGTGGCGGCATGTTTCTGAGGATAATAGAAACATGTTACTACCGTTTTCAACGTATGTCATACAAACTATAGTCAAATGAGTTAGGATTACATATAGGAACTATATTCTTCTCCTATCTGTCATTAAACTCATAAAAATGTAGTAATTTCCTACTATGACCCTAACGCATCCTAGTTGGTCATATCTAATATAAACTAATTAGTCCTAAGTTTCAAACATTTTCCACCCTATACCAACGCTGACAACCTCCCGATGCAGTGCAACAAGCTTATAGATATAGGGCATACATAGATTTGACCGCAGTCGCCTCATACGCTGTCCCACCACCGTTGCATTGCACCACGATTATGACCTTGTTAGAATTTAGGGTGTATCATGTATCTTACCATTACCTCACTTCACAAACCTTATCCTAGGTAGGATAATTTTGAGCGAAGTGGTCTCTAGTTCCCTTGGACAATTAGGTTCGCCTAATGTTTAAGTTCACCTGACATGTAGGTTTGCCTATTTCTAAGTTCACCTAATGTCTAAGTTCACCTGACATTAATGTTCCCCTGTTGTCTAAGTTCACTAAAAGTTCATACCATATCCCAATGTTCATAATTATCAATGAGGGTTCATATCATCACTAAGTGCTCTTGTTGTCACTAAGTGTTCATATCCTCCCTATGATTTATTCTCATCAAGTGTTCATACCATCACCAAGTTTTAGTATCATCACTATGCGTTCATATTTTTACCAAGTGTCTATATCATCGCTCAAGGCTTCAGTCTATCACTAAGTATTCGTATCGTTCGTTGATCCTATTCACCCCACGTGTCCAATAAGTGTGTTCATAAGTGATTTTATATGTGTTCATCAAATACGAACATCCAATATGTCAATCCAAACCAAATCCAAACAACACTCCATCAACAACTTTCCCAGCTCTTCCTAATAATATCCTAAGTTCCCGACATTGACAGACCCCCAATATACTACAAATGGTATATGTATAGAGCATATGTAGGGGTCAGTCGCAACTGCCCCAGCCACCGTCCCACCACCTCTGTAGTATACCACGAGTGTGTCATTGTCTGGTGATCAAAGACCAATCAAATAATTCCTAAAGCAGATAAGTTCCTAAGCAGTTAATTCCCTAAACAGATAATTTCCCAAACGGGTAGTTCCCTTATTCTTCAATACTGACATTCACCTAATGTACCGTAAATGGTATATATAGGGCATATGTAGGGGTCAGTCGCAACTGCCCCAGCCAACGTCCCACCACCTTTACAATGCACCACGTGCATGTCCTTATCGAATCATTAGGGCACAGGCAATCATAAAATCAGCAATTAATACATGTGAATCCGGTATATAATCAGGGGTTCAATTAACAAGTAATAAACATATAAGCATGAATCCTGAATATAATAACTAGTGTATGAAGTAACTTCATACTAGGGTATCCTATGGTTATATACTAGGTCAACCATTTCTACTAACCTAATTCCCTATAACCCAGGCTCTGATACCAATCTTTAACACCCCGACCGATGGTGGAAACGTCGGGATGCCACGAGGGATGTGTAGATTGTTCATAAGCTCGTGGGCATCTAATTAAATCATCACATATCAATTAATCAACCAAATTAATTACATCAAAAATCATGTTCATCATGAATTAGTTACATCAAATACACAAAATATTTAGCTAAACTAACTAAACTCTAATCGCCAGAATTTCAGTTATTTTAGTTAAGTCCAAGAATCCTATGTAATGATGTCCAAAAGATGTAGAGCTATCGTGCCCTACTTACTTCTCCTCGTTCCCTGAAACATGTAGAAAAAACAAGTGTCAACTACAAAGTAGTTGGTGAGTAATCATAAGTTTTTAAATTCAAAAATGTTTTACAAAATGATTATAAAAGTTTATTGTTTCCTGAGAAATCCATATAAGCACCTGCGAGATAGTCCAACCATAACCCAATACACAATCACAAACACACTGTCACATATTTCAAATAATCATAGATAATCAATCACATATACATTCAACCAATCTCAATCATCAATATTCTCAATTAGTAATAGTGACAATACATGCATCATTGTGAATGACCAAGGTCAATGACAACGACACACGGAGTTGTGGCAATCCTCGTGACAATACATGCAATCATTGCGGATGACATAAGCCAACAACAACGACCCATGAAATAGTGACTATACATGCAATCATTGTAGATGACCGAAGTCAACAACAACGACTCACGGAATAGTGACAATACATGCAATCATTGCAGATGACCGAAGTCAACAAAGATACATGGAATAGTGACAATACATGCAATCATTGCAGATGACCGGAGTCAACAGAAACGACTCATGGAATGATGATAATCCAATAATCTGAATATCATAACAATAAACAGGTGTCATCCATGTGTTATCAACATAATATATTAAATATTGGTATACATGTTCCACCTCCGATTTTAAAACAAAATAGTTTAAAAGGAGGTTATGAGAACTCACCTGAGTCCTTAGAATCCGTGTTTTCGTAGAATGCGCGCTCACGTAAAAGAAATCAAAAGCAACTCGATCAACCTGTAATTATCGTGCGTTTCGTGTTCATAAGTATTTGCGTTTTATTTAAGTCAAGTGCCCATAAGTGTTAACTTTTAATCACTAAGTAGTTTATTAACTTAGTTTATTTAACCTAACTTAAAGTGAATACTCAACCTTTTATAAGCGTTCCTCACTAAGCTGTAGTTTAGACTCGCTAATCTTAGCTCTCTTGTAATGATAAACTTGTTATGATATACTATGCGTTTTCTCATAGACATGTGTACTCCAAGGTGATAACCCTAATCATACACACGTCAATACATACATGTATATTCAATTAACTTGACCAACACAATTTTAAGTTACTTAAATTAAACTTTAGGTTTTAAAAGTTCACCCTTAGGTTATTCATATAAAATATTTCAATGTACATAACCCATAATACAAATCTTTATTATTTTTCCTCTAATATAGAAGAGGTGGTGGTTCTTGAATATCCATACATGCATGGTTACACTTAGTTTCAATTTCCTTTGTTTATCCTTCATTTTTGTGTTTCATCTTATTTCTTTCCGTTAGTCTGACCAATGTAGGTTCGCTCGGTTCTTAATTAAATCAAAACCCAAATCCGGTAGCCTAGAGTTCTAGGTTTGTGGCTCATAAGGTTTGACCATAATAAGGGTTAACATAGATAATAGGTTCCCTGCCCTTGTAGAGGCTTGGTAGCCTAAGGTTCGCTGCATGTAACTCTAGGTTCGTGGCCCTAGGTTTGCTGATAAGGCATCTAGGTTTGCCTCACACTAGGTTCGGCCATCATTATAAGGGTTTGTTGCATAAGGAGGGATTCAATAGACCTGGGTTCGGCTAACATGTGTGAAGGTTCGGCTCCAGGTTCGCCACCCTTAGGTTCGTGGCATTAGAAGGGTTTGGTCAAATCACTAAGAACCCTAGGTTCGGCCAGAAGATAAAGGTTCGTGGCCATGCAAGGAAAGGGTTCGGTAATAGCAGGAAGGTTCGGTGGTGGCTTGAAGGTTCGGCCGAAGTGGTACAGGGTTCAGCTCCTCGCTTCAATGCGAACCAGCCTCCTCATCATCTTCCTTGAGCTTCTAAGCCTTGCAGGTTCTCCCATGGTTTCCATTGATTAATACTAACTTGATGTAACAAAACTAAAACTCTATACTCGATGAAAAGTAAGAAACGTGTACACAAGAAGTTTCTTAGCAAAACCGAAAAGTAATACCACAGATTTACTCGAAATGCAAAAACGAGATTTCTTCATGGGTTCTTGTTCCTCTAGCTTAGATGAACGATTTGCACCAAGATTACGCGAAACCGTTGAGAAATGAGCAAGAAAAGCTAGAGAGAAGGTAAAGAGAGTGTGGGGTGAAGGGTTGGGTTGTTTAGAGAGAGAAAGGTGTATGAAGAATGAGGAAGAAGAAGGAAATCTTCTTCCTTATATCGCGTATCGTCCCCAGCGTGCTCGGTCTCGTTTATATCGCGTTAAATTTCATTAATTACTCGGTTTTGCTCGTAACATATATTTAAAACATAGTGTGTTTAAATATTCGTGTTTCTTTTAATAAAATGATTTTAAATGAAGTTGTTTAAATAAAACGCTTTCGACCACTTTCGTTAAATTATTTATTAAAATAAAATAATCCGTTCGTTTTCGTTTTAGGTTGTGATTCCTAATAAACGTTTTAAATTTCAATTTATGAATTTAATATCGTTCTATTATTTCGTTATCTCGTCGAAAAGCGTTGCTCACGTACATACTCGTAAAGACCGGCACCTTTTCAAATCCGACGCTCGTATCATATTTCGATTCGATTTACGATTTATGGAATATCGTTTCAGAATATTATTCCTAATAATTATATTCGTGTGAATCGTCACCCACGCGAATACATTATTAAGTTAATATTTCTGAATTAATATTCGCGTTTAAGTTATGTTCGTAACCTCACCATCTCGTGAACACTTCCAATAATACTTTCTTTATTTAATTATCTTGAATATTATAATTTCCCAATACCATATCACTGACACATCCGTGATAGACCGAAATATGCATATGTATAGGGCATATGTAGGGGTCAGTCGCAACTGCCCCAGCCATCGTCCCACCGCTATTTTGATAAACCATGACCATGTGTCCTTGACTATGTTTAGCAATAAAATAACAACCAACTCCACATTCCCTTCCATTCCAAACCAATAATCCATAATATGCGAATTCAACTACGATAACTCTCTGGTTCTATTTAGTTGTGTTTCAACTAAACTTCCCATGGTTTATGCATATAATAATATGTTATCAATATGTATACCAATATCAGTAATTACATCCAATAATTCATTATCATTAATAATTATCATATCAGGTCGTAATAGTACAGTCGTACATGTACAGACAACCTGAAATACAGTGATGTTACATATGTGGCCTAGTCTCCCACATGCACGGCATCATACCTTTTGTTAAATTCTTATGGGTCAAATGGCTTTACATTATAATCACTTTTACCAGGAGATGAACTTGTGGAGACTTGTTCCAAAGAGCCAGTTGGAATATAAGGTTCACATCTAGGATTTAACTTTGAACACGTCTCTATTGTGATTGTGGAATGAGCCTTGTTTACCTTTTTTTGTCAAAGAAGAAGAATTTGATTCTAAGACACACTTTTTTTTAACATCATCACCAGTATTAACAAAATTATTCCTAAAATTCTTAATCATTCCAGTCGGCTTAATTTTAATTGTTTCAAACTTTCCAACAAAATCAACTTTTGGAACAGAAAAATGTGATTTGCTAGATAAGACTGAATAATCTGTGCTCCTCCCAGGACTTCTTACTTCTTCCTCCTTACTCCAACCTGAAACACTTCAATCTTCTGTACAAACCTCAGAATCATCAGAACGATATAAATCATACAAAATAGGATCTACTGTGAGTGAAATTGTTTTGTCAGAACCAATGGTGAACTCATACCTTTGATATGACTTCAACACTAGATCATCAACGTACTTGTTGATTTTTGGCATGATGGAATAATTATGGTTAAAAGGAGATTTTACCTCACTATAACAAAGCCCCGTTGCCTCCCTTTCCCTTATATCAACATCGATCATTTTGGCCACCAAGTTACTTAAGTATTCATATTTCAGCTATAATTTTAGATTTTTACAACTTAGTTTTAACTTGATCCAACTCTAAGGTAATATCTGCTATCTGACGCTTCGCGTCTCGATAGTTAAATTTCTTGTTGGTCAAAAGTTCCTTTAACTTTGAAATGTCATTCCTTACGGCATCAAGTTTCTTTTTTAAAATTTCTTCATTTTTAAGAAATTTAGAGTTAAAGTATTTTAGTTTGGTGACCTCCTTGATCAGTGCCTCATTATGAGATCGATACTTAAAAACCTTTTCAATGCAAGAGGTAGAGCAAATATTTTCGGTTAACTCATTTCGCTTTTCGTCCACCTCATCCATGAATGCATGGCTAAAAGTCATCTCCAACTCTTGCACTTGATCACACCAGTCAAATGCATCTGACTCCTGAGTCACTAGAGCTTTAGATGTTCCAACACCACAGAATCATCTGTCTTCTTGTCAACCTCCTTTGCATTGTTCGGCTGCTTACATTCCCGAGGAAAGTTACCCAGCTTGTCACAATTGTAGCACCTGAGCTTCAACTTATCAAATCCGAGTTTCTACCTAGGGTTGTTTCCAAAACTGTTCTTTCCATATTTCTTGATGAACTTCTTCGCTCTAAAGACCTCCATGGCCATATGCCATGCAATGTCCATTTCCTCCACATCAGCAGGATTGATCTGCTCCATATTATCTTGTGTTAGATTGGACTGTGCCAACTCACCTGCAATGAAAACAATGTAACTGTTCATGAACCCTTTGAACATCAACATGTTCTCTTCACTCTATAATGAATGAGCTTGCCCTGATGAGAGAAATGTGGTCTCATACGGAACTGACTGGGATCCTGATGCTTGGTATTTGATGGAAGAGAGAAGCGATGCGTTCTCTGAAGCTGGAGTAATACCCAAGGAGCTGGCATGGTTCAATGCTCTCTATTTATCATCCGTTTCATATGAGTTAATGATGGATATCTGTTCACTCAAGGTAGTCTTGTACATGTCCTTCGACCTCTTGACGGTAGTACAATTCGAGTCCTCAGGTGGGTGGATCGGCTAAGTTGAGCATCCAGAGTTTCACTTTGGATGTGATTAAACATGTTGAACCGTTGTCTCAACATGTCACACCCCGAGCCGGCGAGAAGGATCGACTTCCCCGCCGGGCGGAAGGTTCTCGGGGCGCGATATCGTGAGTGATAATCGTGATGATCAGATTGTTTACATAGAATCAACATTGAAAATAACTAAACCACAATAAATCATTAAATTAGGATTACAGAGTTAAATTACAACTTTCAATGTTTGATAATTTAACCACGTAAACCTATCAAAAGAATCCAATGTTTCTATCTTGTATCTGTACAAGATATCAAAAGTGACTCGCATCAATAACAAAATATGTACTTTCTAAAAGTCTACTAGGTCCTCTAACTGGGCATCCTAGCATGCAATCCTGAGCCTTAGCTTACTCCTGTACATCACCTGAGAAAGCATGTAAGAAAACAAAGTCAACACAATGGTTGGTGAGTTCATATAGTTTAGTAGTTGAAAAATAGCTTTAGCAAACCTTTTTTGGTAACCACCTTAACCTCATTAACATCACATGTAATATCCAGATCAGTATGCTTATATATCAGGCATACGAAAGGGTCGAGCCTACAACCCGCCCAGACGCCATCCCACCACATACCAATCCACATATGACACTGTTGTTTATGGTAAGTAAGCGTTTTACCTACAACCCAATTTCGTCTTCATCGTAGCTTTTGCATACTGTTTAAAAGTTTACAAGTTTATAGCACTCATGTAGATTAGCTTTTAAGTATGTTGTACAAGGATAATGGTTTCACAAATCATAGTCTAGCTTTCACCAATCTCATGCATGGGTACAAGCTTTGCTCTAGCATAGTTTAGCATTTACGTAGCCCACGACTAGATACAAGCTTTGCCCTAGCATAATTTAACCATTACGTATCTCATGAATTGATTTTAGCTTAGCATCAGAATAGTTTAGCGTTTACGTATCTCATATATGTAGATACAAGCCTTGCTCTAGCATAGTTTGGCATTTACGTATCTCATATATAAACACAAGCTGTGCACACACATAGTTTAGCATTCACATATCTCATATATGCAGACACAAGCCTTGCTCTAGCATAGTTTGGCATTTACGTATCTTATATATAGATAACAACTTTGCATTTGTATAGTTTAGCTTACACGTATCCCATGCATATATACCTACTTGCAATAACATAGTTAGGCATTTACGTATCTCATGCATAGATACAAGCTTAGCATTCAACACATAATCATAACTTGTAGCATGTAGCATGTAGTATTAGCATATAGTTTGAGCATATAGTCTGTAGCATTAGCATTGTGCATATAGTTTAAGCATAGAGTTTATAGCCTTAGCATTGAGCATATAGTTTAAGCATAGAGTTTATAGCATTAGCATTGAGCATATAGTTTAAGCATAGAGTTTATAGCATTAGCATTCATGTTTAAGTCTTAGTCTCTAGCTTCCTGAATAAGAGTTACAAGCTAAAGCATTAGTATAAGCATAATGAATAAGTATAAAAGCATTTAATAACATTTCAATACTTGTTTAAAATGTGTAACATGCTCCTCAGTCCTGAGGTAAAAACAAATATGTTTTAAAAGGGACAAATGAACTCACCTTGTTGTTGAAGTGGTTGACTAAGTATAAATAAGAATGCACGTGCTCGTTGTTGTGTTTGTTGTTGTATTCACGATCCTGTATTGATTTCATGTTGTTGTAACTTATAAGTTCATGTATAAATGTCTGTGTGTGTATGTGTTAGCCCTAAAGTTGGCTAACACTTTTGAGTCTCGGTCATCATTCGGCCCTTGTTTCCATTTTCGTAGATTATCTTATCACTTAGGTTTCTGTGTCAAACCTTACAAGTTATCTTGGTTCTTATGTAAGTTCTTTATCATAATTAAAATATACTCAACAGGTGTTTTAGATAGTCCTTTTAATTCATTAGATATTAGGAAGTGACCTCTAATTGTTAAGTATAAATGTTATCTAACATGTTACCACCTTTGTAGTATTTGAGAATTCCCGAACGTGTTACTTATGAAATTGTTTTCAAGTGTTTGTCGCAATTTGTTCCCTGTGGCCCGAATTGTTGAACCAACCCAATGCCATGGGCCGCATGGCTACTATGGGCCAGACACTATGTTGGGCCAACCGTTGGGCTATGCTAGATAAGGTGTTGTTGGGTTCTAGACCAGCGAACCCTTTGGGTAGAACCGCGGCTAGGTTCGTGAAATCCATAGACCCGGCATCGTCTAGGTTCGGGCATTGGTAGGTTCGCCACAAGGTTCGGCCAAGATGAGTTAAGATTCAGCTGGAGTCAAGGTTCGTCGACCCTGGGTTCGTCTCCATAGGTTCGCAAGATTGAAGGTTCTACCATGGAAGGTTCGTTGGTCACTAGGTTTGACACTCATACAAAGGTTCGCCGGTGGGTTGCTTGGTTTAACTGGTTCGCTACTCCATGCATAGGTTCAGCAACAGTGGTTCGTAACTCCAGGGTTTGGCTGATGACAAGGGGTTCGCTTGCATGAAAGATTCGCAGCCCTTAGGTTCGTGGGATGGTGGTTTCGGCCAAGACTCCTACAGGTTCGGCTAAGACCCAGCAACCTCGCGAACCTGCAACTTTTTCATCATCACCATCGAACCTGTGGTCTTGCGGTTTGTTCCAGGGCTCCCACATCCTTCTCCTGGCTTATCCGAACGTTTGTGAAGTTGAAAATAAGGCTTAAGGTCAAGTAGAACATGGTTTTAAACCGATTAAGTGGATGGGTCGAACAAGATCTAGAAAACCCTAGTTTTCATGGGTATCTTTTGATTATTACCTTGATTTTCAGCGGACAATACTTCAGATCGATTGTACTTCCTTGTAGAGGACGTCTACGTGTGGACACCAAGAACACTAAATTTCGTGATGTAATGAGCAAGATATGACGAATTGAATGTGGGTTTTCTTAGAGAGAGAGAGGAAACGGGAGTGTATGTTTAGAGAGAGAGAGAGAGAAGGTGGAGTAAATGAAAAAGAAACCACATTTAGGCTTTAAATATCCTGAGGGTATTCGGGTTCGTTTCGGTTGCTCGGTTTTCGTCTCCGTTGCGTTTCCGGATTGTTACACGAGATTTTACGTATTTTAAATAAAATACTTTCTTTGTTTAATTTCTTTTCTTTTTTGATGAGTTTCAAAATTGTAAAACGTAAAATATTATATTTTCTTATTTTATTATCGTTCGTTTCGTCGTTCGTTATCGTTTCGTCAGAACGTGTCGCCTTCGCGCGTATTCGTTCGAATCGTCACCCAAACGAACACAGCGTTGGTTTCACTTTTTGATTCTTGTTTTCTACTTTTCAGTTATCATTTCAAAACACTAAACTTTCAGATTTATTCGTACACATCGTCACCTATACGAATAATTCATCGGTTTAGCATTCTGCAACGACATCTGTTAGGGTTTTGTTTTGTTTAACCTCGCATACATTTATACATAATAGCATTAAATCAATCATGTGTGTGTCAGTTCAGTGTTGTCTGATGTGTTTCTGATTGTTAAACCGTGAGATTTTTTCAAATATCAGAAACAATAGCATAATAGTTTAGTGTCAAGCATCAAATATCAATAACATATACACAGTTTCACATAGTTTGTACCTTAGTTACTGTGCAAGTTACTGTTGAGATCACTGTTCCGGCAACGTTTCCGGCACTGATGTTACACAACATGTCTTTCCTGCTCTCTCGCATGTCTTAATTTCCTTGAAAGCGTTCAACCAAAGCATCCCATAACTCTTTGGCAGTTTTGTGCTCCTTGAACCCGTGAGCAACCTCAGTAGATAGGGAAACAATTATAGAGGCATAAGCCTTGTCATCTTTCTCTCTTAGCAGAATGTCGTTCATGGTGAACAATTCCGGGTCCTTAGGGATCAAACCATTCAGTTCACTCTTATTCCTGGGCAGGTAAGGCCCTTCCTCAATCGAACATGACATCTTTGGATCTGTGTACTTGATGTAGGACTGAAACCCGAACTTCCAGTCAAGAAAGATATCGCCCGAAACAAGCCTAAGCGGCTTGGTACCTGTCCCAATCTGATTTTCCAAATTGAGCTGGATGGAAGGATTGGTTAAGTTCTTTGAGGCCATGGTTGAAAAATTTCTGAGTGTAAGTTCTCGATGTCCCGAAGTTCTCTAAGAGTGGTACATGAAATCCACAAACTTCTCGAAGTCCTTAAGAACGCGAAGTCCACGAGGTTCGGGAAGTCACCAAGGTTCTCGAAGGACAGTTCACGATACCAAGTCCTCGAAGTTCCTACAGCTCTCCAAACCCATTACTCGAAATGCCAAGTGTACGAAGACAAAGATCTTGAAATTGAGTACTCGAAGAAAAGATCTCGAAACCAAGTATCCAAACTCAGGTTCACAAAGCCCAGTAGGCGAAGACAAGTACACAGATCCTAGTTGCCGAAGACCAATACACGTAGTCTTTTACTCGAAATGAAGATCACTAAGTCAAGTTGCCGAAGTGCGGTACACGAACACCAGTACTCCAAACCCTGTTCTAGAAATGGAGTTCTCGAAAAATACTTGAAAAATTCCAAATTGATACAACAGCTAGATAGGGTTGAAATGAACAATAAAGCAGGAAACTTGATTCAAAAAGTAGGTACCTTTGTGCTTAAAAGAGACTTCAAGCTCTCATACTACTTGTAGGTCCCTTCAACTGTTAAGATCCGAACATTATCAGCTCAATCAACACGAAATACTTCTGATATGTGCGGAATCCATGTTAGAATATAGAAATGTAATAGAAAAATGAATTTCTATTATAAAAACGTGAACTTGATACGTACTACTTCAATGTGTCTAGAGGAGTCTGCCTATGGATTCTCAACCCTAGAGCAGTATACAATACGTCTATTTATACTTATCTAGAAGTACTTGAACCTATTACACGAAATACAAAAGTACACGAAATTTACATGTACACGAAATACATAGTTCACGAAAATGGAAAAACTTCGTCTTCATCTTGTCTCGACTTGATTTTCTCAGTCTTCGTATTTAGATTGGGCTCTACACCATTCATACGGATGATCATTGGTTGAAAAGCTTCACTGATTGTGACTTATTCGTACGAATGACTGTGTGTGTTGCAATTTTGATTATATATTGTATACAATTTAATCTTAACGTCGTTTTAAATTCATTTATTAAAATATTTGATGAAAATTTATTGAAATAATTATTATTTTATGTCTGAGGTATAAGACTCACGTATGCGTTTGAATAAAAGATCATATCAATATTGACATATAACATAGGAAACTCAGTATATTTTTAAAATAGCATTGATGGCATAATTTCTCATATCAATATTGACATATAACATAGGAAACTTACGTGTGCGAAGGTAAAAGCGGAACACCTGAAACCGTCAGGTTCACTGGAACAGCCTGAGATTCCATTTTTGAAGTGGGAACAAATAGCTATGGATTTCATTACCAAGCTATCCCCGCACCTCCAGTGGTCATGATACCATTTGCGTCATCGTGGATCATATCAATATTGACATATAACATAGGAAACTCAGTATATTTTTAAAAGAGCATTCATGGCATAATTTCTCATATCAATATTGACATATAACATAGGAAACTTACGTGTGCGAAGGTAAAAGCGGAACACCAGAAACCGTCAGGTTCACTGGAACAGCCTGAGATTCCATTTTTGAAGTGGGAACAAATAGCTATGGATTTCATTACCAGGCTATCCCCGCACCTCCAGTGGTCATGATACCATTTGGGTCATCATGGATAGTTTAACAAAATCGGCACATTTCTTGCCGATGCGTGAAACCTTCACGATGGATAAATTAGCAATATTGTACATCAATGAGATAGTGGTGCGTCACAGTGTACTATTGTCTATCATTTCAGATTTAGATAGCAGATTCACGTCGCGGTTTTGGCAATCACTACGGAAATCTCTAGGGACACAATTAAATCTGAGTACCACCTACTATCCACAAAAGGACGGTCAAAGCGAACGTACTATACAAACCCTAGAGGACATGTCGCGAACATGTGCTTTGGATTTCAGTGGGAATTGGGGCTCCCATTTGCTATTGATTGAGTTCTCCTATAACAAAAGCTACCATAGCAGCATCAGATGTGCACCATTTGAGGCTCTTTACGGTCGAAAATGTCGGTCACCGATCTGTAGGACCGAAGTAGGAGACAATCAAATAATTGGGCCTGAGCTTATTCTAGAAACAAATGAAAAATCGCCCGGATACAGCAGAAGTAACAAGCAACTTGAAGTAGACTAAAGAGCGACGCCGACAAACGGCGCAAGCCATTGGAATTCCAAGTGGGAGACAGTGTCATGTTGAAGGTATCCCCATGGAAGGGCGTGTTTCGCTTCGTGAAGAAAGGCAAGTTAGACTGAGATTACCGGATGAACTCAGTGGTGTGCATGACGTGTTTCACGTCTCAAACCTAAAGAAATGCCTTGCTGACGAATCACTTGTCATACCAATTGAGGAAATTCAAGTGGGCGAACGGTTGCATTTTATCGAGGAACCTTTAGAAATTATAGATCGCAAAGTTAAACAACTGAAGAGAAGCCGTATTTCGATTGTCAAGGTTCGATGAAATTCAAAGCGCGGACCTGAGTTTACTTGGGAATGCGAGGATCACATGAAGTCCAAGTTAATTAGCCGTTACCTATTCTTAAGTTCAAATAACTTGTATTATAGATTTTTGGGGTGTTACACATACAAGCTCAGCAACAGATGGCGGAACAAGGGAATCTGACGAAAGAGCTCGACTGTGGAGCGGAAAGACAATAAGATACTGAACAGGATGGAGTTATCTACTACAAGGATCGCGTATGGGTTTCTACTTTAGATGAACTTTGGAAACTCATCCTTGATGCAGCACACAAGACCCGATACTCTGTACATCCAGGAACAGATAAAATGTACGAACATCTACGGGGATTTAATTGGTGGCAGGGGATGAAGAAAGACATAGCCGAGTACACTGGTTGGTGTTTCCCGTGCGAGAAGGTTAAGGCGGAACATCAGAAACCGCCTGATTTACGGGAACAACCTTAGATTCCATAGTGGAAGTGGGAACAAATAGCTATGGATTTAATAACAAGTTACCCCTCAGTTCCAGTGGTCATGATACGATTTGGGTCATCATTGATCGTTTGACCAAATCTGCTCATTTGTTGCCGATTTGTGAAAACTTCACGATGGATAAATAGGTAATATTGTACATAAAGGTTAAGCGGTATGTAATGGTGTGCCCTTGTCCATCATTTCCGTCCGAGACAGTCGATTTATGTCATGGCTCTGGCAATTATCGTACAAATATATGGGGACAAGGGTAAATTTAAGTACCACTTACCATCCACAAACGGACGGTCAAAGCGATCATACAATCCTAACCCTACAAGATATGTTAAGGACGTGCGTATTGGATTTAGGTGAAAATTGGGATACACATCTACCACTAATAGGGTTCTCTTATACCAATAGTTAACATATAGCATCGGATGTACTCCATTCGAGGCACTTTTTGGAAGGAAATGTCAGTCACCGATTTGTTTGACCGAAGTAGGAGATAACAAAATAACTGGGCCTAAGCTTATACAAGAGACCACAGATAAGATAACTCAGATTCAAAAAAAGTTACTAAGTGCTGGAAGTCGACAATAAAGCTACGCCGACAAACGACGTAAGCCGTTAGAATTCCAGGTAGGAGACCGAGTCATGTTAAAGGTATCTCTTTGGAAGGTTGTTGTTCGTTTTTGAAAGAAAGGAAAACTAGCACAGCGATGCATCGGAGCATTTAAAGTAATTCAACGAATTGGTCTCGTGGCGTATAAGTTGAGTTTACGAGATGAACTCAACGTTATGCATGATGTATTTCATGTTTCAAACCTTAAGTAATGGCTAAATGATGAATCATTAATCGAACCAGTAGAGGAAATTCATTTGGATGAACAATTGCATTTTGTAATATCAATGACGGAACCGTATCCGGAACTGTAATGTGAACAGTAGGTCAGGTACGAACTATGTGTATTTCATTTCTTCTATTAACATTTGATGCTCAATATTGAACTATTACAGACTCAATTCAGAATTTTGATGTCAATTCATGATTTAACATTCAGAAACATATCTGACAACACAGAACTATTGTGCGAATGTTAGTTAGGATTTTATTATGTATAAACGTAAGTGAAATTTACAAAACAAAACCATAGCGGACGTCGTTACGTGAATGCTAAACTTATGGATTTTTCGTGTAGGTGACGACCTGTACGAATACATCTGCAAGTTTAACGTTCTGAATGATGTCGAATAATTAGAAAATCAAATCGAAAAGTATAGTTGTCGTCGTGTTCGTACGGGTGACGATCCGAACGAATACGCTCGAAAACCGTACGATTCTATTAAACAAACAAATTAAACGTTTTTAGAAATTTAAAAATAAATAAAAGAAAATTAGTTAATTTACTAGGAATTACTAACTAATGTAAATTATTAAATACTATTTTTAAAATCGTAATGTTTCGTTACAAAAACGATCCAAAACCGACGTTTAATCACGAAATCGAGCGGAATCGAACGAACCCGAACGCGACCGAACATGAAAGACATTTATTATGGCATTTAATGCCATACACCACCTACACCAACCCACCCTTTCTCCAAAATTCGTTCCTTTTTCTCTCTCTAGAATCCTCTCTCTAAAAACCTATTTTTCTCACTCGAATCTGCACCAATTCAGACGAATTTGGTACCAAAACAACCCGAGAAACGTGTAGATCGTGATTAAAGGAAGAAATGGAGCTTTGAATAACCAAAATCGGACCAGAAATGAGATCGAACGGCCTGTTTCCAAATTTCTACTGTTTGGGGTTAGTGTTCTCGAACATCAGCAGCTTTCTCTCCAATTTTGGAGCTGAAAGACCCTTAGGAATCACACTAAAACAAACTAGGATGTTAAGGATAACATGGGATCCAAGTTTGGTAGGCTTGGAACTCAATTTGGGTCGGGATAGCTAAGTATTGGTATAAGAACAACATCAAGAAACAATGTCGACGACCTGTTGAACCAGCAATCTTCATCCATCAAATCTGATAATCTTGATGGTTTAGTATAGATGGAACTGAGTCTATTTTACTAGTCTCAAAATCTCCAAAGGCCTGAACCCAAGGTACCACCGATACTGCTAGTGTCGATGGGTTTGGGGGTCGTCGATCCTAGTCCTTCGAACATTTAGTATCGGTGATGGTGCTGTTGATATCTGTCGATATTGTTCCAATGGTGCTCATCGATATTAGCTCCATCTTGCCGATATTAATACTCAGGTTTAATCTAGGAACTTTGTGCTTGGAACCACCTAAAAACACCAAGAAATGAGTTCATGGGAAGTGTTTATAAATGGGTTAGACGAAGGGAAGCCATTAGGGTTTTTCTAAGCCTAAATCGGTTCTATACCTTCTCAAAATTAAATGTTGTCAAAATAAAACTTTTTCTAAACTAATTCAACATCTAAACACATATTTTGGGTAATCCAATTGATATGTAATAACTGAAATTTGATTTAATCAAAATTCTAGGTAAATTGGTTAACATCACACAATGACCCATGGTGGTTATATGGGTGATAACCGACTTTGTGTTCAACAACAATAAATTTTCTAACAGTAAAACTTTAAATACTATAACAATATACAAAAATTTGTTTTTAAATCTAATATTAAAGAAAACCACAAAGTACAAGTCCATTATAGATGCTAGACTTGGATGCTTAAACAAGTGTTAAGTAACTGAAGAGTGTTCATGAGTGATAAAGTTAGTACCATTGGGAGTTATAACCTAACTTATGCTTACTAGGTTACTACAAAGGGTAACATGATGAGTACTTATGAGTTCAAAGAACTAAGGAAAACTAGTTGAGATCCATGGAAGAACAAGAAACAAACTAGGTTTTAAATGTGTTGATCTTACGTGTCAACACTCAATACTTAGTGATTTCTTTATATAACAACTTAGACTATTTCAATGAAATGGCCTAAGGTAAGTTATACACAAAGACTAACAGAGAACTTTGTGTAACAAAGATCTAGTGAAGGACTTGGAGTTAATCAAGTAAGATTAACTTAAGTCTAACATGTTAACTTATATTTTTCTTAAAATAACTTATGTTTTATTTAAAGTGAAATGATTTATAAATTTCTTTATTAAATGTTTTAAAATAACTTAAATGATTTCTTAACTTAATATTTTGCAACATAATGATAAATTACAAATAAAATAATATAAACCGTATATAAATAAGGTTTAGTTGTGATGTTTTACTAAGGAATAAGGGTTCATAAAGGGTATATAGCATAGAATAGTGGAGAACTGTGTGCTTTCAAAGAACTAAAGATCTATTTCTAAGAACTGTATGCAACGATCTATTTTCAAAGAACTGTAGTACTAATACGGAGAACTGTTTTCGACGATCTATTTTCTAGGGAATGTCTGGGAAATATTCATAGATAACATGTGCCAAAGAACTAACGAACTATACGAACAAGAACGAACTATGGATGATCTAGACAAACTATGAAATCCTTTACATCAAAAGATGTCCTAGCTAGACTGATTGATTATAGGTCGAATGTTTGACGATATTTACAGATTTCCTCAACTACTAAGAACCTTGATTGCTAGAATAGTCTACTCGAGTATGACCAAGGCCCAATCGTTGAGTCTCTGATTTTTATAAAATGTTTATTTATTTATTTACTTAAGCATTTAATTTAATGTTTCTAAAAATGTTACGGTTGATCATGTTGGTGTGACGAGCTTAAGGAATCAAGAGGATTTCAATATTTTGTGAAACTACTAGAACTAAAAACTAAGAACCAAGAACCAAGAACCAAGAACTGATGTGATGACGATGTGGAATGAAATGCTTAATTATTATGGACAACATTATGATATAAGGTTTAGTATGTGGTGGGCTAGATCTTTTTGCATGACTTCTCAGGTGACTTGATCTTTTTGCATGACTTCTCAGGTGACGAACAGGTTAACTAGAAGTTTGTGCTACTTACTAGGGTGCCCAGATAGAGGACCTAGTATTTTTGGACGTGCATATTTTTGAACATCATTATATGAATTCTTTTGTATATCTTGTGCAGATACAAGATAGATGAATTATGATGTTGAATTGTAGATTTACATTAATAAATTATGAACGATACTGATGAAATTTAACTTTGTAATTCTATTTCATTAGTGCTTTCTCATTTATTATCATGTGCAATGTAAACAATGTGATCACTTTGTTTATCATCCCGATATCACGCCCCGGGACCATTTCGCCCGATGGGACATTTGATTCGGCCCGCCGGCTAGGAGTGTGACACATTTCATCGAAGAACCTTTGGAAATTATGGATCGTAAAGTTAAAAATTTGAAATTAAGTCGTATTCCAATCGTTAAGGTTCCCAGAGTTTACTTGGGAGCGTGAGGACCAAATGAAGTACAAGTATCCCCATCTATTTACTGAGGAACTTGGGCCCGATAATGATTCTTAAATTTCAGGATAAAATTTCTATAACAAGGGTAGACTGTAATATAAGTGCCTGAATAGTGGTTGTAAACAGTAGGTTGTATAGTAGAATCATGTACGGAACTATGTGTAATGCATATTTTGAGAATTCAGTATGAAAGTATTCGTGAACATTGTGTGAAATCAGTGTTTAACAGTCATAAGTATATCTAACAAGACTAATCAATAGTATGAATGTTAGTTAGAATATTATTATGTATGAACGTATGTGAGGTTATACAATTCAAAACAATAACGGATGTCGTTACGTGAATATTAAACAAACAGTGTATTCTTGAGGGTAACGATTTGCATGAATATATCCGTGAGTTTAACGTTCTGAATAATATGTTATAATTAGACAATCAAATCGGAAAGCACAGTTGTCTTCGTATTCGTACGGGTAACGATCTGTACGAATACGCACGAAAACTATACGATGTGGTGAAACAGTTAAAAAAATGTTTTCAAATTTTCAAAATAATGAAAAGATATTCAGAATATTTATTAGGAACTACAACCTAAAAAGATTTAAAATCTTCTATTTTATAAACTTAAGTACATTACGTAACGTAACAAAAACGACACGTTAAAACGTAACCGAACGAAGCCGAACGCACCCGAACGATAAAACCCATAAAACATTCTATGAAATGATACACCTAAAATATTTATTTCCACCCAACCACCCATTCTCTCTCTCTCTCTCCAAAACTCTGGCCACTCTCTCTACTTTCTCTCTCTAAGATTTCAAAACCCAAATCACTTGTTTCTCAACCAAATTGAGTTTTTTTTGTGTCAAAATGACCTCATAATAAGTAGAACACGAAAGTACAAAGGATCCGAGCTTGGATTCATACAAAACCAGGTGAAATTGAGCTCAAACCTTCAGGTTTAGAGTTTTCACCAAGAATCGAATGACCAAGCTTGTAATCGAGTTTAGGACAATCAAAACACTTAGTATTTGCACGAAAATGGGTTTAGAACACTTAGAACATGTATGATTGAACATGGAAGGGTCGAAGATGGATGAAAACCTTGAAATTCACTAGTATCGACAAGAGAACACTTAAGACCTTACTATCGATGGACCTAAAAGTTTCAGCAACTTTTTCGTCGATATTAACAAATTCGATGGGCCTAGAATCGATTATTCTGATCGATATTGCTAATGTCAAAGGTGTCGATGGTTTTGACCACAAGAACCATCGATACTAGTAGTATCAATGGCCTAAGGGGCTGGAAATTGGACGTGGTCGATATTATAGGATGGGTAAGGGGGTTGTGTGTTCCATCTATATTAATTAAGCTAAAGCCCATTAATACTAGATTCCAACCTTTGATATTAATAAGTACGTTCAATCCAAGTACTTAGAAAGTAAAATTAACTTATAAAGATCAAAACTGAAGCTATGGGAGTTCGGGTTAAACATGCTAGTATCGGCAAAGCTCCAAGTTGAGGAACCGAGTGTTAACAGAACTTAACACTATCGATACTACTTGAGTTTCCTAGAAACTATCACTCTAATGTTCTCTAAATGTTTTGAACACGTAATGGGGTTAAAATTGGGTAACAACAAGGAACAAACCCAACAAATTATCATCAGCAACAAGAAAGGACATTCGGATTTGTCTAAGTATCTATTAGTGTCAATACATAAATATAATAAACATGTATATATTTATGACGTCATTCTCATCTACGAGTTATTATATGTATTTTTACATATGAGAAAACAAAACATCATTAATATATATATATATATATATATATATATGTGTATATATATATATATATGTGTATATATATATATATGTGTATATATATATATGTATGTGTATATATATATATGTGTATATATATATATGTATGTGTATATATATATATATGTGTATATATATATATGTGTGTATATATATATATATATGCATATGTGTATGTATGTATGTATGTATGTATGTATGCATGTATGTATGGATCTATATGTATGTATTCAAAATTTCACAAGCTAAGCAAAAGTGTATTTAAAAAAAAATTGCTTATAAATTTATAATAAGATGTAGAAATTAAAAATAACTCAAACAAATAAATAAGTTTTTAAAAATTTTTAATACATTTTATTAAATAAATAAATAAATAAATAAAACCTTTATATAATGTTAAATACGTAACTCATAAACTTTTAATAAACATTATAAATAACATTGTTTTTTTATTATTTATATAGATTTAATTATCATAAAACAAGAATAATATAACTATATTAGTTATATTAGTTTATTGAATTTAAGTAAATTATAAAAATTTTATAAATTCAAAACATTGTCAAAGGATTAATATAAAAAGTTAAAGTGATAAAAACTGCAAAATTTGAAACTTGTAATAAAGGGAAACAAGGGAGGGACCGTTTTTGCCATATCCCCAAAGTTCATTCCCCTCTCTACCCGTCTCCTTTTATGGATCAACCCATACCCATTTCTAACCCAAACGCAACCTGGCTTCATATCTCAAGCATTACAACGGTATTATAGCTAATCAAAATTCTATATGGCATGCATTCGAACATGTAATCAATTTCAATCAATAGTTATTACCAGTTTACTGCTCATGAATGCGTAAATCATTTCCAAATATATGAACCATGACCGGATTTCAAAACCTCACCAAACGTGTATAAAAACTCAATTAAATCGATCAAAACAATCATCTAACATCTACAAAGCTTTATGTACACACAAAACGAACTCTATCCACGAAACGAAAGAGAATCAAGGCCAAGTAGCTCTCGGTCACTCGACTCTCGAACTCTCTACTCGAAATCCATCAAATCTCAAGACAGGGTAAGTGTTTCATATACCATTTTACTCATTTCTAAATAACCAACAAAAGCCTTATCGTTTGAACAATGATCGTGCTCTGTATCGATTGAATTTAACAAAAATGGAATTAGGGTTCTATCGGGTGGAAACTAGTTTGGGGATCTAAATCAGAGTTATGTTAAAAATAATAAATCCGGACACCTTATGTGGCCTAGGCCTTAGTCCAGCCGGTTAAACAGAAAGGTTTTCACGGAAATGGTGGCAGGTTCGAACCTTACTGCGGCGGGTTTTGAACCATTTTTTTTCTTCATCTTTTCATTATAACTTTTTTATGTAAAACTTATTTTTAAATTTTGTTTTCACGGAAAATCATTTTTTATTAAAATACTATCATTTTTATTATATATATATATATATATATATATATGTATGTATATATATATATAAATATAAATATCATAATTAAAAATATATATAACATATATAGATTATTAGTAAATAATTATATATAAGTAGATTAAATATTTAAAACTTATTTCATAAGTTTCTATAACATTGTATTCATTTTATGAAATAAATTTATATATATATATATATATATATATATAATGTATAATCATTATGTATGAGTTTATTTTTAATAAGTTATGTTTCGATGAACAAAAATTTTAGACTTCATACATACATTCTTATACAATTTAAAAAAAAAATTGATGATCAAATAACTTTATCTAAAGTATCAAAACTTACTATTTTGCATGTTCAATTCTTTTAAGTGGTTATTAATTTTTGATTAAACATCAATTGATTTAGTTTCAACATTTGTAATTGATATTTTATGTTAACATGAGTAATTTAGACTTTATAAACATCATTAATATTTTCATTTAACAAATAGCATAATGAATTTGGAATTTTAATAATTCAAAACAAATCGAACTCGTTGATCCATTATATAGGTGAACATTGAACTTGTTTCACATAATTGTGACTACCATTTGACAACTATTGTGCAGATCTATCTCATCTATCCAGGTGAATCTTCATTGCCCATCTTTTAACCTTTTTAGAACTTTTGGGGTGAAACATGTAACTTTGAACTTATCTTTAACTTCTGTACATGTGAACTTAACTTTATGACCTAAACTATAGTGTGAACTTATTTTGAGCTTGCATTGATCACAACTTAACTATTTAGTTACAATGATAGATCTATTAGATCGACCGTCCCATTGTTAGGAATGCTAGCTTGGTCAAACATCATTTGTTAACATTATTTGATCTGCTTATGGTTTATATACATGATTTATTTCATATTGGCTTATTATCACATATGAGAACTTATCTTTTCTTAAAGTGTTTTTTTATGTGTGTGCTTAAACCTATGAAGCTCAACAACTATTCAAAGTTAGCACTTGATTTTAAACATGTTTCAGGTGAGGATGCCATTTAGCTATATTATCAAGCTTGGATTGGATTTTAATTATGTTTTGACGTTTGAATTCAATTGGTGTAATAGGTAGAGTTTGAATATTTAAACAATGTAATGCATTTCTGAATTTAAAAAGGAATTCAATGCAATATGTGAATTAGTTACAATTATATACCTTTTTCTATTAACAATCCAGACTTCGTGCTTCCCCGATGTTTCTGCCATCGGTCAGGGTGTTACATAGCCTACAATCCATGCGTGGCCAAAACACTGATTTCAGCATATCACAAGGGATTAAGTCAAAGGAACAAGAACCAAGGATTCACATAAGGACTTGGAGTTGACCTTGGCAATGTTGAATCCAAGTTCTAACATTTTGAAACTTAATATTTCTCATTTTCTAATCTTAGATTCTACAAAAAAGTAATAACTAATCATATGCAACTAAAGTTTAATAAGATCGTAACAACTTGTTTTACTGAAGTGTTATAAATAAAACTGATGGGTTTTTATAAAATAAACTTGGCTTTTTCATAGTCAAACACAATTTTTGTAACAAATGATTTACTAATAATTTAAAACAGGTCTTTCAAATACCAAGAACCTTATGCAAATAAGGTTAAGCCTTAATTAGTTACGGGGAAGTGTTAAAGAAGGGTATGGGTAACAAGAACATCTAGATCAAAATCATAGTAACACACTAGAAAAGTCATAGGACACTTAGTCATACACCAAGACCTAACCCTTATATCAACCAACTATAAATAATTATAGCGTAAAAATCATAATAAATTAAATCAATTGTTGAAGCCAAATAGTCTAAAACAAACAAGCGTGCCATTCTTGATTGATTCATATACACAACAACACAGGTGAGTTCATTGCCCTTTTCTAAACTTTTTGTATTATAACTGCGGAGCTGATAAGCATGCATAAATATTTTCATTTGATTATATTTTGCATGAAATGTTTTACATTCAATATGTTATGTGTGTATAAATGTGATCCTAGATGATCTCTAGGTAAATTTTATTCAGGTTTCTTAAAAGACTATATAGTTATATTATAAGTGAATTGATGATTTCTGTATGTAAATTCATGATACGAATCAAGAGATCAATTTTATAGAATCAAATGTTCATTTTCAATGAATCAAGTGTATACTTTCAATGAATCAGGTAAACATTTTCAAAGAATCAAATGTTCATTATGAACGAATCAAGTACAGATTTTCAACGAATCAAATGTTCATTTTCAACGAATCAAGTATACATTTTCAATGAATCAAGAGATGATTTTCAACGATTCAAGTGTTCATTGTTCAATGAATCAATTGTTCAATGTTCAACGAACCAAGTGTACATTGTTCAAGGGATCAAGTACACATTTTCAACGAATCTAGTACGAAACAAGAAATTATTTTTGGTGGAATGTCTGGTAAATATCAAAGATAACATGTGCCAACAAATCAAGACGAAACTAGTACGAATCTAGACAAATCAAGAATGAAAAAAAAAGTCATGTATTTCAAGAAGCCCCAACTACACTGTTTGATTTATAGGCCACATGCTTGATGATATTTACAGAATCCACCACCCCAATGAGAACCCTTGATTGATAGACTAGTATACTTGAGTTGACCTTGATCCAATCATTAGGACGTAGTTTTATTTAAATTTTTATTAATTTAAACATTTTAAATATTTGTTAAACTTCCACAATGGGATCTTGGGGATGATCGTATGAGGAATGGGAAATAAAGGTTGCACTCAAAGAATCAAAGACGTTGTGAATTCAAAGAATCTAGCGAATCTAGTGCGGTGTTGGTAGGGAGTGAAACACTTAATTATCATTAATAACCATATCATATGCGGTCTGGTATGTGGTGGGCTGGCGACTGGGCTTGGCCCTACGTATGCCCTATACATAAGCATACTTGACTAGATAGAATAAGTGTTTATTAGTGAGGTTAAGGTTGTCATTCCAGTAGGTTTGTTCAAAGTGGTTTGCAAATACATACCTATATGTACTCACCAACCATGTGTTGACTTGATCATGTGCATGACTTCTCAGGTGACGAACATATTTAAGCTTTAGGATCTTATGCTATTACTAGGGTACCTAGTTAGAGGACCTAGTAGTTTGGATGTGCATATCTTTTGGACATCAACATACAAATCATAGAGTCTATCTTGTGCACATACAAGATAGTTAGTTTATGATTCTTTTTGGAAGATTTACATTGTTAAATTATGAAGCATGACTCATGTAATTGAACTTTGTAATTTTATTGCAATTTAGCATTTCTCATTATTCATCATGTGACATGTAAACAATCTAATCTATTCAATTATCACCCGATATTGTGCCCCGAGACCATTATGCCCGACAGGAAAGTCGATCCAGCCCGCCGGCTCGGGTTGTGACATAAATAAGTTGTGTTTATTTGATTAAATTAGTATTTGAAGGCTATGTCACAGACTATGTGATTTGCTTCAAGTGGTAAAGAATTAACTCCTTATAAATTTTAAACAAGATGGACTTAATCATTATACCTTAAGAGTTTATTAAATCAGTGTTATATATGTATATTTGAAAAAAGATGGTGAAATCTTAATTACATGGATGCATGGATTCATGCATGTATATTTTGTTGCATGGATAAGAACTTTAAGTTATTCATTCCTGTTTTCATCGGTTTTATATTTATGTATACATAGATCTTAATAAATTCGACAAACCCATAGGATCATCGATATTAATAATTAGTATGGATGGAATAATCTCAAAGGTCAAAGATCATCTGAACTTGTAGTTAATTTCGACCATATCCTTAGTATCGACACACCCCCATCGAACCTAATTAATATCGATCAGACAATATCGATGGAATAACATCAGCTAAAACAAGTCTGATGGATATCACCATTGATATTAGTTGCTGGAAAATAAAGACTGATGAACAAAACCACTTAAGCTAGATAAATGAATAAAACCACGGATTGACCAACCGCGGATACTTCTCTTCCAAAAATCTTCTATTCCGACTGAAGAACTGCTGAACTTTAGAATCGGAACATCAACAGCGGAAGATTCGCCAAAAAGAACTAGCGCAAACCTTCTTGACTTCGGAACACATTAGCTGACCATGATCTCTTCGGAAGACAACCAATGCTTCGGAAGACAATCTCCGGTTCCGAAATAACTGATCATTTAATCAGCTTCCGATGAACACCTTTCGAAAGAATAATCGCTGAGCCTCAACACAACTATCACAACCTCGGAAGAACTAAAGATTTCTGAAAACACCTGAAGACTCTTGCTTCCGTTGTTGGTGACTTTGTATTAGTTGTACAATTCTGATGATTAAGTTTCTGTAACAGTGTCAGTTATTTGTCTTATTACTTCTTGTCTTGTAACTCTGAATGTTGGGTATTTAATCCCCAACATTCCTTGAGAAAATTGAATTTCTTCACCCAAAATTCCTTGTATTGTTATTCTGCTTTTCACTCTTTCCAGCAAAAACTAAACAACCAAAATAACTAAGTGTTAAACTTTAGAGGGAGCTAATACCAAAGCTTTGACCGTGTGTCTAAAGTCTTTGTTCCTGGTTAAACAGCCTCTCCGAGTTTTCAAATTTTGGTATTAGAGCATTGTCCTTAGTCTTGGTTTAACCATCAAGACTAAAACTCAAAGATCTCTTTGATATCTTGTTGTTTAGTTTACTGTGTTCTGTTCTGTTTCTTCTATTTTCTACTTTTCAAAATCTGCAGGTGTTTGGTTTCGAACTATGTTGTGTTCAAAGACCATTCTAACAAGCTACCTTGAGATCTCATCACTCTTTGATTTGCTCATAATCGTTAGTAAACCTATGGCAGAAAAATTCACTTTAGACCCTCATATCGCCGGCTCTGCCACTAAGCCACCAATCTTGGTAAGGTATCAATATAATATATATGGCAGGGAAGGATTTTACACTTCTTATCCACCAATCGTACTGGATGTTGGAAGTCTGTGATATTCGGACCTCATAAATCAATGGTCTTGGACACAGAGACCGGAGACTCTGTCCCTAAGGACCCTCAGAACTACACCGAAGAAGATTACCAGAAACTGCAGCTTGATGACAAGGCACATGCTAAGCTGGCTATCACCATCCAGAATGAAATACATTCTGCCCTTCTTCACCACGAGTCAGCTAAGGACTTGTGGAATTCTCTAAAAGTGCAGTTCGGTGGCACTGATGACGTTTTGGCCAATACAAGGGAGATATTGGCTCAACAGTATGAGACCTTCTGCCAACTAAATATTGAGTCACTTAGTCAACAATTTGAAAGGTTCACTTCTCTCTTAAGTGAACTAAAATTAGCTAGTCAGGTGTATCCCACTATTTCTGTTCTTAATCGATTCTTGAGATCTCTTCCTGATAAATGGGAAACGTATTCCATAGTCATGAGATCTTCGCCAGACTTCAGGAAACTCTCACTTACCCAAATCCATGGTAAGTTGCTCTCCTTTGAGCGAGAGATTGACCAGAAAAGAAAACTAACAAATTCTGGTAAATCAACAGAAGAGTATGTTCAAGGAAACACTCCTCTTCTTAGTCAAAACTTTGAGATCAATGATCAGGGTTATGATGAGCACATTGACATAACTACTGGCATCAACTCTTCTCCTTCTTGTAATGACCATTCTCTCATTCCTGACCATCTGTGTTTTATCATGGATGATCTCCATCAGATTCCAAGTGATGACTTGGAAGGTGTCGTTTGGAACAAGTCCGATTTATCAGGGTAGAATGCCTTTCCTTGAAAGCAATTCAGGACTCCCTTGACTGAACTTGGCACCCAACGGAGTCCTGAATTGCATAAGAACCTTTAGATTGTCAAAAGAGACTGATCAAGGTTCAGAACGAACTAGTCTATTAGCGAGGGAATCATTAGAGTCAATATCCAAACCACGTGGTTGTCCAAGATGGGACGGTAGAGGTTGTTGAAGAATCGAGATAGGCAATGTGAAAGAAATAACTTCGCTAACTTACCCCACGTAGCAGTCCTAGTAAATAGATGGATATCCTTTATCAAGTTGCCCTCTTGAGCATGAGAACTAACAAGATCTACAAAAGGACAGGAAGAAAATTTCCTGGTATTCATGGGAAAACCAGGATTGGACTAAATAAAGCTAAAGTTCAATGCTACATGTGTCATGGCACTGGACACTTAGCCAGGGAATGCAGAAATGCTCCCAACTATAACTCTCTACCTTATGTGACTTTCCCAAACACACACTCATATACTTCTGCCTCACCTTGTTCTTCTTCTTCTTCTTCACATTTTCAAAAGCACAACAACTCCCAAGAGACATCGCATATTGTACAAAACTCTCCTTTTACCAATGTATAGTATGTACAGGCTGCCAATAGTAGCGTGTACAAGCTCGCTCCTGCTGTACTTCATATTGTTGCACCTTCTCCTCCTCAAATAAATGCACCAGGCGCTGCTATCCAGTCTTCATCATCCAGTCAATTGGCTCTTTTCACTCAAGAGTACGTAGACTAGAGCAGCATGCCTGAAGATGTACGCTATGCCATCATCACTTCTGAGCTAAAAGAATTTGCTCTTATGGCTGTTGGTGAAGATTCGACTCCTTCTGATCAACCTGAAGCATACTCTTCTGATGCGCAGGTATCCTCTTCTACCCTTGAAAAACTGTGCACCGATGCATGCATTGATGCTTTTGCAAAAATAAAGAAACCCAATATGTTGCTTCAACAATAAAATCAAGAGCTGGAGCAACTACTAGCTAATATAAATTCAGAAGTTGAAAAGTTAATAAAGAATAAGGATAGTTAAATTTATGTATAAAAACTGAAAAATCCAACCTACAAGCATTATTTGATTTGTGAAATAAAAATATTCGGCTTGTGGAGATGAACTGGCTCAAACTAAAGTCAGCTGTGAAAAGTGGGTTGAATCCTACAAAGGATTCAAGATGCTTCTGAGTAAGCAAGTTCAAAGTAAAGCTAAGTTTGGAATCGGGTACAATCACACTAGTCCTCCAGAGGACTATGCCTCGATTGACAGTAAAATAAATGAAACTGTTTCTGAACCTTTATCCCCTACCTTTCTTCTTGATGAAATTCCAGCCATAAATATCTCACCTCCAAGAGCCTATCAACCTGGCCATTTTTCAACGTTTGTATATCCCATAGATACTAACTTGGAAAAACAGGAAGAGACACACTTGGAATTTGATCATAACAATAATTCTTCTGAACAAACTAGATTGCTCCAGCCATGAGCTCTACTCAAAGTTCAGAAGATACAACACTACTTGAAACTTCTGATAACCCTGATGCCTATCTTGACAAAGGAAAAAGGCCCATGGTTAACATCAAATTCCCTCCTTCTCATCCACACCCACCTTATCCAATAATGAAGGCAAATAAGCCATTCATCTCTAACTACTCTTCACTATATACTGCTTTCCTGAAATGTTTCAAGTACAATCACACTACTGAAAATTGCAGGACAAAAACTCCTTTGGAGAAAGGTAGAGATAGAATGAAGGCTGAGCAGTTGAAAGCTTAATAGGCTTCTTCATCTAAAGGGAATCCCCCCAATAAGGTGAAGAAGTCCAAGAAAGCAAGTAGACCATTAGCTAACAGTGCAATAAGGCCAAACACCCATTCACCCTTCCGCTTATCTTCTCCTCTACTTGCATCTTCCATACCATCCATTCTTGGTACACCACCTTTTTATCCCATGATGACTCCTGCCTCCTATTCTGCTGCTGTTGTGAACCTCTCTTCCGTGGATTCACAAATCAACATCTTGCATCCAATTCAGCAACAGCTGATACAAATGATGCAGAAGTTGATGAATAATACGAAACAAAACAAATAAACTCCTAAAATGTTCTCTTCTTTCTTCTAAAAATCAATAATGACCAATATCTAACCTATTGCATTTGATCCTCATTTGCAGAGACCTTCTTCAAACCAAAATCATCTATGGTATGTGGACAGTGGAGGCTCTAGGAACATGACAGGATACAGATCCATTTTAAATAACTTCATTCCAAAGAATGGAGGATCTGTTTCCTTTGGAGACAATGCAAAGGGTTGGATAGTAGGGTCTGGTTCTGTCCTTAGTGGAAAGTTACACTTAAAAGACGTAAGCTTAGCTGAAAATCTCAAGTTTAATCTCTTGACTGTTTCTCAAGGTTAGTTGAAAACCTCTGAAGATCTATCATCTCTTGAGGAATGTTCAGTATCTCACTTCTTTAACCCTATCCCTCCTTATCCAATACATCCTCAAGATCAGGATGAACAAATATCTACTCCACCATCCCCAGCATTGGATAATGTACATGTAGATATCCCTGAACATGTTCATGCTACCTTCCAGGAAAACTCTCTCGGTCCCAATGAAAATTCATCTTCTTCCGATGCTTCCTCTACAAATAATTGTTTGGACATTATTCTCTTCAATAGAAATCATCCACCAGAGCAGATCAAAGGTGATTTAGGTAAGGGTGTTCAAACTATGACCCATTTTTCAAATTTTTGCCTTCATGCAGTTTTATTGTCCCAAATTGCGCCCTCCAAGTATCAGGAAGCTCTTAAAGATAATAATTAAGTGGAGGCTATGCAAGATGAACTATTACTGTTCAAAAGGCAAAATGTTTGGACTCTCTACCCCTTGCCCACACGAAAATACCCTATAGGAACTAGATGGGTGTTTAGAAATAAAACTGATGATAGAGGCATTGTAATCAAGAATAAAGCCAGGCTGGTATTACAAAGGTATTGCCAAGAGGAAGGCATCGATTATCCCACAACATAAAGGTATTTCATATGGATATAAAAATTGCATTCCTATATGGAACTATAAAGAAGGAAGTCTATGTCTGTCAACCTCCAGGGTTTGATGATGTTCATCACCCTGATTGGGTGCACAGACTAGACAAAGCACTTTATGGTCTGAAACAGGCACCTAGATCATGGTATGACACTCTTTCTCAATTTCTTCTTTAAAATAAATTTTCTCGGGGAACCATTGATAAGACCTTGTTCATCAAGATGGTAGACAAGGAACTTTTGCTGGTCCAAATCTATGTCGATGACATCATTTTTGGAGCAACAAAACCTTCCTTGTGTGAACAGATTTTTAAATTAATGTTTTCCAAGTTTGAAATGAGTGCTTTAAGTGAACTAAAAACATTTTTAGGACTCCATGTCAAATAAACCCCTAATGGGACATTCATTCATCAATCTAAATATGTAAAGGATCTTGTGAATAAATTTGAAATGAATGACTGCAAAATAATTTCTACCCCCATGGCTACAAGTCCATGAGTAAGTCCAGATGAAAATGGTAAACCTGTAGATCAAACCCTCTACAGGTGCATGATTGGATCTTTGATATATCTTATTGCATCAAGGGCAGACATCATGTATGCAACATGTGTCTGTGCAAGATACCAGTCTGCCCCTAAACAATCCCATATATCATTTGTGAAGAGGATATCTAGATATTTTAAAGGCACACATGTGCTAGGTATTTGGTATCCTGCTAATCAAACTTGTTAGCTTGTTGGTTTTTCAGACAGTGATTATGATGGATGCTTGCTCACCAGGAAGTCTACTTCGGAAGGATGTCAGTTCTTTGCAAATAGCTTAGTGTCATGGCAAAGCAAAAAGCACACTTTAGTGTCAAATTCAACTCCAGAAGCCGAGTACATTGTAGCAGCTCATTGTATAGCCCAAATCCTTTGGTTACAATACCAACTGTTGGATTTTTGAATAACAGAACTAAAAATACCTCTCCTAATAGATAATGAAGCTGCCAATAATATAATAAAGAATCTTGTCTATCACTCTAAAACCAAACACATAGAAATAAGGCATTACTTCATTAGAGACTGTTTTGAAAAGGGACTGATTGTCCCAGAACATGTTTCTAGAAGTGACCAAATAGTGGACATATTTACCAAACCTTTGGACTCTTCAACTTTTTCTAAGTTTGTTTCCAAATTAGTTATGATAAATATGAGCTAACAAATAATTGTAGTTAAGAATATCTTTCTTAAACCTTAAAATACATATAAAAAAGGATAATTCTCAAGAATTGTCCCAACAACGGATATTTAATAAACCACTGATAAAGCAACCTTGGTTTCTTTCAGTGATTATCCTAAAATACAGATAGGATCAGTGGTTATGCTAACCACTGTTTCTTGTCTTTCCGTGGTTATAACCATCCGTTGTTACATTTTAAACATTCCATGGTTTTTACTCCTTCCAAGGTCTCTACTCCTTCTGAGATTTTTAACCTTGTAACTTATCCATGGTTAAATTTCTTCCGAGGATAAGGTTCTTCCGTGGTTAAAAATCTCTTCCGTTGTTAAAATTTTCTCTCTGTAGTTACCAAATTCTGGATAATTACGCCTGATTCGACTGTCACTAATCACTTTGCAAGATTAGACTCCCTACAATTAATTGAATTGACCCTCATTAACTGTCCTCATGGCTCGATAATATCTTCTCATTTTACCATCCTACCCTTCTCCCTTCTAATGACCACTTATCTTATTTATATACGTGGTTATCTTCTTCAGTTCTTCCATAATCACTTGAAAAAGCCTCTTGATCTTCTTTTAATCAAGAAAACGCTTCCTTCAAATTCAAAATTTTAGAATGCTGCTTATGGCAAAGGACAATCGCTTGTCAGGCATTTCCCCTGGCACGACGCACTTACACTGATTTCGTCTGAGCTTGATGCTCATGAAGATGGTGTAACGGCATCGGACCAGGCTTCATTCCTAACAAAGCTTTGTTTGTACATCAGGGTGTGCATGAACGTACTCATTTGTCCTTTGTCTTTCTCTCTCTTGCTCATAGGTTTGTTCAATGAGTAAAAACCCTAAGGTAAAACTCTCTGCAAGTTATAAGTGGTGGTGGTTTCTCTTTATTGAAGCCGCACTCATTTGCAATGGTTACACTTCTCTGTCTTTATTTCTCTAGACTTAAGGCAAAAATTTGTAATCATACTTTGCACTTGTAACTGCTCTTCGCTCATCATCGCAACAATGGTGTCTGAAGCTTTGAAAATCAAGCCGATTCACAATCTCGGACCCTACCTTGTTAAGTCTTCTGAGTACCGTCACTATGACGAGTGGTCGACATTCTGGTAAACTCCTTCGTTCATACTGCCCTCATCATCGACCCTCATATCTCTGAGGTTGCTCTAAACCAGTTTTGGGCAAACTCGACCTTGGTGTCGAAGATGACTATGTTGTAAAAAACCCTTAGGTAGTCGCTAGTCAATAAGTCACCATCACCCCTCCAAAATAAGTGTTGCCCTAAATCTGAACGATACCGAGGCACCTGCCACTGCTTCTCTAAAACTCCTTCATAATGTTGTTGTTAAGTGTGATTATCAAGGAGACCTGAAAAAGAGAACCTTGTACAAAGCCTACTTCTACCCTAAGTACAAGTTTCTGTATCACACCATTTTACAATGTCTTTCTTAAAAGACGACTAGTTGGGGCGAAATGTTGTATGACATGCAATATGTTATGTATGTTGTTCTGTTGAACGAAAAATCAACTTGTCACAAATAATTTTTGACCACTTGGTGCATCACCAAAAGAGTCCCAAATTTTTATTGTATCCTAGGTTTGTGATGGCTTGTTGTTTTACTGATCTTAATAATGTTTGTCATATTGCTCCTCTCTCAACTATCAAGAGAATTGACAAACAAGTGTTCACTGGGTTGAACACTGAGGCCAGACACATGGATGAAACTAAGGATACAACCATCCTTGGTTAACCTACATCCACCTCCTCTTCGACACCTATAAAGGTACCAACCAAAAGCAAAACTTCTACCAAAGCCTCTAAACCTAAAAAGCCCAAAATGCTGTTCAGGAAGTTGATGTTGAACCTAAAAAGCCCAGAATCTTTACCCCATCTAGCTTGTCATCAATCCTCCCAGCAGGATGATGTTGTACTCCAAAGTGACCCCATACAAACCACTGAAGTGTTACTTAACATTCAGATGGTAGTCCATTCTCCCAAGGACACCTCTGCTTCTTCTCCACCAAAAGGCCTTAATTATGTTACCCAATTTCTCCATGAGATTGATTCTACCTTTGAGCAAATTGGTTCTCCTCCCCTCTCACCAACTGAGGAGCAACCACTTCAAACCTTTGCTCAAACTAATCAATATCCTTCCCATGGAGGAGAGGATTAAATCATGGTGTCCAGTCCATCTAGACATTATGATCATATATTAGGAGCATCCATCTCACATGAGAGCCCAATGGGACCTCATCTAAACGGATTATTAAGTAAGACTTCAGGTATGGCAACAGCCCATGAAGTTCTTGAAACTAAGGCTGGAAATCCCCGGAACCAAGAAAAAGGGGTCCATGACATTCCTAAGATGGACTCAGGTCATGATAAAATTGACTCACCAACGAGGTATTCGGATGATATATATAAAAGGATGGACGAATCAGATCTTAAATTAAAGGAATTGACGGATTCTATTGGTCATATTCAAGCTGATGTGGCCAAACTCACTGAGTTAGTCACAACAATCTTGAATAACCAACTCCTGCAACCCCAATCCATCCCAAAGCAGGCACCTTTCACTTGAAGGTACCCCACACATTCCACCCACTTGCACTGCACCTTCCTTCTCAAGCCAAACTCTTCAAGAAGTCTTAAACCCACTTCTTAATGCCCATCTCACCACCCTCTTCACCAACTTTACCAAAGATTTCCTCACCACCCAAAAGATACAACTGGATCTACTGAAAATTTTGGTAAATTCCAAAATCTCTTATTTACAGCATGAAGTATCTAACCATACACTTATTCTAGAATCTCTTACTGGGGTAGCTCCCCCTTCTCCTTGGTTCAAGGAAAAGGCTCATGAAGCCAAAAAGAGGGAGAATGAAAGGCTCGTGTCTGCAGCCCAAGCTACCAAAAGGGCAGAAGATAAAGATGAGCAAAGGAGGATGAAGAAAATAAGATTGAAAAATCAAGAGGCACTTCTCAAGGCTGCACTAGATCAGGAGTTTCAAACTGAGGCTACTAAGGCTAGCTCTGAGTGGAAACAACGGGATGCTCAAACTCTTGTTAACACTGGAACATCTGGGATCTCTAGAAAACCCAAACCTTCCAAATCAGCTCCCACTGAGCTAATATAACCCACAACCGCTACCCCTTCTTCCTTTGCCTCAACCACTCAGGACACACCAATTCCAACTCGGTCTGTTCAATCTGAACAAATCCCAATCTTCCCCAAACAGATCACTCCCACCATATCTATCTGTTCTTCACATATACAAAAAAAATAAAGAAAACTCACCTACTCTTTCTCCAAACTCTACTTCTCAAACCCTTTTGAAACTATCCACACATACCTCCCTTCCCACTACTCTCAATGCATCCAAAATTGGTCAAAAACCAGCTCCCATAATCACTCAGTCTTTCTCAAGAAGACAAAAAAGTGTGGCCAGAAAATCCAAAACCCCTAATAATAAACCTTAGAAACCTCTAACCCCTATTCGAGAACCATGCTTGGACTTAAATGAGGATCAGCCTATTGCCTCTATTATTACAAGAAAGAGAAGGCTCATATTGGCTGATGATGACGAGTATGACTTACCCAAAACCACAACAGCTCCCTCACTAATAAAATCAGCAGATGCTAAAAAATCACAAACTTCTTCGTTGAAGGAATCATATTCTCCTGTAATGAAATTCCCTTCTGATGAATACCATCAAGAGACAAAGAATAAAGATACCGAAAAGGAAAATAAGATCCTAGCTGGACTAGAAGCCACTGGTCTCTCAGGAAATGATTTGGTCGAAACCTATCATAAACAAATAGCCTTCATGGATCAGCAACAAAATAAAGCCTATCAGGCTGAGAGGGAGCAACTGATCAAGTTTCTGCTGGATGAAGGTAAGTATAAAGTTGAAACCTTCAGCTGTTGGGACATCACAAGCCTTAGAGATGAAGCTGATGTTTTGTCCAAAAGAATAAAGGTAGACATCAAGAAGAAAAAGACCCTTGAGCAAAGAAGAAGAACAAAACACATACTCATCCAAAATCAATGGGGAACAAGAACACTATAACAAGATGGAGAGATGATGTACTCTTTGATGAATGGTCAAAATTCAATAGTGAAAACAGCGATCATCCTGAGATTTGGAAAGAAGCCGCATCACCCTCCCCCACTATAGTGTCCTAGCTCAAGTATGCTAATCTAAGCACCATGCTTGACCATCTGCTTAATGCACCTACAAGAAGCCTACTTGTTGGTTCTGCAGAATCTCCATCTAGTGTCAACTTCAGACCTTGGGTTGAAGTTGAAAAGGAAATTCTTCCTGATTTTATGATAAACTACGAGCCTCATCATCATGTTGTAGTAAAGAAGGTACTTGATTCAAAAGATCAAGTGAAAAAAAGAGAAATAACTCATTGGCTTGATGGAGCTCCTCTTCCTTTGGGTCCTTCTTATAAATCCCAGCCTCCTCTGATCAAAAATTCCAGAATTAGAATAAAAAAATGGTTTTATGATTCTATCTCCAAGAGAATGATCATTGAGAGATACAATGGGCCAAGATGCTTCTTCTCAGATTGGGATGAAATTCTCAAGCTACCTAATAATGATTTGAAGTAGCTGCAGCAAATGACTCTGGATAATAATGGTACAGAATATGAAGTCCTAAACTAGTTGTGGACTCTTAGAAATAAAATTAGTCTAGCCTTAAAGAAAAATTAAATGGTTTTGGCTTCATCAGTCCAGAGGGAGATGACTGGAAATTAAGGACTGATGAGAAAAAACCATTGAAGCCAGATAAATGAATAAAATCGTGGATTAACTGACCGCGGATACTTATCTTTCGGAAATCTTTTCTTCTAACTGAAGAACTGCTGAACTTCAGCATCGGAACATCAACAGCGGAATATTCCCTAAAAAGAACTACCCCAAACCTTCTTTACTTCGAAAGACATTAGCTGACCTTGATCCCTTCAGAAGACAATCAATGCATCGGAAGACAATCTCCGATTTCGAAGTAACTGATTATTTAATCAGCTTCCAATGAACACCTTTCGAAAGAATAACTACTGAGCCTCAACACAATTATCACAACCTTGGAAGAACTGAAGACTTCTGAAGACATCTGAAGACTCTTGTTTCCGTTGTTGTTGACTTTGTATTAGTTGTACTATTCTGATGATTCAGTTTTTGTAACAGTGTCAGCTATTTGTCTTATTATTTCTTGTCTTGTAACTCTGAATGTTGGGTATTTAAGCCCCAACATTCCCTGAGAAAATTGAATTACTTCCCCCAAAATTCCTTGTGCTATTATTTTGCTTTTCTCTCTTTCTAGCAAAAACTAAACAACCAAAATAACTAAGTGTTAAACTTCAGAAGGAGCTAATACCAAAGCTTTAACCATGTGTCTAAAGTCTTTGTTCCTGGTTAAACAGCTTCTCAGAGTTTTCAACATTAGTAATGTCAATGAGTATCGGCGGTATAGCGTCGATATTAGTAAGTTCGATAGGTTGTTGGTTGAGATTGCTAGTGTCGACAGACCCATTGTTGAGCTTAACAAGTTCCGTGGTTCTATTCTCCATCTTCAACCTCTAACATCTCCAAAATTTGCAGGCTTATTATAGGGCCTTAAAACATTCATATTATGATCAATTATAGTGTTTTTATGCGCAAAAATCCGTTTAAAAGATATTGATTTAGACCGATTATTGTTATGAACAAAAACCCGATTTTAAACATTTAGATCAACCTTGAATCCGAGGTTCAAAGCTCGTTTAACTTGTAGTTATGAGTTCTTCATAAATGGAGAAAAGTTTAGACACCAAAATCAATGAAAATGGAGAAGAAATGGAGAAGTCTTCTAGAGAGAAAACTAGAGAGAGAAAGTGGACGTATCTAGGTTTTTTAGAGAGAGGGTTGCAAATTATAAAGGAGAACGAAAAGAGGCCTTTATTGCCCGGGCCAATCTTGTGTGTTTGGTTTCTTCTGCATAAGTGTTATCGTGTTGTTGTATTGGGTTTTTGTTAAATAACTTTAAAATACGAAGTGTTTAATAAAATGGTTTTATTTAAAATCTTTTAAGGTGTTAGTGTCACACCCCGAGCCGGCGGGCCAGATCGTGTGTCCCGTCGGGCGGAAAGGCCCCGGGGTGCGATATCGGGAATAATAATCGTGATGATCAGATTGTTTACATTGCACGTGATATATTTAATGAGAAAATGCTAAATAGAATAAAATTACAAAGTTAAATTACATCAGTTTTGTTCATAATTTAACAATGTAAATCTACTATTAACATCATAGATCTTCTATCTTGTATCTGCACAAGATATACAAAATAATCTGTGAAATGATGTTCAAAAGTATGCAAGTCCAAAATACTAGGTCCACTATCTGGCATCCTAGTCCAAAAGCAAAAACTTCTACTCAGACCTCTTCGTCACCTAAGAAGCGATGCAAAAAAATCAAGTCAACACATGGTTGGTGAGTTCATATAGTTTTATTTGAAAATGAATTTCATAACCTGTCCGAATGACAACCTGAACCTCACTCACAACCACATATATTATCCTGTCAAATATGCTTATATATAGGGCATATGTAGGGGAACAAGCTCCAGCCACCATCCCACCACATATCGAACCACATAATATATTGTTGTTAATGATAATTAAGCATTTCATCCCATATACTAAATCACATACTTGAACCGTTTGAAAATGATGACACTTGAATCGTCTGAAAATGATCACCTTTGAACATCCAAAACGACAACCTTAACCTCAATAAAAACCACATATACTATCCAGTCAAATATGTATATATATAGGGCATATGTAGAGGAACAAGCCCGAGCCACCATCCCACCACATATCAAACCACATAATATACTGTTTCTAATGATAATTAAGTGTTTCATTTCACACCATAGACACACTAGTTCTTTGAGTTCCACAAAATAGAATTTCTATTGATTCCTTAAGTTCATCATACAATCATGATCAACCATAGCATTTGTAGAAACCTTACATTTAAGTTCCTAATTAAACAAATAAATAAGCATTTAGTAAAATCTAAGACCTAACGAATGGGCCTTGATCAACTCGAGTAGACTAGTCTAGCAATCATGGTTCTTAGTAGTAAAGGAGATATGTAACCTCATCAAACATGCGACCTATAATCAATCAGTCTAGCTAGGACATCTTTTGATATACAGGCTTTTATAGTTCTTTAGATCGTCCGTGGTTCCTATAGTTCTTTAGTTCTTTGGCACATGTTATCCTTGAGTATTTCCCAAATGTTCCTGAAAACTGGTTAGGGAATACTGTATATATCATCAAACATGCATCTCATATTCGATTAGTCTAGCTAGGTCATCTTTCAAACCTAAGACTAGCACATGCTATCTTTGATATTACCCAGTCAGACCCTTGGAAAATAGTTCTTTGTACATAGTTCTTTGAAATACATCGTTAGTTCTCTAACAACACCACTAAAATTAGTACTTTGATTCGACCGTTAATTCTTTGAAATTAGATCTTTAAAAGTAGTTCTTTGTTTTAGATCTTTAGTTCTTTGAAAATAGTTCTTCGTTTTAGATCTTTAGTTCTTTAAAAATAGATCTTGAAAAATAGTTCGTGGTCTTTAAAATTGTTAGCTATTCATGATGAATAGATAACTCATTCTGAAATTCTGAAATTAGTTTACCTAGATAAGATCTAGTATAACCATTTTACATATAAAACATATATTAAGTAAAAGCATTTAGGTAAATATAACCAAAGGAAAATAATTTACGCATGCTTCTCAGCCCCACGTTTGTAAAACAAAACTGTTTTGAAAAGGAGCAATGAACTCACCTGTGTTGCTCTATATTGATTTACAACAAAATGCACGCTCGTTACTTGTAGACTATGTGTCTTCAGTACCTTAGTTGTTTTAAGAGGATTTGAATACTATAAGTATTTATAATAGTCGTGTCTAGGATTTTGGTCTCGGTGTGCAACTAAATGTCCTAGACCTTGCTAATGTATTGCTATGATTCTATCTAATTAATCTAAATGTATTACCCTTACATAAACCCTTGTCCTGTGAATAATTGTTATTAAACCTTAGTGATGTAAGGTTTGCTTAGTGATGCAAGGTTTGCGTTATTTACATTCAAAGTCCTTTAATTAAAACATTTTAAGTAATTCATTTTAAGTTAAACCATTAAGTTAGAAATCATTTATTTTAATTTAAGGAAGTTTATAGGTCAATTCCTTTTATTGAAACATTAGTTAATTTATAAAAATTATAAGTTAACATGTTAGACTTAAGTTAACCTCACTTGGTTAACTCTAAGTCTATCGCTAGATCTTTGTTTCCCATGGTTCTTTGTTCGTTCAAGTGTACAACCCATCCTAGATAGTTCAAATGAACCTTCTAATGTAGTTATATTTCGTATGAAATTTCTAAGTGTTAGATGTTAATAGTGAAATCAACACCATAACCTTAGACTATGATATCCAAAACTCATGTTTAGATGTCAACATGATTTATGAAATCCATTGTTCTTGAAAACCCTAATTCGTGATTTCCTTGAATGAGTTCATGCATCATAGACCCAACTTACATTTAATAAACCATGATTTTATCTCATTATTACTTGGAACACTTTAGTGTTAAACCCTATTAGATCATTCCCATATTGTAATCCATATATCCACCCGATGCATGAACTCACGTGACTTATCCCATGCAACCCACGTATACATGCACTCACAACCCCATAATTGAGGTCATGTAGCCGTTTGAGACTTGGACGAATGGAATTTGGGCCGATTGCGATCTAGGCCGAATGTTTGAACTCGTGCGAATGAAAACCACATGGCCGAACGAGAGGTGATCGTATGAGACTTTGACTGAACCATGCTCATGCGCAGGAAGCTTGGACCGACTGAATTTATGCTCATATGGCCCAGACCGAATGAAGTGATGCTCATGAGGCAGGGATCGACCAAATGAGGGGTTCCTTCTGCCCTAAGGCCATTTAGCCAAAGTAATGGGTCATGCGGCCAGTAGCCCTTCGGCCACCTGTGGCTAAGGCCATTCGGCCAGTCGACTTCCATGGTGCAGCCCTCAAATTTCGAACTTCATGAACACAACTTGACTTCCCACAAGTTCCTACAACATTCTAAGTGTTTGTGATGTGGTCTCCCTAAGGTTTTAATGTCTAGAAACGATTAGAAGGTGGGTTCGACCAAGAGGGTTTAAAGACCCTAGAACCGAGCTAAAAATCTCATCTTTACCTCGATTTGGATGGTTCCAAGCCCAGATCATTTGTACTTTCGTGATCTACATGTGGTAGTGGTCGTTTTGACACCAAGAGGGCTCGATTTCGTTGCAAAATGAAGAATTTAGGTTGATGGCTACTAGAGAGAGAAAGTAGAGTGAGAGAAAAACGAGTTTGAGAGGTTGAAGATGGTAGGTAGGAGATGAAATGGGTATTAAATTTCAATTTAATGCTTTCAAAATACCCGGGTATGTTCGGTCTCATTTGGTTTCGCTCGATTTCGTGTAGGAGCGTCGGTTTCATTTCATTTTCATACAAAACATCACGGTTTTAAAAGTAAAGTTTATAAATTTTATTTAGGTGGTAATTCCTAGTAAATTAACTAAATATCTTCCATTTGTTTTAAATTTTCTGAAAACATTAAATTTACTGTTTAAATCGAATCGTACAGTCGTCGCGCGTATTCGTTCGAATCGTCACCCGTACGAATACGACGATAACTACACTTTTCAATATGGTTTTCCAATTACTGGACATCATTCAGAACGTTAAACTTTCTGATATATTCGTACATATTGTCACCTATACGAATAATCCGTCAGTTTAGCGTTCACGTAAAGACATTCGCTGTTGTTTTGTTTCGTGAAGCCTCACGTACGTTTATACACAATAGAATTCTAACGAGTATTCATGTAACTGTTCTGTGTTGTCAGATATGTTTCTGACTGTTAAACCATGGATTTTGAACTATGTTTCTGTAATGAATATGAAATAGTTCTTTATTGACATCAAATGAATATAGCATGCAAGTATTACACATAGATCGTACCTGAATTGCTGTTCATGTTACTGTGTAGATCAATGTTCCTGTTACGTTTCCGGCACTGATGTTACAGTCTCCCCTTGTTAGAGAAATTTCGTCCCGAAATTTAAGAATCGTTATCAGGTACGGCTTCCTCTGTAAGTAGATAGGGATACTTGGACTTCATATGATCTTTGCATTCCCATGTAAACTCAGGTCCGCGCTTTGAATTCCATCGAACCTTGACAATTGGAATACGGCTTCGCCTTAGTTGTTTAACTTTGCGATCTATAATCTCTAAAGGTTCTTCGATAAAATGTAATTGCTCGTCCACTTGAATTTCTTCGATTGGTATGACGAGATATTCGTCAACAAGGCATTTCTTCAAATTTGAAACGTGAAACACGTCATGCACACCACTGACTTCATATGGTAATCTCAATTTATATGCCACAGGACCAATTCATTCAACGATCTCGAACAGTCCTATGTATCGTGGTGCTAATTTGTCTTTCTTTCCAAAAGGGACTACGCCTTTCCATGGGGACACCTTTAACATGACACGGTCTCTCACTTGAAATTCCAACGGCTTAAGCCGTTTATCAGCATAGCTCCTTTGTCTGCTTTTGGTCGCTTGTAATCTTTGTTGAATCTGGGCAATCTTATTAGTAGTTTCCTGAATCAGCTCTGGCCCAGTTATTCGGTTATCTACTACTTCGGTCCAACAAATCGGTGACCGAAATTTTCGCCCATATAGAGCCTCGTATGGTGCGCATCCGATGCCACTATGGTAACTGTTCTTGTAGGAGAATTCAATCAGTGGTAAATGAGAATCCCAATTCACATCGAAATCCAACACACAGGTTCTCAACATGTCCTCCAGGGTCTGTATAGTACGTTCGCTTTGACCGTCTGTTTGTGGATGGTAAGCAGTACTCAGATTTAAGTGTGTCCCTAGAGATTTCTGCAATGATTGCCAGAACCATGATGTGAATCTGCTATCTCAATCCGAAATGATAGACAATGGTACACTGTGACATACCACTATCTCGTTGATGTACAGTCTCGCCAGTCTATCTTGAAGGTCTCACGCATTGGCAAGAAATGAGTAGATTTGGTTAATCGATTGATGAAAACCCAAATTGTATCATGACGACTGGAAGCGCGGGGTAGCTTGGTAATGAAGTTCATAACTACTTATTCCCACTTCAAGAGCGGAATCTCAGGCTTTTCCAGTAAACCTGACGGTTTCTGGTGTTCCGCCTTTACCTTCGCACACGTAAGGCATCGACCGACGTACTCGGCTATGTCTTTCTTCATTCCCGGCCACCAATAAAATCCCCTTACGTCTTGGTACATTTTATCAACGCCTGGATGCACGAAGTACTTGGTATTGTGTGCTTCATAAAAGATGAATTTTCTAAATTCCCCTACCGCAGGGATCCATATACGTTCCTGATAGTAGATAACTCCATCTAGTTTTGTTTCAAACTGTCGCTTTGCTCCACAATCCAGTTCTTTCTTCAAATTTCCTCGTTCAACTGACTCTTGTTATGCCTGAATGATCTTGTCGTGTAAGCTTGTCTGTACAGTCATTCCCATTGCTCTGACGTGCAAGGGTTTGACCCATTCCTTCTGGCTCAAGGCATCAGCTACAACCTTTGCCTTCCTAAGATGGTACTTGATCACACAATCGTAATAATTCAGAAGTTCAACCCAACGTCGCTGTTGCATGTTGAGTTCCTTCTGATCAAAGATATGCTGTAGATTCTTGTGATCAGTAAATATAGTGCACTTAGTGCCATATAAGTAATGTCTCCAGATCATCAATGCGAACACCACTGCCCCAGTTCCAGATCATGAGTAGTGTGGTTCTTCTCATGAATCTTCAACTGTCTTGATGCACACGTGATAACTTTGTCTCGCTGCATTAATACACAACCAAGTCCCTGATGGGAGGCATCACTGTATACTACAAAGTCATCCCAGCCTTCTGGGATAGATAAGATCAGAGCATCGCATAACTTCTGCTCAATGTCTGAAAAGCATCTTCTTGTTTCTGCTCCCAAACAAATGGTTCACTTATCTGAGTTAACTTGGTGAGAGGCAAAGCTATCTTAGAAAATTTTCAGATAAACATTCTATAATAACCTGCTAGACCCAGGAAAGACCGTATGTCCATCGGTGTCTACGGAGTATCCCCGTTCTTAATAACTTCAATCTTGGCAGGATCTACATGTATTCCTTCATTGTTGACTACATGACCCAAAAATTTAACTTCTCTTAACCAAAATTCACACTTAGAGAATTTAGCATAAAGTTTCTCTTCCTTCAACAACTTCAAGATCTTCCTGAGATGTTGTTCATGCTATGCTTTGCTCTTCGAATAAATCTGTATGTCATCAATGAAGACAGTGACAAACTGATCTCGATACGGCTTGCACACTCGGTTCATGAGATCCATGAAAACCGCTGGTGCATTCGTCAATCCGAAAGGCATCACCATAAACTCGTAATGCTCGTATCTGGTTCGGAACGCCTCTTCGGTATATCCTCGTCTTGAAATCTGAGCTGATGATATCCGGACCGTAAATCGATCTTCGAGAAGTACTGAGCCCCTTGTAGTTGGTCAAACAAATTATCAATCCTCGGTAATGGATACCGATTCTTGATGGTTAATTTGTTCAGCTCTCTGTAGTCTATGCACATCCGAAAGGATCCATCTTTCTTCTTCACGAAAAAAACCGTAGCTCCCCAAGGTGAGTAGCTCGGTTGGATGAAACCTTTGTCAAGTAGTTCCTGTAATTGATTCGACAATTCCTGCATCTCTGAAGGTGCTAACCTATAAGGAGATTTAGCAACAGGAGTTGCTTCAGGAACTAAGTCAATAAGAAACTCTACCGGTCGCGCAGGTGGCAAACATGGTAGGGCTTCAGGAAATACTTCAGGATATTCTTTCACTACCGGCACGTCTTGTATCTTTTTCTTGTCCTTCTCTTTCTCCACCAAATGAGCCAGAAAAGCAACACACTGATTCTGTAGACACTTACGCGCCTTTATGCAAGATATGATTTTGACACTTGGTTTTGCTTGATGCCCTCTAACTTCCAATACACGATCGTTCGTCAATGGAATTCGAAGAAGCTTTTCAGAGCAGATGACTTCCACTCTATTAAGAGATAGCCAATCCATCCCGACAATGATGTCAAAACTACCCAACTCCATCGGTATCAAATCGATGGTAAACGTATGACCATTAAGTGTTAATTGGCAGTTTCTGTATATTGTACTAACTGTGATTTGTTTCCCGTTAGATACTTCTATGATGTAAGGGGAATCTAACAGTTCCTCAATAGAATCTAGTTGGCATATAAAATCGGCAGACATAAAGCTCTGATCCGTACCAGTGTCAAACAGAATAGATGCATAATAGTCATGTAAGAGAAATGTACCAGTGACCACGTTCGGGTATTGGCGTGCAACTGGAGCTTCTGTTGCAAAAGCTCTTCCCCGTGGTGCTTGAACTGCTGGATGTGCTCTCTTGGGGCAGTTCTTGAAAAAGTGTCCGTTTTCACCACAGTTATAGCATCCACCGTTGTTCTGGTTGTTGGGTGGAGGGAGAGCTAAAGCAACATTGTTGACTGCTTGATTAGGTGTCATCCGGAAGTGTTGGACCCAATGGCCCTTTCGTCCACATCCTGTACATTGCTTGCAAGGAGTATTAATAAGTGACAATTGTAGGTAAACATTACGTCATCAATAACACGAGCACGTTTGGTCGTTCTAGGAATCTGTGTTAAATTGATGATTTTAATCATTACAGGTTTAAAGTGTGCGAGAAATTGGGAACATGGGAGAAAACCGTGCGTGAAACCGATTTACGGATTGTCCGGAATCGCGAAACGAAGAAAAATCTTGAAATTGGATCCCTCGCGATACGCGACGACTCCTTGGAGTCTTGTCGCGGTACGCGACAAGTCACGATATCAAATTTTATCCGGAATCCCTCGCGGTACGCGACGACATGTGGGCCACTTGTCGCGATACGCGACGAGTAGGTCGGTCTGTTGAACCAGCTTCTTATATCGCAGAAGCATGCAAAAAAAAAATTCTATTTTCTTCCTCTCGACTTTAAACCTCTGTAACTCAAGATCTTGACCAATCTCCCACCAAAACTCATATTTGACACCACCAGAACGTCCAGCTCGAACCGGTGAACGTGTATACACGTCCTGATCGTGATTTTGTCCGTAGAATCGTCTGATTTGGGTAACTATCCTTTTTAATCTTCTGACTTGATCTTCATTGATTAGATCGTGTTTTTGAACGTAATGATATAGTTAGGGTTGTTGATTATTGCTTAGATGATAGCTAGGAATGATTTTTGACGGATAACTTGTCTTGTTAACGGGTAAATGCCTGTTTTGATCCGTTATAATGCCCGGTTTTCACTAAACCATAACAATACTTCTAATGGTTTAAACCATTGGATTATGACAATGTAAGTGATTATTTTGGTTAATCTTTGAAATGCAAGGTTAATCTCAAGTGTTTCAAACTAATCACAGTTATTACCCTACCAATTGGAATGACTGTCTGGTTTTATGATAACAGTCGGATTAATATGTTAAACATGATTGTTTAACCTATTCAAATGTCATATTGTTATGTTTTGTGATACATGGATAATTAGTGACAAGAATTAATCATTCCTAAGCCGAGATTTCATCTAGGGACTGTTTAAGTAATATAATCAACAGCATTACCTAACTAATTAGTCGGAGATTATTACGGCTAATTCAATGAGTCATCAACTTAACACAAGGTACCTAAACGAGTATAGGTACCTACATTATAGTACATTGTATGATATTAGACTAAATAATTAATTAAACATCTAATGTTAGTTCGATGACTTTTCATTACAATGTCGGTGACATTGAACGTTCAAACAGATCTAATCAGCAAGTTAAAACACAAATAATTAATTATAAATAAACTAATGCAGATTAGCATTTTTAGCCACCGTTCGTGTGATTTTATCTTTTCATAAACTTCAGGTGAGTTTCATACAACCCCTTTTCTTTTACTGTTTTCTTAACATCGGGGTGACTATTATGAAATCTTTATCAAACGTGTGATATGTTTAGTAACAATTGCAATACCGGCTTGCATGTGGGTGTCATGGGATTATGACTATTTTCTGTGTACAACAAAAGTCCTCAAAACCAACTGTATCTGGTTAACCCATGTGGGGCCGAATGTGTGGACAAAGATAGTACTATCGGGCTGACAACCCCATTCATGGATAGATAGCGTCTACCCTTGTGTGAATGCTTGTCACCATTCCTGGTATCGACTTGATGTAGTGAGACATTGAGTTAGAGGCACGGATTTTAACTTCGGTTATTTTCTAGACTGGACTGTCAGAAAGGATCTGGATACGGGTCACATGATTATTCACTTATGTTAATGTGTACCATTGACTTTACTATCATATCATATTGTATCGAGTCTTATTTATGAACTCACCAGTTTTATACTGATATTTTTAAACTTTAAATCTTTTACAGGTAATCAGTACCAACGGTGAGGAAACACCTGTGCACGCACCATGTAGTTAGGACTTGGGATGCAATAGAAGGAACTTAAGTTGTAAACGGATATTCAGGACATGTAATAAATATTTGTCGTGATTTGTAATTAGTGCTTTTCTTAACTATGTGTGTTATGATACCGGATCAAGTAAGTCACCCCTCACCTTCGAGACTTCGCCGCTATGCTTCCGCTACCTTTAAAAATGACGTCGTCTGGTGACGCGGAGGTGGGGGTGTGACAGGGTGGTATCAGAGACAGGTTATAGAATTTAGGCGGACTTAGAAACCTAGATTATAACCATAGGCTCGAATAGTTACACTGAGAGCACCGAACATAGTTAACAAATATAAACACTCAAATAAATGTTGTTGTTATTTATTTATTTTATGTTACTAATACGAACTTGTGTGTCGATACAGCAATGTCAGACTCAGAAAGTGATTCATTTGGCACGGAAACAAGTTCAGGATCAACACAGACAGTGCCGTCATCTCAAATGTCCCACCAGACTTTACCATCAATACCACCTACACCACCTATACCTCAGCATCTGTTAGATGCTGACTCACCAGCTATCGGGAGGGCACAAAGCCCTACACCACCACAGCAAGTACCAGTATTTACAGGGTTTGGAGGAAGGCGGGGACGAGCCCGCATCTCGACAGGTCCTACTCCGAGAGGACCACTAGCACCTCGGGATGTACCTCATTCCATACATGAGGAAGGCGAGTCATCTCAGCAGGCTGAGATGAGAGTTCAGCTGCAACGGGTTACATTGGATCTTCAGTTATCGCGTGTTTCATTGCAGGAAACACGTGACACTCTGTGGGAAACTCGCACGGCCTATGAGAGTTTAGCTGAACATGTTGCTGTCCTGGAGGCAGGTGCCAGGGCATGGAGGGAGGTGATTGAGGGTAGACTTCAGTGGACTTTAGGTGGTATGTGTAGGAGTGGGGTAGAGAGAGTTAGGGGATGGATGGTAGGGTTAGGCAATATGAGGATGGAGCTACGACTGTTGGACGCAGCAATAGTGATGGCAGCGGTGGCCATCATTATCACATGTTTACTGTATTTACTACGGTAAAGGAATCGAATAGGCTGGACTGTACTACTCCGAGGAAGTTTTGACTTGTAAAATAGGCCTCGGACGGTTAGGTTGTAATAGTGGGTACAACTGCATTAGGATATTTTCTTGCATATGTACTAATCCTAATGTACAACTGTGACAGTTATAATAAAAGTTTTCTTTTAACATTGTATGTGCAACATTGTGTCTTTACATTATAGCCGGTGCTAACTTTTCAAGTCATATAAAAAGAAAATTGTGCGAAAACATAACAATATCGGTGTTACATTGCGGTGAAGTAATGTAATACTAGTACATAACAAGACTCATGTGGAGTCATAACAATATCGGTGTTACATTGCGGTGAAGTAATGTAATACTAGTACGTAACAAAATTTGTGATAGGGTCATATCAATATCGGTGTTACATTATAGTGAAATAATGTAATACTAGTACATAACAAACACGTGTAGAAACATATTAATATCGGTACTACATTATAGTGAAATAATGTAATACTAGTACATATCAGTGTAGTAACATGTCTAAATCGGTGTCATTTTGGTAGACTATAAAATGATACTAGTATACGCTTGGCAAGACAAACAGATGTACTAGTATAACTGCAACTATGAACATGACTTAGTGGTGTACAATATAACTGTGAAAAACTCGAAGTAGTTATACAACATTTGTCTTTATCACGACTATGGATTCTTGTTCTGACTTTACTTTATCTGTGTGTGATCAGACTATGGCCCCTAGAAGAGGTCGTTCTGCTAAAAATCCTCAAACTCAAGAATCCATTCAGGATCCACCTGTGAATGGACCTAGTCTAAATGAAGCGGACGTTGCTCGTATAGCAGGTGACCAATTATCCGCTGTTCTTACGGGCATGTTGGCCCAATATCAAACAAATCGTGCTCCTGGCTCGGGTAGAGTCCATACGGAGCATAATGCTACAGGCGGACATGTTGAAACCCGCCATACGACTAGTACCAACACAATCAATCCGGATCCTCCACAACGAGGATGCACTTATAAGTACTTCGCTTCTTGCAATCCCCCTACTTTTACGGGGAAGGAAGGAGCGTCAGGACTTTTGAAATGGATTGAGAGCATGGAGACTAAGCTCAAGATCAGCCAGTGTTTGGCTGAACACAAAGTGTCTTATGCAGCTTGTTCACTGACAGACTCAGCATTGACCTGGTGGAATACCCAGGCAAAAACCTTGACCATGGCTGTTGTGGATGCTATGACTTGGGACGAGTATAAAACTTTGATTCTGTCAGAATATTGTCCCATCACTGAAATCCAAAAGCTCCAAGAGGAATTTTGGAACCATTCTTTGATCGGTGCTGATTGTTTGAAATATACCGATCGATTTCACGAATTAACATGTCTGCTGCCAAACATGTTTCCAACTGAGCAGGCTTTGATAGAAAAATATATCAAAGGTCTGGTACCTCAAATCAAGGGAATGGTCACGGCAGCTGAACCACGTACTTTGAAACATGCTATCACCTTAACCACCAGGCTTACCGATGTTGCAGTAAGAAGTGGTACATTGACAGTGAAAGGTGAGTCAAGCAGCAGTCTGGCAACCACTACCCCCAGCACTGTTAAAGGGGTGAAACGAAAATGGGTTGGGAAAGGCAAACCAGGGGCTCCGGTGGAACCCAGCCGGAATGTGCAAATGGAAAGGGATACATTGCCACAACTTTGGAGAGAAAAGCCTATGTAGGGCAAGCACCTAAATGTCCTAAGTGCCCATTTCATCATGTGGGACCCTGCCCTGTTTGTAACAATTGTAACAAGGTCGGGCATTTCTCCAAATATTGCAATATCCCTGTTCGCCGATCAAACCAAGGAACTCAACAACAACAACCACAACAAATCAACCGGTCGTGTTTCAGATGTGGAAGCCCGGATCACTTCATGAAAAACTGCCCTACCAACAACACCAACCAGGGCAATGAAGCAAGAGGAAGAGCCTTCCAGATAGGGGCGGAAGAGGCTCGACGTGATAACAACACCGTTACCGGTACGTTTCTTCTTAACAATCACTATGTATCTGTTCTTTTTGACACCGGAGCGGACAAAAGTTTTGTTTCCTCTGATTTTGCTTCACTACTCGGATTGGCCGTTGATAACCTAACAAACCCTTACATCATTGAACTTGCTAATGGCAAGTCAATTATGACTAACAATGTGATTCAAGGGTGTTTATTGAATCTAAACGATCATCTTTTTAATATTGATCTTCTTCCTATTGAATTGGGAAGCTTTGATGTTGTTATTGGTATGGACTGGCTTTCAGAAAATCGAGTGGAAGTCATATGTCAAAATAAGATGATTCGTATTTCATTACCAAATGGTGATACACTTATGATACAAGGTGAAAGGGCTGGCAGGAAACTGAGTATCATATCATGTATGCAAGCTCGAAGGTGCTTAAGAAAGGGCTGTCAAGCCTTTTTAGCTTACGTGACTGAAAACAAACCACATCAAAAACGTATTGAAGACATTCCTGTAGTTCGAGAATATCCTGAAGTTTTTCCTGACGATATATCAGGATTACCCCCAGTGAGACAAGTTGAGTTTCGTATTGACTTAGTACCAGGAGCAGCACCTATAGCTAAAGCTCCTTACCGATTGGCTCCATCGGAAATGCAAGAACTATCGAGTCAATTACAGGAACTTTTAGACAAAGGTTTCATTAGACCGAGTTACTCACCTTGGGGCGCACCTATCCTTTTTGTGAAAAAGAAGGACGGTACTCTCAGGATGTGTATCGATTATCGGGAACTCAATAAATTGACAATCAAAAATCGTTATCCACTACCCCGTATAGATGATCTATTCGATCAATTGCAAGGTGCTATCTATTTTTCAAAAATCGATCTCAGATCTGGATATCATCAACTACGAATCCATGATGATGATGTTTCTAAAACAGCTTTTCGAACTCGATACGGGCATTATGAGTTTTTAGTAATGCCCTTCGGGCTGACTAATGCGCCTGCAGTGTTTATGGATCTGATGAATCGTGTGTGTAGACCTTACTTGGATAAATTCGTGATTGTTTTTATTGATGACATTCTCATTTACTCCCGCAGTCAACAAGAACATGTGCAACACTTAAAACTAATCTTGGAACTTTTAGCACATGAGAAACTTTATGCCAAATTTTCCAAATGTGAGTTCTGGTTACGGGAAGTCCAGTTTCTTGGGCATGTAGTAAATGAAAATGGTATACAAGTGGATCCCAGCAAGATTGAAGCGGTAAAGCAATGGGAGACACCGAAAACCCCAACAGAGATTCGTCAATTCTTAGGGTTAGCGGGCTATTACAGAAGATTCATCAAGAACTTTTCAAAGATAGCCTTGCCTTTAACTACTCTAACCCAGAAAGATCAAAAGTTCATATGGGACTCTCAACAGGAGGAGGCATTTCAACTGTTGAAGCATAAACTCTGCAATGCACCTATTCTGGCACTACCAGAAGGCACAGAGAATTTCATAGTCTTCTGTGATGCCTCACGTCAAGGACTCGGGTGTGTGCTGATGCAGAACAACAAGGTGATTGCCTATGCTTCTCGGCAGCTAAAAGTGCACGAGAAGAATTACACCACTCATGATCTAGAACTTGGTGCAGTAGTGTTTGCACTCAAGATATGGAGACATTACTTGTACGGGACGAAGTGTACGGTCTATACAGATCACAAAAGTCTTCAACACATTCTAGATCAGAAAATGCTAAATATGCGACAAAGGCGATGGGTGGAACTTCTGAACGACTATGACTGCGAAATCCGTTACCACCCAGGTAAAGCAAATGTTGTAGCCGATGCTTTAAGTCGCAAAGAGAGAGTCAAACCCATACGTGTGAAAGCGCTGGAAATGACGATTCAAACTAGTCTAAACCCTCAAATACGTGAAACTCAACGGCAGGCCTTGCAAACAACAAATTACACCGTTGAGAAATTACGAGGATTAGATAAACAACTTAAAACCAAAACGGATGGAATATTATATTTCAAAAACCGAGCATGGATCCCAGTACTTGGTAATATCAGACCAATTATCTTGGACGAAGCTCACAAATCCAAATATTCTATTCATCCAGGTACTGACAAGATGTATAAAGATCTCAAAGACTTCTACTGGTGGCCTGGTATGAAGAAACAAATAGCAGAATATGTGAATAAATGCTTAACGTGCCTTAAGGTTAAGGCAGAACATCAAAGACCATCTGGGCTATTGCAACAACCAGAAATCCCTATGTGGAAATGGGAACAAATTTCCATGGATTTCATCACTAAATTACCCAGAACGGCGCATAACCATGATGCTATTTGGGTCATCGTAGATCGCCTTACCAAATCAGCACATTTCTTACCAATTCGGGAAGACTATTCCATGGACCGTTTAGCTAAACTCTACATCAACGAAATCGTAATGCGACATGGAGTGCCAATCTCTATTATTTCTGATAGAGATAGTCGATTTATGTCACGTTTTTGGCAAACTCTTCAACATGCCTTGGGTACACAGATCAACATGAGCACAGCTTATCATCCACAAACGGATGGGCAGACTGAACGTACAAATCAAACATTAGAAGACATGCTTCGAAGCTGTGTAATTGATTTTGGAGGTAGCTGGGATACTCATCTGCCATTGGTTGAATTTTCTTATAATAACAGCTATCATACTAGTATCCAATGTGCTCCATTTGAAGCTTTGTACGGGCGCAAATGCCGATCTCCTGTGTGTTGGTCAGAAGTAGGCGAAAGTCAGATTATTGGCCCGGAACTGATCCAGGAAACGACTGATAAGATCGCGCTCATTCAGGAACGAATTAAAGCAGCATGCGATCGACAGAAGAGTTATGCTGATAATCGACGTAGACCACTCGAATTCCAGATTGGTGATAAAGTGATGCTAAAAGTCTCTCCCTGGAAAGGTATTTTCAGATTCGGAAAACGAGGAAAACTCTCACCAAGATTTGTAGGACCATTTACAATTCTTGAAAGGATTGGAATGGTAGCATACAGATTAGAGTTACCCTCAGAACTTAGTAACATACATGATGTGTTTCATGTCTCGAATCTGAAAAAGTGCCTATTGGACGAGTCACTAGTCATACCTCTTGATGAGATACACATTGCCGAAAACCTACAGTTCACGGAAGAACCAGTCGAAGTAATGGATCGAGATGAAAAGACCCTCAAACGAAGTCGAATACCAATTGTAAAAGTCAAATGGAATTCTAAACGAGGGCCAGAGTACACTTGGGAACGTGAAGACCGCATGAAACAGAAGTATCCTCATTTGTTTACATAGGCGATCAAACTGTAGGAGTTAAAGCAAATTTCGGGACGAAATTTCTGTAACAGGAGGAGACTGTGACAATTGTAGGTAAACATTACGTCATCAATAACACGAGCACGTTTGGTCGTTCTAGGAATCTGTGTTAAATTGATGATTTTAATCATTACAGGTTTAAAGTGTGCGAGAAATTGGGAACATGGGAGAAAACCGTGCGTGAAACCGAGTTACGGATTGTCCGGAATCGCGAAACGAAGAAAAATCTTGAAATTGGATCCCTCGCGATACGCGACGACTCCTTGGAGTCTTGTCGCGGTACGCGACAAGTCACGATATCAAATTTTATCCGGAATCCCTCGCGGTACGCGACGACATGTGGGCCACTTGTCGCGATACGCGACGAGTAGGTCGGTCTGTTGAACCAGCTTCTTATATCGCAGAAGCATGCAAAAAAAAAATTCTATTTTCTTCCTCTCGACTTTAAACCTCTGTAACTCAAGATCTTGACCAATCTCCCACCAAAACTCATATTTGACACCACCAGAACGTCCAGCTCGAACCGGTGAACGTGTATACACGTCCTGATCGTGATTTTGTCCGTAGAATCGTCTGATTTGGGTAACTATCCTTTTTAATCTTCTGACTTGATCTTCATTGATTAGATCGTGTTTTTGAACGTAATGATATAGTTAGGGTTGTTGATTATTGCTTAGATGATAGCTAGGAATGATTTTTGACGGATAACTTGTCTTGTTAACGGGTAAATGCCTGTTTTGATCCGTTATAATGCCCGGTTTTCACTAAACCATAACAATACTTCTAATGGTTTAAACCATTGGATTATGACAATGTAAGTGATTATTTTGGTTAATCTTTGAAATGCAAGGTTAATCTCAAGTGTTTCAAACTAATCACAGTTATTACCCTACCAATTGGAATGACTGTCTGGTTTTATGATAACAGTCGGATTAATATGTTAAACATGATTGTTTAACCTATTCAAATGTCATATTGTTATGTTTTGTGATACATGGATAATTAGTGACAAGAATTAATCATTCCTAAGCCGAGATTTCATCTAGGGACTGTTTAAGTAATATAATCAACAGCATTACCTAACTAATTAGTCGGAGATTATTACGGCTAATTCAATGAGTCATCAACTTAACACAAGGTACCTAAACGAGTATAGGTACCTACATTATAGTACATTGTATGATATTAGACTAAATAATTAATTAAACATCTAATGTTAGTTCGATGACTTTTCATTACAATGTCGGTGACATTGAACGTTCAAACAGATCTAATCAGCAAGTTAAAACACAAATAATTAATTATAAATAAACTAATGCAGATTAGCATTTTTAGCCACCGTTCGTGTGATTTTATCTTTTCATAAACTTCAGGTGAGTTTCATACAACCCCTTTTCTTTTACTGTTTTCTTAACATCGGGGTGACTATTATGAAATCTTTATCAAACGTGTGATATGTTTAGTAACAATTGCAATACCGGCTTGCATGTGGGTGTCATGGGATTATGACTATTTTCTGTGTACAACAAAAGTCCTCAAAACCAACTGTATCTGGTTAACCCATGTGGGGCCGAATGTGTGGACAAAGATAGTACTATCGGGCTGACAACCCCATTCATGGATAGATAGCGTCTACCCTTGTGTGAATGCTTGTCACCATTCCTGGTATCGACTTGATGTAGTGAGACATTGAGTTAGAGGCACGGATTTTAACTTCGGTTATTTTCTAGACTGGACTGTCAGAAAGGATCTGGATACGGGTCACATGATTATTCACTTATGTTAATGTGTACCATTGACTTTACTATCATATCATATTGTATCGAGTCTTATTTATGAACTCACCAGTTTTATACTGATATTTTTAAACTTTAAATCTTTTACAGGTAATCAGTACCAACGGTGAGGAAACACCTGTGCACGCACCATGTAGTTAGGACTTGGGATGCAATAGAAGGAACTTAAGTTGTAAACGGATATTCAGGACATGTAATAAATATTTTTCGTGATTTGTAATTAGTGCTTTTCTTAACTATGTGTGTTATGATACCGGATCAAGTAAGTCACCCCTCACCTTCGAGACTTCGCCGCTATGCTTCCGCTACCTTTAAAAATGACGTCGTCTGGTGACGCGGAGGTGGGGGTGTGACATAATAGCATGATGGTATTGACACTTGGCACACAGAGGATATGCACCAGTGTAGGGTCTTCTGTTGGGGTTCTGTGGTGTAGCTGCTACTTGGTTGAGGGGAGTGGCCATCGTGTAGTTCTTTATGACCTTCTATTTCTTATTGGGATGATGATTGGGTTTCTTTGATGATTCCTCTTTGTGTTTTCCAGAGTCGTCCTCTTTCTTCAACGTTCCAGAGGCTACCATCAGGGTAGTGATTTTCCCTGATAGACTAACAGCTGGCTCTAGTGTGACGGATTTACTGCAACGACTAAACTTTGTATGCAGGCTGGTAGTCCACATACAAACCTGTCAATCCGTTTCTCCAAAGTTGGTACCATGTCTGGCACCAATGAAACCAACTTGTGATAACGAGTAGTATAACCCACGTGATCTGCCCATTCATTACATACTTTGATAGCTCAATCTCCAGTACATAGTTTGATAGCTTGATCTCCAGTCTCTGCATTTCATTCTTAGGGCAGAACTCAGTTCTCAGTAATGTCTTGAACTCTTCCCATGGCATCGCCATAGTTCTTCCCTTCCCTTGTCTTGAATCTGCGAATTCCACCAGGTCAAGGCTCGCTTGTTGAAAGATCCCACAGAGTAGCGAACCCTGTGATGTTCTGGACACCTAGTGATGTCCAGAGTAGTCTCCATCTTTTCTATCCGTTGGATTAATTCAACGGTTCCTTCAGTCATGCTAAAACTAGGCGACTTACAACCTACAAATGACTTGTAGGAATAATGAGATGCACCGCCAGTATTTCTGCTGGCTTCTCTAGATGAGTTACCAGAGTTGTTGCTGTCGTTCCGAATACAGATGAGCACATCTAGGATCACCTCCTTCAGCTGATTAGTCAGCTTACTGCTCAATAAGGTTGCCAGGGCAACGGTAGCACGCATTCGGGTCAACCGATGGAGTGTGTGGAGGAGGAGATGTAGGAGGTGTCGGTGTCGCCGAGTGTGGAGATGAATTTGGTGGCGGTGGTGGTGGTGGAGACAGCAGGGGAGGTGGTCTTCTCGGCGGCATTCTGATCACAACCAATAAAATATCGGTTAGTGCAAGGATCGAATGCGGAAGACGCTATGCAAATAAGTTCCTATGTCCTGTGTTCTCTACATGTAGGTTCCCTAGGTATAGTCTAGGCCAAACTGTTTTAATAATATGACCTATATTTCTCTATAACTGTCACACCCCGAGCCGGCCGAATGGATCGACTTTCCCGTCGGGCGAAAAGGTCTTGGGGCGCGATATCGTGAGTGATAATCAGAATGATCAGATTGTTTACATTGCACATGATATATAAATGAGAAACTGCTAAATGAAAATAGAATTACAAAGTTAAATTACATCAGTTTAGTTCATAATTTAACAATGTAAATCAACTATCAACATCATAAGTCTTCAATCTTGTATCTGCACAAGATATACAAAATAATCTGTGAAATGATGTTTCAAAAATATGCAGGTCCAAAAAGCTAGGTCCTCTAACTGGTATCCTAGTCCAAAAGAAATAACTCCTTAGTTGACCTGTTCGTCACCTGAGAAGTCATGCAAAAATAAAGTCAACACATGGTTGGTGAGTTCATGTAGTTTTATAAAAATGAATTTGAATAACCTTTGAATGACAACCTTAACCTCCTCATTAACCACCTATACCATCCAGTTCAGTATGCTTATATACACTCTCCATCATCATCACCATCATCACTGGTACAACAATATCCTCTATATCTGAATCTGAGTCGTCATGTCTCCACTTCCTACCTCCTGGAGCAATGTACTCAGGGTTCTGAAGATGATCAAAGAGAGAACAAACTGGAAGCTTCGTCTCTTTTTCCCTGTAAGATAGCACTCGGTTGAGAGTGATGTCGTTCATGTGCTCTAACCGAATAATGTTTGTGCTGGTCTTCGGCTGGTTAGGCACTTGAGCATCGAAAATCTGCTTGAGGAATCTAGGGTACATGAGAAACTTCTTGCCACCCTTGAGCACGACGTTGTCTTCAAATGTGTAAACACCATCTGGCATATGCAGGGTTGAACTTACCGCCCGCCCAGCCACCGTCCCACCATATACTAAACAACATGATATATTGTTCCTGGTGATAATTAAACGTTTCATTCCACATCTTTGATTTCATAGTATCTGATTCATAGAATTTGATTACCCTGAAAATGTTTACCTTGATCCCCCGAAATGACAACCTTAACATCATCAACAACCACCTATGCTATCCAATCAAGTATGCTTATATATAGGGCATATGTAGGGGACAATCCCCAGCCACCGTCCCACCACATACCAGACTGCTTAGCATATTTTTGTTAATGATAATTAAGTGTTTCACTCCATTCACCTTCAATTTAGATTTTGATTTCCACAAATAGATTCACCTTTGATCTCTTGAGTTCACCATGTATTCATGATTACCCCAAAGCATTTCAAGAAATATAATATTAAATGAGTAATTAAATTAATAACTAAACATTTAAATACATCTAAGACATGATGATTGGGCCTTATTTTACTCAATCAATTAGACTTAGTTGTTCGTGGGTGTCCAAGTTGTACCCTCTCACACGTGGCCCATATCAGGCATGACCCACAAAGAGTCTACATGTATGTGTTAGGACTTTAATGATGCCCATATCAGCTTGACCCATTGGTCTACTATACATGTCGGGACTTTAAGGATATCCTTTGTTCTTGAACCTCTTTGATTTTCCTGATTTTGATTTGTTTAATAGTTTCCGTTATTGCCCATATAGCTTGACTACAAGAGTCTACTATTTATGCCGGGACTTTCCGTGTGTTACACGTGGTCTTGATTTCTATACAATTGACATCCACCTTAATTAGAGCAATTAATGATTTCATTAGATCTTAATGATTTCATTATTTCATTGATTCACGCACGGTTATGATTTCCTTGATTTTCTTGATTCTGATCTTTTGATTTCCATGATTCCACATTGATTATAGATTCTTAATTAGGATCCTTAGTTTACTGATCACACACTGGATTTGATTCCATTGCATTTGAACATAAGTTTTAGTTCTTTGATTCCACTTTGAATTTAGATTCTTGAATTTGAGATTGATGGACTAAGGGTTTGTTTAGAGTTTTAGAATTAAGATATTACTCATAATAGTAATTAATTAACTTATTGATTAATTCAGCATAGCAGTTACCTAGACAGGAGTCTAGGAGTATCAACAAGCATATATAAAGCATATAATAAGTAAAATCATTTACGTAAAACAGTTTAAATAAAAAGGTTTACGCATGCTTCTCAGCCCCGCGTTTGAAAACAAAAATGTTTAGAAAAGGGGCAATGAACTCACCTGTGTTGCTCTGTACTGTACTATCACAAAATGCGCTCTCATTGTTGTAGCTTAGGTTTCTTCAGTTCCTGAGTTGTTTTAAGAGAATTCGAATACGGTAAGTATATGTATTAGTCGTCGTACCTAGGGTTTGGTCTCGGTGTGCAACTAAGTGTCCTATGTTACTACTGTGCTTCTAATATTTCATTTCACTAATCTAACTTAAATTCCCATTTGTAAGCATTATCCCACAAATAAATCATTACAAGTTCTAAACTATCATGTTTTAAATTTAATTTACTTTAACTAAAATATTAATTTAAAAATCATTTATTTTAATTCACTTAAGTTTGTAAATCATTTTCTTTTATTAAAACATAATTCATTTCACAAAAATCAACTTTACTCATGATCGTCTTAGGTTAAGCCCTTTGGGCCAACCTCGGGCCCATAACTAGGATTTGATCCCCGAGCTATCATTAGTCAAAACTTTTGAATAACTCAGTGTAGACATTTCAATTTGTTCATCTGGGTTATTTATACGTCTCATGAATTCCCTAAGGTTTTAGTGTTAACATTTAAATCAACATCCAACCTTTAAGCTTTTCTTTCGCTTTACATGAGTTCATAAGAAATTTCCCAAGTGTCAATATAACTCAATAGATACTAACAACCTATGTTGAGTTGTTAAGGCGTTTTAAAGAAATCACTTGTTATAGAAATTCCTAATCCCATGAGCACCTTAATAACCTCGTTACCCTTGAAATGGGCCTTAGTAGACTCCCATGCACCTACAATAAATTTTCATGCACACACACATACACACATACATGATTATTTATTATGCATGGCCTCATATGCTCCAAATTCCTATTTTAAACTTAGGTTAGCAACCCCAATGCACGGCTAAAGTCATAGGTTCGCTGCCCTTGTCCGCTCCCCATAGGTTCGCTGGAAAAGGTTCAGGGAGTCCCAAGGTTCGGTTAATATGGGTTCGGTGCTTGTCAAGGTTCATGGTCAATAGCTTCGGTTGTCGCAAGTTCGTCACCCTAAGGTTCGGCTAGGAGAATAGGTTTCGCAGCAAGTAGGGTTCGGCTATCATGGTGCTGGATTCGTGGAGGAGAGGGTTTGGCTAGGGGAAAAACCCTAGGTTCGGTCCCCGCATTCTAGGTTGCAGTAGGTTTGGCCAAGAGAGAGTTTCCAGGTTCGGCCAAAGGGTTCGGCTGACATGGAAAGTTCGCAGGCCCAGCAGGTTCGTGAGTCAGGTAGGTTCCTCTAGCTAGGTTCGCCAACTAGGTTCGGGAGAGGCTGCTCAACTAGGTTCGCCACCTTAGGGTTCGGCCCGGTCCCTTGAGGTTCGGTCGATCGGCCCATTCACGAACCTATATCATCCTCTTCGTGTAAATCTATTCTAGTTAACTCCTAATCATATCCATGACTCTCATACTCTCATGTTAGCGGGATTAACAAAAGGGTAACCCTAAAATTTTCAACAACTCGCAGCCATGCACTCATGATATGTTTCAAAGAAAAACCGGAAATAAAACCATAATTTACCTCAAAACTGATGGATGAAAGCTTAGGTGTCTTGTACTTCCGTGATCTACGTGATGAGATGGTCGTTTTGACACCAAGAATGCTTGAAATGGTCGAGAATGGAGCGAGATCTTGTAGAGAGAAGGTGGAGAGAAATCTAGAGAGAGAGGGAGACGAAATTTGGGAGTGAAAAGTGGTAGGTGGTGTTGGTTGGAGCATTCAAGACACATTAAATGCTTTAGATAATACCCGGTAGGTTCGGTCTTGTTCGGTTTCGCGTAAAACGTCAGTTTCTCGTGGTTTTCGTAACGAAACGACTCGAATTTAAAATGAGATTTACGAAATTATTTTGGGTGGTTATTCCTAGTAAATTAACTAAATATCTTTTGTCTATTTAAAATTTTCAGAAATATTTAATTAATTGTTTAAAATCGAATCGTACAGTCGTCGCGCGTATTCGTTCGAATCGTCACCTGTAAGAACACGACAATAACTATACTTTTCAATATTGTTTTCTAATTATCGGATATCATTTAGAACGTTAAATTTTCAGATTTATTCGTACAGATCGTCACCTCTAGAATAATCCGTCGGTTTAGCATTCACGTAACGACATTAGTGTTATTTTGTTCTGTAAAGCATCACATACGTTTATACATAATAAAATTTTAACAAATAATCACATGATGGTTCTGTGTTGCCAGATAATTATCTGACTGATGAACCATGTTTTCTGAGTTTTGTTTCTCTGAGATGATTCTGAATTCACTGTTTGATAACACGTAATGATAATGATACATAATGTGAACATGACATATAGTTTGTACCTGATTACTGGTCATGTTACTTTTTGAGATCACTGTTCTGGTTCGGTTCCGGCACTGATGTTACAATAACCATGGCTCTGATACCAATCTATCACACCCCGAGCCGGCGGGCCGGATCGTGTCCTGTCGGGCAAAAAGGCCCCGGCGCGAGATATCGGGAATGATAATCGTGATGATCAGATTGTTTACATTGCACATGATATATATAATGAGAAAATACTAAATAGAATATAATTACAAACTTAAAGTATATCAGTTTTGTTCATAATTTAACAATGTAAATCTATTTTTAACATCATATATCTTCTATCTTGTATCTGCACAGGATATACAAAATAATATGTGAAATGATGTTCAAAAGTATGCAAGTCCAAAATACTAGGTCCACTATCTTGCATCCTAGTCCAAAAGCAATAACTTCTACTCAGACGTGTTCGTCACCTAAGAAGTTATGCAAAAAGATCAAGTCAACACATGGTTAGGGAGTTCATATAGTTTTATTTGAAAATGAATTTGATAACCTGTCCGAATGACAACCTTAACCTCACTAACAACCACCTATATTATCCAGTCCAATATGCTTATATATAGGGCATATGTAGGGGAACTAGCCCCAGCCACCATCCCACCACATATCGAACCACATAATATATTGTTGTTAATGATAATTAAGGATTTATCCGATATACAGAATCACATACTTGAACCATTTGAAAATGATGACACTTGAATCGTCTGAAAATGATCACCTTTGAACACCCAAAATGACAGCCTTAACCTCAATAACAACCAACCTATACTATCCAGTCAAATATGCTTATACATAGGGTATATGTAGAGGAGCAAGCCCCAGCCACCATCCCACCACATATCGAACCACGTAATATATTGTGGCTAATGATAATTAAGCATTTCATCCCACACCATAGACAGACTAGTTCTTTGAGTTCCACAAAATAGAATTTCTATTGATTCCTTAAGTTCATCACACAATCATGATCAACCATAGAATTTGTAGAAACCTTACATTTAAGTGCTTAATTAAACAAATAACTCAACATTTAATAAAATCTAAGACCTAACGATTGGGCCTTGGTCAACTCGAGTAGACTAGTCTCGCAATCATGGTTCTTAGTAGTAAAGGAGATCTGTAAACCTCATCAAACATACGACCTATAATCAATAAGTCTAGCTAGGAAATCTTTTGATATACAAGCTTTTATAGATCTTTAGATTGTCCGTGGTTCGTATAGTTCTTTAGTTCTTTGACACATGTTATCTTTGAGTATTTCCCAGGTGTTCCGCAAAACTGGTTAGGGAATACTGTAAATATCATCAAACATGCGTCTCATATTCGAACAGTCTAGCTAGTACAACTTTCAAACCTGAGATTGGCACATGCTATCTTTTTATATTTCCCAGTCAGACCCTTGGAAAATACTTCTTTGTACATACTTCTTTGAAATAGATCGTTAGTTCTTTGACAACACCACTGAAAATAGTACATTGATTCGACCGTTAGTTCTTTGATATTAGATCTTTAAAGACAGTTCTTTGTTTTAGATTTTTAGTTCTTTGAAAATAGATCTTGAAAAATAGTTGTTGGTCTTTAAATTTGTTAGCTATTCAGGATGAATAGATAACTCATTTTGAAATTCTGAAATTAGTTCACCTAGATAAGATCTAGGAAAACCATTTTACATATAAAACATATATTATGTAAAAGCATTTAGGTAAATATAATCCAAGGAAGATAATTTACGCACGCTTCTCAGCCCCGCGTTTGTAAAACAAAACTGTTTAGAAAAGGGGCAATGAACTCACTTGTAAAACAAAACTGTTTAGAAATGGGGTAGTGAACTCACTTGTGTTGCTCTGTGTTGATTTACTACAAAATGCGTGCTCGTTACTTGGAGACTATGTGTCTTCAGTACCTGAGTTGGTTTAAGAGGATTCGAATACTATAAGTATTTATAATAGATGTTTCTAGGGTTTTGGTTTTGGTGTGCAACTAAGTGTCCTAGACCTTACTAATGTATTGCTATGATGCTCTCTAACTAATCTAAATGTATTACCCTTTCGTAAACCGTTATCCCGTGAATAGTTGTTATGAAACCTTAGTGATGTAAGGTTTGCGTTATTTACATTCAAAGTCCTTTAATTAAAACATTTTATATAATTCATTTTAAGTTAAACTATTAAGTTTAACAATCAGGAAGTGTTGGACCCAATGGCCCTTTCGTCCACATCCCGGACATTGCTTGCAGGGAGTATTAGCAGCATGATGGTATGACACATGGCACACAGAGGATATGCACCAGTGTAGGGTCTTCTGTTGGGGTTCTATGGTGCAGCTGCTACTTGGTTGAGGGGAGTGGCCATCGTGTAGTTCTTTATGACCTTCTGTTTCTTCTTGGGATGGTGATGGGGTTTCTTAGATGATTCCTCTTTGTGTTTGTCGGAGTCAGCCTCTGTCTTCAACGTTCCAGAGGCTACCCTCAGGTCACTGAGTTTCCCTGATAGACTAACAGCAGACTCAAGTGTGACAGGATTTGCTGCAACGTCTAATCTTTGTATGTAGGCTGGTAGTCCACATACATACCTGTCAATCCGTTTCTCCAGAGTTGGTACCATGTCTGGCACCAATGCAACCAACTCGTGATAACGAGTATTATAACCCATGTGATCCACCCCCTTCATTACATGGTTTGACAGCTCGATCTCCAGTCTCTGCAGTTAATTCTTGGGGCAGAACTCATTTCTCAGTAATCTCTTGAACTCTTCCCATGGCATAGCCATCCTTCTTCCCTTCCCTTGGACTGAATCTGTGAATTCCACCAGGTCAAGACTTGCTTGTTGAAAGATCCTGCAGAGTAGTGAACCCTGTGATGTTCTGGACAACTAGTGATGTCCAGAGTAGTCTCTATCTTTTCTATCAATTCGATTAATCCAACGGCTCCTTCAGTCCCTCTAAAACTAGGCGACTTACAACCTAGAAATGACTTGTAAGAATAATGAGATGCACCGCCAGTATTTCCACTGGCTTCTCCAGATGAGTTACCAGAGTTGTTGCATTCGTTTCGAATACGATTGAGCATATCCGGGATCACCTCCTTCAGTTGATTAGTCAGCTTACTGCTCAGTAAGGTTGTCAGGGCAACGGTAGCAGGATCCAAATTATGAGTTGCGTTCGGGTCAACTGGTGGACTGTGTGGAGGAGGAGATGTAGGTGCTGTCGGTGTCGTCGAGTGTGGAGGAGAATTTTGTGGCAGTGGTGGTGCAGGCAATAGGGGAGGTGGTCTTCTCGGCGGCATTCTGATCACAACAAATAAAATATCGGTTAGTGCAAGTATTGAATGCAGAAGACGCTATGCAAGTAAGTTCCTATGTCTTGTGTTCTCTACATGAAGGGTCCCTAGGTTATAGTCTAGTCCTAAATGCTTAAATAATATGACATATATTTCTCTATAACCATGGCTCTTATACAAATCTGTCACACCCCGAGCCGGCGGGCCGGTTCGAGTCCCGTCGGGCAGAAATGCCCCGGGGCGCGATATCGGGAATGATAATCGTGATGATCAGATTTTTTACATTGCACATGATATATATAATGAGAAAATGCTAAATAGAATATAATTACAAAGTTAAATAAGATCAGTTTTGTTCATAATTTAACAATGTAAATCTACTTTTAACATCATAGATCTTCTATCTTGTATCTGCACATGATATACAAAATAATCTGTGAAATGATGTTCAAAAGTTTGCAAGTCCAAAATAGTAGGTCCACTATCTTGCATCCTAGTCCAAGAGCAATAACTTCTACTCAGACGTGTTCGTCTCCTAAGAAGTTATGCAAAAAGATCAAGTCAACACATGGTTGGTGAGTTCATATATTTTTATTTGAAAATGAATTTGATAACCTGTCCGAATGACAACCTTAACCTCACTAACAACCACCTATATTTTCCAGTCAAATATGCTTATATATAGGGCATATGTAGGGGAACAAGCCCCAGCCACCATCCCACCACATATCGAACCACATAATATATTGTTGTTAAATTATAATTAAGCATTTCATCACATATACTGAATCACATACTTGAACCGTTTGAAAATGATGACACTTGAATCATCTGAAAATGATCACCTTTGAACACCCCAAAATGACAACCTTAACCTCAATAACAACCACATATACTATCCACTCAAATATGCTTATATATAGCGCATATGTAGGGGAACAAGCCCCAACCACTATCCCACCACATATCGAACCACATAATATATTGTTGCTAATGATAATTAAGCGTTTCATTCCACACCATAGACACACTATTTCTTTGAGTTCCACAAAATAGAATCTCTATTGATTTCTTATGTTCATCACACAATCATGATCAGCCATAGCATTTGTAGAAACCTTACATTAAAGTGCTTAATTAGACAAATAATTAAACATTTAATAAAAGCTAACACCTAATGATTGGGCCTTGGTCAACTCGAGTAGACTAGTCTTGCAATCATGGATCTTAGTAATATAGGAGATCTGTAAACCTCATCAAACATGCGACCTATAATCAATAAGTCTAGCTAGGACATCTTTTGATATACAGGCTTTTATAGTTCTTTAGATCGTCTGTGGTTCGTATAGTTCTTTAGTTCTTTGGCACATGTTATCTTTGAGTATTTCCCAGGTGTTCCTCAAAACTGGTTAGGGAATACTGTAAATATCATAAAACATGCGTCTCATATTCGATCAGTTTAGCTAGGACAACTTTGAAACCTGTGATTGGCTCATGCTATCTTTGATATTTCCCAGTCAGACCCATGGAAAATAGTTCTTTGTACATTGTTTTTTGAAATAGATCGTTAGTTCTTTGACAACACCACTGAAATTATTACTTTGATTCGACCGTTAGTTCTTCGAAATTAGATCTTCAAAGGTAGTTCTTTGTTTTAGATCTTTAGTTCTTTGAAAATAGTTCTTTGTTTTAGATATTTAGTTCTTTGAAAATAGATCTTGAAAAATAGTTCTTGGTCTTTAAAATTGTTAGCTATTCATGATGAATAGATAACTCATTCTGAAATTCTGAAATTCTGAAATTAGTTTACCTAGATAAGATCTTGGAAAACCATTTTACATATAAAACACATATTAAGTAAAAGCATTTAGGTTAATATAATCCAAGGAAAATAATTAACGCATGCTTCTCAGCCCGCATTTGTAAAACAAAACTGTTTAGAAATGGGGTAGTGAACTCACTTGTGTTGCTCTGTATTGATTTACAACAAAATGCGCGCTCGTTACTTGTAGACTATGTGTCTAGAGTACCTGAGTTGGTTTAAGAGGATTCGAATACTATAAGTATTTATAATAGAGATGTCTAGGGTTTTGGTCGCGGTGTTCAACTAAGTGTCCTAGCCCTAACTAATGTATTGCTATCATGCTCTCTAACTAATCTAAATGTATTACCCTTTCATAAACCCTTATCCCGTGAATATTTGTTATTAAACCTTAGTGATGTAAGGTTTGCTTTATTTACATTCAAAGTCCTTTAATTAAAACGTTTTAAATAATTCATTTTAAGTTAAACCATTAGGTTAAACCATCTGGAAGTGTTGTACCCAGTGGCCCTCTCGTCCACATCCCGTACATTGCTTGTATGGAGTATTAGCAGCATGATGGTATTGACACTTGGCACACAGAGGATATGCACTAGTGTAGGGTCTTCTGATGGGGTTCTGTGGTGCAGCTGCTACTTGGTTGAGGGGAGTGGCCATCGTGTAGTTCTTTATGACCTTCTGCTTCTTCTTGGGATGGTAATGGGGTTTCTTAGATGATTCCTCTTTGTGTTTTCCGGAGACGGCCTCTTTTATCAACGTTCCAGAGGCTACCATCAGGTCACTGAGTTTCCCTAATAGACTAACAGCTGACTCCAGTGTGACAGGATTTGCTGTAACGACTAAACTTTGTATGTAGGCTCGTAGTCTACATACATACCTGTCAATCCGTTTCTCCAGAGTTGGTACCATGCCTGGCACTAGTTCAACCAACTCGTGATAACGAGTATTATAACCCATGTGATCTGCCCCCTTCATTACATGGTTTGACAGCTCGATCTCCAGTCTCTGCAGTTCATTCTTGTGGCAGAACTCAGTTCTCAGTAATGTCTTGAACTCTTCCCATGGCTTCGCCATAGCTTATTCCCTTCCCTTGGCCAGAATCTGTGAATTCCACCAGGTCAAGGCTCGCTTGTTGAAAGATCCCGCAGAGTAGCGAACCCTGTGATGTTCTAGACAGCTAGTGATGTCCAAAGTAGTCTCAATGTTTTCTATCCATTGGATTAATCCAACGGCTCCTTCAATCCCGCTAAAACTAGGCGACTTGCAACCTACAAATGACATGTAGGAATAATGAGATGCACCGCCAATATTTCCACTAGCTTCTCCGAATGAGTTACCAGAGTTGTTGCTGTCGTTCCGAATAAGGTTGAGCATATCAGGTATCACCTCCTTCAGCTGATTAGTCAGCTGACTGCTCAGTAAGGTTGCCTGGGAAACGGTAGCAGGATCCCAATTCTGAATCGCGTTCGGGTCAACCGGTGGAGTGTGTGGAGGAGGAGGTGGAGGAGGAGATGTAGGTGGTGTCAGTGTCGCCGAGTCTGGAGGTGAATTTGGTGGCGGTGGTGGTGGTGGAGGCCGTAGGGGAGGTGGTCTTCCTAGCGGCATTCTGATCACAACCAATAAAATATCAGTTAGTGCAAGGATCGAATGCAGAAGACACTATGCAAGTAAGTTCCTATGTCCTGTTTTTTCTACCTGAAGGGCCCCTAGGTTATAGTCTAGGACAAACTGTTTAAATAATATGACCTATATTTCTCTATAACCATGGCTCTGATACCAATCTGTCACACCTCGAGCCGGCGGGTTGGATCGTGTGTCCCGTCTGGCAGAAAGGCCCCAGGGCGCGATATCGGGAATGATAATCATGATGATCAGATTGTTTAGATTGCACATGATATATATATAATGAGAAAATGCTAAATAGAATAGAATTACAAACTTAAAGTATATCAGTTTTGTTCATAATTTAACAATGTAAATCTACTATTAAGGTCATAGATCTTCTATCTTGTATCTGCACAAGATATACAAAATAGTCTGTGAAATGATGTTCAACAGTATTGAAGTCCAAAATACTAGGTCCACCATCTGGCATCCTAGTCCAAAAGCTATAACTTCTACTCAGACATGTTCGGCACCTAAGAAGTCATGCAAAAAGATCAAGTCAACACATGGTTGGTGAGTTCATATAGTTTTATTTGAAAATGAATTTGATAACCTGTCCGAATGACAACCTTAACCTCACTAACAACTACCTATATTATCCAGTCAAATATGCTTATATATAGGGCATATGTAGGGGAACAAGCCCCAGCCACCATCCCACCACATATCGAACCACATAATATATTGTTGCTAATGATAATTAAGCGTTTCATTCCACACCATAGACACACTAGTTCTTTGAGTTCCACAAAATATAATTTCTATTGATTTCTTAAGTTCATCACACAATCTTGATCAACCATAGAATTTGTAGAAACCTTACATTTAAGTGCTTAATTAAACAAATAATTAAACATTTAATAAAAGCTAAGACCTAACGATTGGGCCTTGGTCAACTCGAGTAGACTAGTCTAGCAATCATGGTTCTTAGTAATAAAGGAGTTCTGTAAACCTCATCAAACATGCGACCTATAATCAATAAGTCTAGCTAGGACATCTTTTGATATACAGGCTTTTATAGTTCTTTAGATCGTCTATGGTTCGTATAGTTCTTTAGTTCTTTGGCACATGTTATCTTTGAGTATTTCCCTGGTGTTCCTCAAAACTGGTTAGGTAATACCGTAAATATCATCAAACATGCGTCTCATATTCGATCAGTCTAGCTAGGACAACTTTGAAACCTGAGATTGGCTCATGCTATCTTTGATATTTCCCAGTCAGACCCTTGGGAAATAGTTCTTTGTACATAGTTTTTTGAAATAGATCGTTAGTTCTTTGACAACACCACTGAAATTATTACTTTGATTTGACCGTTAGTTCTTCGAAATTAGATCTTCAAAGGTAGTTCTTTGTTTTAGATCTTTAGTTTTTTGAAAATAGTTCTTCGTTTTAGATCTTTAGTTCTTTGAAAATAGATCTTGAAAAATAGTTCTTGGTCTTTAAAATTGTTAGCTATTCATGATGAATAGATAACTCATTCTGAAATTATGAAATTAGTTTACCTAGATAAGATCTTGGAAAACCATTTTACATATAAAACACATATTAAGCAAAAGCATTTAGGTAAATATAATCCAAGGAAAATAATTAACGCATGCTTCTCAGCTCGCGTTTGTAAAACAAAACTGTTTTGAAAAGGGGCAGTGAACTCACCTGTGTTGGTCTGTATTGATTTACAACAAAATGCACGCTCGTTACTTGTAGACTATGTGTCTAGAGTACCAGAGTTGGTTTAAGAGGATTCGAATACTATAAGTGTTTATAATAGAGGTGTCTAGGGTTTTGGTCGCGGTGTGCAACTAAGTGTCCTAGCCCTAACTAATGTATTGCAATGATGCTCTCTAACTAATCTAAATTTATTACCCTTTCATAAACCCTTATCCCGTGAATATTTGTCATTAAACCTTACTGATGTAAGGTTTGCGTTATTTACATTCAAAGTCCTTTAATTAAAACGTTTTAAATAATTCATTTTCAGTTAAACCATTAGGTTAAACCATCTACAAGTGTTGGACCCAATGGCCCTTTCGTCCACATCCTGTACATTGCGTGTATGGAGTATTAGCAGCTTGATGGTATTGACACTTGGCACACAGAGGATATGCACTAGTGTAGGGTCTTCTGATGGGGTTCTGTGGTGCAGCTGCTACTTGGTTGAGGGGAGTGGAAATCGTGTAGTTCTTTATGACCTTCTATTTCTTCTCGGGATGGTAATGGGGTTTCTTAGATGATTCCTCTTTGTGTTTTCCGGAGACGGCCTCTTTTATCAACGTTCCAGAGGCTACCATCAGGTCACTGAGTTTCCCTAATAGACTAACAGCTGACTCCAGTGTGACAGGATTTGCTGTAACGACTAAACTTTGTATGTAGGCTGGTAGTCCACATACATACCTGTCAATCCGTTTCTCCAGAGTTGTTACCATGCCTGGAACCAGTTCAACCAACTCGTGATAACGAGTATTATAACCCATGTGATCTGCCCCCTTCATTACATGGTTTGACAGCTCGATCTCCAGTCTTTGCAGTTCATTCTTGTGGCAGAACTCAGTTCTCAGTAATGTCTTGAAATCTTCCCATGGCATCGCCATAGCTTATTCCCTTCCCTTGGCCTGAATCTGTGAATTCCACCAGGTCAAGGCTCGCTTGTTGAATGATCCCGCAGAGTAGCAAAGCCTGTGATGTTCTAGACAGCTAGTGATGTCCAAAGTAGTCTCAATGTTTTCTATTCATTGGATTAATCCAACGGCTCCTTCAATCCCGCTAAAACTAGGCGACTTGCAACCTACCAATGACATGTAGGAATAATGCGATGCACCGCCAGTATTTCCACTAGCTTCTCCGAATGAGTTACCAGAGTTGTTGTTGTTGTTCCGAATAAGGTTGAGCATATCAGGTATCACCTCCTTCAACTGATTAGTCAGCTGACTGCTCAGTAAGGTTGCCTGGGAAACAGTAGCAGGATCCCAATTCTGAATCGCGTTCGGGTCAACCGGTGGAGTGTGTGGAGGAGGAGGTGGAGGAGGAGATGTAGGTGGTGTCAACCAAGTGTCCTAGACCTTAGTAATGTATTGCTATGATTCTCTCTAAGTAAGCTAAATGTATTACCCTTTCATAATGCATTATCCCGTGAATAGTTGTTATTAAACCTTAGTGATGTAAGGTTTGCGTTATTTACATTCAAAGTCCTTTAATTAAAACGTTCTAAATAATTCATTTTAAGTTAAACCATTAAGTTAAACCATCCGGAAGTGCTGGACCCAATGGCCCTTTCGTCCACATCCTGTACATTGCCTGCAGGGAGTATTAGCAGCATGATGGTATTGACACTTGGCACATAGAGGATATGCACTAGTGTTGGGTCTTCTGTTGGGGTTATGTGGGGCAGCTGCTAATTGGTTGAGGGGAGTGGCCACCGTGTAGTTCTTTATGACCTTCTGTTTCTCCTTGGGATGGTGATGCCCTTTCTTAGATGATTCCTCTTTGTGTTTGCCAGAGTCGGCCTCTGTCCTCAACGTTCCAGAGGCTACCATCAGGTCACTAAGTTTCCCTGATAGACTAACAGTTGACTCCAGTGTGACAGGATTTGCTGCAACGACTAATCTTTGTATGTAGGCTGGTAGTCCACATACATACCTGTCAATCTGTTTCTCCAGAGTTGGTACCATGTCTAGCACCAATGCAACCAACTCGTGATAACGAGTATTATAACCCATGTGATCCGCCCCATTCAATGCATGGTTTGACAGCTCGATCTGCAGTCTCTGCAGTTCATTCTTGGGGCAGAACTCATTTCTCAGTAATGTCTTGAACTCTTCCTATGGCATCGCCATGCTTCTTCCCTTTCCTTGGACTGAATCTGTGAATTCCACCAGGTCAAGACTCGCTTGTTGAAAGATCCTGCAGAGTAGCGAACCTTGTGATGTTCTGGACAACTAGTGATGTCCAGAGTAGCCTCTATCTTTTCTATCCATTGGATTAATCCAACGGCTCCTTCAGTCCTGCTAAAACTAGGCGACTTACAACCTAGAAATGACTTGTAGGAATAATGAGATGCACCACCCGTATGTTCACTGGCTTCTCCAGATGAGTTACCAGAGTTGTTGCAGTCTTTCCGAATACGATTGAGCATATCCGGGACCACCTCCTTTAGTTGATTAGTCAGCTTACTGCTCAGTAAGGTTGTCAGGGTAACGGTAGCAGGATCCAAATTCTGAGTTGCGTTTGGGTCAACCGGTGGAGTGTGTGGAGGAGGAGATGTAGGTGGTGTCGGTGTCGTCGAGTGGGGAGGTGAATTTGGTGGCGGTGGTGGTGGTGGAGGCAATAGGGGAGGTGGTCTTCTCGGCGGCATTCTGATCACAACAAATAAAATATCGGTTAGTGCAAGGATCGAATGTAGAAGACGCTATGCAGGTAAGTTCATATGTCTTGTGTTCTCTACATGAAGGGTCTCTAGCTTATAGTCTAGGCCAAACTGTTTAAATAATTGGACCTATATTTCTCTATAACCATGGCTCTGATACCAATCTGTCACACCCCGAGCCGGCGGGCCGGATCGTGTCCCGTCAGGCGGAAAGGCCCAGGGGCGCGATATTGGGAATGATAATCATGATGATTAGATTTTTTACATTGCACATGATATATATAATGAGAAAATGCTAAATAGAATATAATTACAAAGTTAAATAAGATCAGTTTTGTTCATTATTTAACAATGTAAATCTACTTTTAACATCATAGATCTTCTATCTTGTATCTGCACATGATATACAAAATAATCTGTGAAATGATGTTCAAAAGTTAGAAAGTCCAAAATAGTAGGTCCACTATCTAGCATCCTAGTCCAAGAGCAATAACTTCTACTCAGACGTGTTCGTCTCCTAAGAAGTTATGCAAAAAAGATCAAGTCAACACATGGTTGGTGAGTTCATATAGTTTTATTTGAAAATGAATTTGATAACCTGTCCGAATGACAACCTTAACCTCACTAACAACCACCTATATTATCCAGTCAAATATGCTTATATATAGGAAATATGTAGGGGAACAAGCCCCAGCCACCATCCCACCACATATCGAACCACATAATATATTGTTGTTAATGATAATTAAGCGTTTCATTCCACACCATAGACACACTAGTTCTTTGAGTTCCACAAAATAGAATTTCTATTAATTCCTTAAGTTCATCACACAATCATGATCAACCATAGCATTTGTAGAAACCTTACATTAAAGTGCTTAATTAAACAAATAATTAAACATTTAATAAAATCTAAGACCTAACGATTGGGCCTTGGTCAACTCGAGTAGACTAGTCTAGCAATCATGGTTCTTAGTAATAAAGGAGATCTGTAAACCTCTTCAAACATGCGACCTATAATCAATAAGTCTAGCTAGGACATCTATTGATATACATGCTTTTATAGTTCTTTAGATTGTCTGTGGTTCGTACAGTTCTTTAGTTGTTTGGCACATGTTATCTTTGAGTATTTCCCAGGAGTTCCTCAAAACTGGTTAGGTAATACCGTAAATATCATCAAACATGCGTCTCATATTCGATCAGTCTAGCTAGGACAACTTTGAAACCTGAGATTGGCTCATGCTATCTTTGATATTTCCCAGTCAGACCCTTGGGAAATAGTTCTTTGTACATAGTTTTTTGAAAAGATCGTTAGTTCTTTGACAACACCACTGAAATTATTACTTTGATTCGACCGTTAGTTCTTTGAAATTAGATCTTCAAAGGTAGTTCTTTGTTTTAGATCTTTAGTTCTTTGAAAATAGTTCTTCGTTTTAGATCTTTAGTTCTTTGAAAATAGATCTTGAAAAATAGTTCTTGGTCCTTAAAATTGTTAGCTATTCATGATGAATAGATAACTCATTCTAGGGTTTTGGTCTCGGTGTGAAATTCTGAAATTAGTTTACCTAGATAAGATCTTGGAAAACCATTTTACATATAAAACACATATTAAGTAAAAGCATTTAGGTAAATATAATCCAAGGAAAATAATTAACGCATGCTTCTCAGCCCGCGTTTGTAAAACAAAAATGTTTAAAAAAGGGGCAGTGAACTCACATGTGTTGCTCTATATTGATTTACAACAAAATGCGCGCTCGTTACTTGTAGACTATGTGTCTAGAGTACCTCAGTTGGTTTAAGAGGATTCGAAATCTATAAGTATTTATAATAGAGGTGTCTAGGGTTTTGGTCGTGGTGTGCAGCTAAGTGTCGTAGCCCTAACTAATGTATTGCTATGATGCTCTCTAACTAATCTAAATGTATTACCCTTTCATAAACCCTTATCCCGTGAATATTTGTTATTAAACCTTAGTGATGTAAGGTTTGCGTTATTTACATTCAAAGTCCTTTAATTAAAACGTTTTAAATAATTCATTTTAAGTTAAACCATTAGGTTAAACCATCCGGAAGTGTTGGACCCAATGGCCCTTTCGTACACATCCCGTACATTGCTTGTAGGGAGTATTAGCAGCATGATGGTATTAACACTTGGCACACAGAGGATATGCACCAGTGTAGGGTCTTCTTTGGGGGTTCTGTGGTGCAGCTGCTACTTGGTTGAGAGGAGTGGCCATCGTGTAGTTCTTTATGACCTTTTGTTTCTTCTTGGGATGGTGATGGGGTTTCTTAGATGATTCCTCTTTGTGTTTTCCGGAGTCGGCCTCTTTTATCAACGTTCCAGAGGCTACCATTAGGTCACTAAGTTTGCCTGATAGACTAACAGCTGACTCCAGTGTGACAGGATTTGCTGCAACGACTAAACTTTGTATGTAGGCTGGAAGTCCACATACATACCCGTCAATCCGTTTCTCCAGAATTGGTACCATGCATGGCACCAGTGCAACCAACTCGTGATAACGAGTATTATAACCCATGTGATCTGCCCCCTTCATTACATGGTTTGACAGCTCGATCTACAGTCTATGTAGTTCATTCTTGTGGCAGAACTCAGTTCTCAGTAATGTCTTGAACTATTCCCATGGCTTCGCCATAGCTTATTCCCTTCCCTTGGCCTGAATCTGTGAATTCCACCAGGTCAAGGCTCGCTCATTGAAGGATTCCGCAGAGTAGCGAACCCTGTGATTTTCTGGACAGCTAGTGATGTCCAGAGTAGTCTCTATCTTTTCTATCCATTGAATTGATCCAACGGCTCCTTCAATCCCGCTAAAACTAGGCGACTCCCAAGCTACAAATGACTTGTAGGTATAATGAGATGCACCGCCAGTATTTCCACTAGCTTCTCCGAGTGAGTTACCAGAGTTGTTGCTGTCATTCAGAATATGGTTAAGCATATAAAGGATCACCTCCTTCAGCTGATTAGTCAGCTGACTGCTCAGTAAGGTTGCCTGGGCAACGGTAGCAGGATCCAAATTCTGAGTCGCGTTCGAGTCAACCGGTGGAGTGTGGAGGAGGAGATGTAGGTGATGTCAGTGTCGCCAAGTGTGGAGATGAATATGGTGGCGGTGGTGGAGGCAGTAGGGATCACAACCAATAAAATATCGATTAGTGCAAGGATCGAATGCAGAAGACACTATGCAAGTAAGTTCCTATGTCCTGTGTTCTCTACATGAAGGGTCCCTAGGTTATAGTCTAGGCCAAACCATTTAAATAATATGACCTATATTTCTCTATAACCATAGCTTTGATACCAATCTGTCACACCTCGAGCTGGCGGGTCGGATCGTGTGTCTCGTCTGACGGAAAGGCCCCGGGTCGTGATATCGGGAATGATAATCATGATGATCAGATTTTTTACATTGCACATGATATATATAATGAGAAAATGCTAAATATAATAGAATTACAAACTTAAAGTACATCAGTTTTGTTCATAATTTAACAATGTAAATCTACTATTAACATCATATATCTTCTATCTTGTATCTGCGCAAGATATACAAAATAGTCTGTGAGATGATGTTCAAAAGTATTGAAGTCCTAAATACTAGGTCCACTATCTGGCATCCTAGTCCAAAAGCAATAACTTCTACTCAGACCTGTTTGTCACGTAAGAAGTCATGCAAAAAGATCAAGTCAACACATGGTTGGTGAGTTCATATAGTTTTATTTTAAAATGAATTTGATAACCTGTCCAAATGACAACCTTGACCTCACTAACAACCACATATATTATCCAGTCAAATATGCTTATATATAGGGCATATATATACTGAATCATGCAAAAAGATCAAGTCAACACATGGTTGGTGAGTTCATATAACTTTATTTGATAATGAATTTGATAACCTGTCCAAATGACAACCTTAACCTCACTAACAACCACATATATTATCCAGTCAAATATGCTAATATACAGGGCATATGTAGGGAACAAGCCCCAGCCACCGTCCCACCACATATCGAACCACATAATATATTGTTGTTAATGATAATTAAGCATTTCATCCCATATACTGAATCACATACTTGAACCGTTTGAAAATGATGACACTTGAATCGTCTGAAAATGATCACCCAAAATGACAACCTTAACCTCAATAACAACCACATATACTATCCAGTCAAATATGCTTATATATAGCGCGATATGTAGGGGAACAAGCCCCAACCACCATCCCACCACATATCGTACCACATAATATATTGTTGCTAATTATAATTAAGCGTTTCATTCCACACCATAGACACACTAGTTCTTTGAGTTCCACAAAATAGAATTTCTATTGATTCCTTAAGTTCATCACACAATCATGATCAACCATAGCATCTGTAGAAACCTTACTTTTAAGTGCTTAACTAAACAAATAATTAAACATTTAATAAAATCTAAGACCTAACGATTGGTCGTTGGTCAACTCGAGTAGACTAGTCTAGCAATCATGGTTCTTAGTAGTAAAGAAGATCTGTAAACCTCATCAAACATGCGACCTATAATCAATCAGTCTAGCTAGGACATCTTTTGATATAAAGGCTTTTATAGTTTTTAGATCGTCCGTGGTTCGTATAGTTCTTTACTTCTTTGGCACATGTTATCTTTGAGTATTTCCCAGATGTTCCTCAAAACTGGTTAGGGAATACTGTAAATATCATCAAACATGCATCTCATTTTCGTTCAGTCTAGCTAGGACATCTTTCAAACCTGAGATTGCCACATGCTATCTTTGATATTTCCCAGTCAGACCCTTGGAAAATAGTTCTTTGTACATAGTTCTTTGAAATTGTAGATGCACTTAATGTCCCTAGTTCAATTTTGTATTATTCATCATGTAAAGTTCAAGTTATATTAATGGAAGTTGTCTTTCTATATTGTTCTTAATGTTTATATTTTAATTATTTGATTATATGATTGGTTGATTTGATTTATTATCAAGTGAGTATGAGTATTACTCATTCGGGCGAATGACTATATCTAATGAAGTCATTCGCCGAATGAGAATAGAGTATGTCTATAGTCAGCGAATGAGTCATTCGCCGAATGACTCATTCGACTGACTTACCTATTCGACATAGTCATTCGCTGAATGAGTTGTTTCGGCCTCTCATTCGGCCGAATGACTACTGCCTATATATACAACTTCAAAATCATTTCAACCCTAACTTCTAAGAACCCTCATTCTTCCTTGTGTTCTCCAGTGTCAAACCCCTAAAGATTTGAGAGTTTCTTGCTGTCCAAGTTCGATTCATAGCTCGTGGTGTTCGATTCTCACTCAAACGTTCATCTCTTACCTTTGAATCACCACGGTTGCTGTTGGTTTCGATTGGAAAACCCTGGAATAAGATTCCGCACTATTCCAAAGGCTGTAGAGCAGATTTCTCTTGATTTCGTGCTGTTTCCGAGATCAATCTTGGTCCTACAAAGTGGTATCAGAGCTTTGGATCTTGATTCTGCTCGATTTCCAATCCAAATCATCATATCTTTGATTTTTCGTTCGAGATCTGCAAAAAACCTAAACTTATTGTCCTAAAAGTACTGTTTCATTGCAAATCTGTGGATTTTTGTGGTGTTTTTGTCTAACCGTTTATCCCAACTTGTTCATTATCATTTCATGATGTTCTGTACCAAATTTGGTACTTAGAACTGGTCTAAATCGCAAGTTATCGCGATTTTTGTTGCCAAAACCCTCAGATCGGCCGAATGAGCATGGCGGCCGAATAAGTTTGGCCGAATCAGCCTCATTCGCCGAATAGCTTCATTCGCTGGCTTCATTCGCCGAATAGCTTCTTTCCTTTTAGTCATTCGGCGAATAGCTTCATTCTCAGGTCTCATTCGGCGAATAGCCTCATTCGACACTCCATTCGCCGAATAGGTCCATTCTCTTTACTCATTCGCCAGACATTCATACTCAGTCTCTCATTCGCCAAGTCTATCACATTCGGCCCCCGACATTCGCCCTTAAGATCTTCATTCGGCCATCAGTCTGAAAAATTTTCTAAGTGTTGAATCTTGTTGTGTTTGATTCTATGGAGGATTTAGCATTGATGGCGAACCAGAATCATCGTATTCAGACTTTGTTACTGACTGAGACTGAGACTGGAAACTCTAATAAAGCTCCAAAGTTGTTATCCTTAGACGATTATCCACACTGGAAGTATCGGTTTGAGATTCATATCAATGGAGTGGATACAAACTTATGGATGATGATCGAGGGAGGTTATCTGAGACCTCTGAATGAAGATGGAACTCCTATGCTAGTCACACGGATGACTGAGCCTCAGAGGAAGCTGTATGATTATGAGAAGAAATCTTATGCTATTCTATCCCAGTCCATTGCCACTGATATTTTCCATCAGTTTAGACAGTTTACCTCTGCAAAGCTACTATGGGATGCACTGCAACAAAGATATGAGGGTAATGATGCTTTGAAGAGCATCAAGTCAAAGGCATTGAGAAAGGAATTCAATAGCTTCATGTATGTGGGAAATGAGTCACTGAATTAGTTGATTGCAAGATTTTATCATCTTTTGACTGAGTTATTCAATCATGAAGTCAAGACAACTACTCAAGAAAAGATCCAGTGTTTGGCAGATGATCTACCTCCAAAGTGGGAGTCATTTTTGATGGTCCTCAAGCAGAATCAGATGTTGGCTCATACGGACATAAATGATTTCATTCAGAAGCTGAAAGAGCAAGAGATAGAGAACAAGTGGAAGGCCAAGAGAGTTGCCCAAGTCCAGGATCCATCGTTGTATTATTCTACTCCTACAGTTGAGAAATCATCTTCTCATGCTCCATTGAAGACATCATTTGTTTCTCAGACTACTGAAGCTCCATCATATACTCAGATTCATTTTAGTCAATCATCCTCTTCATCCAATCTTCAGAAAGAACATCATCAGCCTGTAGCCAGTTTGAAGACAGAAAATTTTGATAATGTGACTGTAGAGATTGCCAAAGAGCACATGGGACTTCTATCTACTCTAGTTAGCTCTTATGATGGGTTAGTAGCAGGACAGATTGGCAATCCTTATCTGACTAATGATGATTACTCTCAGATAGATCCAGATGACATGGAAAGGATTGATATTATGTGGGCTTTGGCTAGTGTTGTCAGAAGAGCTAAAGATTTTGTGAAGAGAACTGGAAAAGACATCAACTTGAACAAAGATTCAAAGTTTGGATTTGATATGGCTTCTGTCACTTGCTACAATTGTGGAGAGAAGGGTCACTTTGCTAGACAGTGTAAGCATCCTAAGAAAGCTGGAAACAAGAATCCTTTTCAGCATCAAAAGTCTTCTTCTGCTAATCCAGAGAGAAGACTTGTTCATATTGATTCTCCTGCTCAGACCAGTTCTTCAAACACAGGCAAAGCTTTGATGGTTCAACAGGATGAAGGTGAAAATTGGGATTTCAGATTTAATTCTGAACAGAGGGGGCAAGATCAAGCTTGTGTTGCTGAGATCCAGAAGATGGATGATCAACTTGAGGAGAGTAATGTTGAAAGAGCACAAATCAAGATAGAAGAAACATCTGGATCAAAATCTGAGAGCTTGACTGGTTCTGACACTCAATCTGATTCTGAGGCAGATATTGAAGAATCTCCTACTCAATTTGCATTGATGGTAAACTCATCTGCTACTCCTGCTGCAACTTCACAATCTGAGCAGGTATCTGATGATTGTTCATCTTTTGATCCTAACTGTTTTAATTGTGTTGATCTTAAAAGCAAGGTTCTTTCCTATCAGAATCACAATGCTGTTTTGATCAGTGATCTCAACCAATGTATTGATGCTAACAAAGTTTTAAAAGCTAATGAAAAGGATTTTCAAGCTAAAATTGAACTTTTAAATAGACAACTTCATGAGGCTGAGATTGCTGTTCTTAACAAGCAAGATGCTATAACTTCTTATCTCAATACAATTAATGAGGTAAAGAAGAAGTTAACAATGGTTGAGTGTGATTATGAGACCCTAGGACAGAAGCTCAAGAGCTATGAGAGTGCATCTTATATCATTGAGCACATGATCAGCAAAGAAGCTGATCATAAGGGTAAGGGAACTATGAGTTATCAAAGATGTCCTCCACCAATCTTAAACAGCTTTGTCAATTCACCAAATGACAAAGATGTCAAAGATTTTCAAGTGATAACTCCTTTAGTAATTGATCCAATTGGGATGATTACTGATGAAGGTTCCTCTTTGTCAAAGGAATCTTCAGTGGATGGACTTGTAGAGGATTGGGTTTCAGATTCTGAGGATGAATCTGATGATTCATCTGATTATGGTACTGCTCAGAATCCACTCCCTGTTATCAAAATGGGTGACCCAATCTCATCTTCAAAAATATATCAAGCCTTAGGTTTTGTGAAAGCTTCAAAAGAAAATGAAGCTTGTGTGTTGAACAAGTTTGACAATCTTGTTCCAAATGGTAAAAAGGGTTTGGGTTTTAATCAGAACATGCCTAAAACAAATGTTTTCAAACCAAAAAGGCAATCTTTTTCTGAGTTAAAACATTTTCATAGAAAAGGCGAACCGGTTTGTTTTGAGTGTGGTGCACCTGGGCACTTTGTTAGATCTTGCCCTCAGTTGATTAGACCAAAGGTTGCACCACCCAGAAAACAAAATCAGAATTTTGTTAAATTTGTCAGATCTGAGTCCAAGTCATTTCTGACAAAACCCAAACAACCAAATCAGGTTAAATCTGTGGACAAGGGTAAAGGGAAATTGATGAACTTGAATGTTCTCAAGCCTGTTAATGTTGATCAATCTAAATCATCATCCATTTATCTGAAAAACTCTTTCAGTAAAAATGCAGTCTGGAAAGAAAAGTCTGAGATTACCGTTCCACCCACTTCAGACAAGACTGTTTCAGATGGTAAATGGATCGATGTTATGATCCGAGACTCATTGGGTCAACCCAAGACTGTAAAGGCTTGGGTCCCAAATTAAACTAATTGTCTTTTTTTGTGCAGAATACCCCAACAGCTGCTTTAAACAGTTCTTGGATTGTCGATAGTGGGGCTTCAAGGCACATGACTGGAAACATCTCTTTGCTCTCCAATGTTCAATCTGTTCATGGTGGTTATGTAGCTTTTGCTGGTGACAAAGGTGGTTTTATCACAGGAGAGGGAATCTTATCAAATGGGCAAGTTTCATTTGACAAAGTCAGATATGTCAAGCAATTGGAGAATAATCTGCTTTCTGTATCATAGATCTGTGATAAAAACTACAAAGTTCTTTTCGATGACTCCAAATGCTACATTCTAAAGCAAGGTGTAGTTATCCCTGAAAAATGGATTTTGATGTCTGCCCCTAGGAAGCAAGACTTGTATGTACTCAATATGGCCACTGCTTCAACTACATCCTCCACAGCTTCATGTTTTATGTCAAAGGCAACAGAAAAAGATTCAATTCTTTGGCATAAGAGGATGGGTCATTTGAGTCTACGCAAGATGAACCACTTGGTACACAACAATCTGGTTGAGGGGGTAAGTCTGAAGAATTTCAAACTGTCTGATGTCTGTGTATCTTGCAAGAAAGGCAGGCAAGTCAAGCAGTCTCACAAACCGAAGAAGTATCACTCAATCACTGTTCCACTTGAGCTGCTCCATATGGATCTTTTTGGTCCTGTTAACCGCAAGAGTATTGCTGGTGATCAGTACTGTCTTGTCATCACTGATGAATATTCCAGATACTCTTGGGTTTTCTTTCTAAAGGAGAAGTCTGAAATGTTTGACTGCATTCAAGTGTTGATTACCAAACTTGAATCTCTCTATAAGCTCAAGATTCGCATACTCAGAACCAAAAATGGGACAGAGTTCAAAAATCACAACATGGAGAACTTTTGTAATGAACGAGGTATTGTTCAACAATTTAGTGCTCCATATGTTCCCCAAATGAACGGTGTTGCTGAGAGAAAGAACAGGACTTTGATTGAGGCTGCTAGGACTATGCTTGCAGATTCGTCTCTTCCAGTTCAATTCTGGAATGAAGCTGTAGCTAATGCTTGTTACACTCTAAATCGAGTGTTGATAGTAAAGAGACATGGGAAAACTTGCTTCGAATTGCTCCATAACAGAAAGCCAAATCTTAAGTACCTTGAACCATTTGGTGCACCATGCACTATGCTTAAAAAACATGAGCAAGGCAAGTTTAATGAAAAGGTGGAAGAGGGGTATTTTCTTGGGTACAACACTCCAAACAAAAGAGTTTATAACAGATCAACTCAAAATGTGGAGGAGTGGTACCATGTTGATGTTCAGAAGTATTCCATGCCCCCACCTGGGAAGGGTCTTGATTGGATGTTCAACTATTCTGATCTGTTTGACTCCTTCAACATGCCTCCTATGTACACTGATGAAGATGTTGCTGTTCAGACGATATATGATGCACAAAATGCACCTGAAGAACTAATGCAACCTTCATCTGTTTCAACTCCTACAGCACAGACAAATGATGACAGTTCAGACACAAAAGACAACTCAGTTTCTCCAGCTGTCCCTGAACCAGCTGTTGACAATCTTGTACCAGGACTTGAGGATCTGAATCTGAATAATCTTGATCCACAGGTTGAAGTTCCCGCTCACCCTGTTAGACGAATTAATCGGATTCATCCTCAAGAAAATATTATTGGAAGTCCTTTGGATGGGGTCAATACAAGAAATCAGCTTTCTTCAGGAGGACTTGCAGACATTCTTGACTTTGCAGATGTAAACCTTTGTGCCCATTCGTGTTTTATCTCCCAAGTTGAGCCACGTACTGTTACTGAAGCTCTCAAAGAAGAATCGTGGGTAGATGCAATGCAAGAAGAACTCCTTCAGTTCAAAAAGTTAGGGTCTGGCAATTGGTTGACAAACCTAAAGGTGTGAAAGTAATAGGCACCAGATGGGTTCTTCGTTGCAATAAGGATGATCATGGTATCATTGTGCGAAACAAAGCACGTCTGGTTGTTCAAGGATTCAGACAAGTTGAAGGTTTGGACTATAATGAAGTGTTTGCACCAGTTGCTCGACTTGAAACCGTTCGTATCTTCTTGGCTTATGCATCCTTCAAAAGGTTTAAAGTTTATCAGATGGATGTAAAGAGTGCATTTCTTCATGGTGTGATAAATGAAATAGTGTATGTCAGTCAACCTCCCGGGTTTGAGGATCCATTGCATAGAGACCAAGTCTACAAGCTAGACAAGGCCTTATATGTATTGCATCAAGCGCCGCGAGCATTGTATGAGACACTGTCTACTCACCTTCTGAACAACGGATTCAGAAGAGGTGTCATTGACTATACACTGTTCATTCGAGAAAATGATGGTGACTTACTCTTGGTGCAAGTATATGTGGACGACATCATCTTCGGTTCAACAAATGATGGTCTGTGCAAAGAGTTTGAAAAGGTTATGAAAGAGAAGTTTGAAATGAGCTCAATGGGAGAGATGAAATTTTTTCTGGGATTACAAGTGGATCAGTCTGAGGCAGGAATCTTCATTCATCAAACCAAATATGTTGGGGACATACTAAGCCGTTTCAGTATGTCTGATGCAAAGCCTGCTGGTACCCCACTGGCTGTCAATCACGGGATTACGCCAGATGAAAAGGGGGAGTTAATTGATGCTACTTTGTACTGAGGAATGACTGGGTCTCTTATGTGTCTTACTGCTTCTCGGCCAGACATCATGTTCGCCACATGCTTGTGTGCACGATATCAATCAAAACCAAGAGTGTCTCATCTGATTGCTGTTAAAAGGATTATGCGTTATCTGAAGGGTACTCCTGATCTTGGTTTATGGTACCCTAATGATGATAATTTTGAACTTACTGCATACAGTGACTCTGATTATGGTGGCTGCAAAAGAGACTTGAAGTCAACATCTGCGGGATGGCAGTTCTTTGGAACCCGTTTAGTTACCTGGCAGTGCAAGAAGCAGACGTCCGTGTCTACTTCAACTTGTGAAGCTGAATACATTGCTGCTGCTAGTTGTTGTTCTCAGATCATCTGGATCCAACAGCAACTCAGGGACTATGGGTTACATTTTTCTAACACTCCTATATATGTTGATAATACTGCCGCCATAGCTGTCACTAAAAATCCTGTTCAGCACTCAAAAACAAAACACATCGACATTAAAGATCACTTCATACGTGATTGTTTTGAAAAGAAATTAATCGATGTTGTTAAAATTCACACTAATCACCAGAAAGCCGATCTTTTCACAAAAGCTTTTGATAAACCCAGATTTTTATATATGTTATCGGCTAATTGTGTTTTCCAAAAGGATGAAGTCCTACCTTCATCTGAATCTAACAAATGATCATCGCCTTTCTTAGATAATTTTTGTTTTGTCTATTTACTTTATTTCAGTTTTCTTGTCTAGTTTCTTTTCTTAAATCAAAAACTCAAAAAGATTTTCTGTTTTAGGTTTTTAGGGGGAGATATTTGTTAATTGAAAAACCAAAAACATCTGAAAATTGAAAAACCAAAAACATTTAAAAAATTCAAAAATCCAAAAACAATTGAAAAAGTTAAAATTGATATCGTCTTTCTTTGAAAAAGTGACACATTAATCTATCATGATATAGAAGCTGAATTGAATGTGTAAGCTGAATACACAAGAAAATTATGATATGATGTACTCATAGGCCAACTCTACAAATTGATAAACAGCTTGTGATAACTTAGAAAGTCTGATTTGTGGAATCCATTTTATGAAACCACTTAGGTGAGAAATAGTTTTTGACTCAAATCAAGCATACACCGGTCATCATGGAATCAAATGAGGATTCAATTAAAGAAAAACAAAAACAAGTTGGTATTAAGCTTGAAGAAAAATTAATGCAAGCTGGTATTAAGCTTGAAGAAAAATAAAAACAAGCTGGTATTAAGCTTGAAGAAAAATAAATGCAAGCTGGTATTAAGCTTGAGAAATACTTGAACAAATTAAGTTCGATTCCATACACGTGCCATATTGCTGGGACGAACCTAGCTGAAGCCGTCCATTTGGATAGAACAAGAAAAATACAAAAAGATAATAAATTTGAAATCTTATTGAATTTATGATGACTGGTATTAAGATATGCAGAAATGAGTTATAAACTGATTTTGATCTTTAATGGTGAAATGAAATGGGGAACTCAATCAGAAAACATGAGTAATCATAAAGCCTGTTTGGTAGTTGTGTATTGTATGGTTTAAGATTGGACAAATATATCAGCAATCGTATCGTAAGATAAATGTGTCTAAGGTGAAACAGTCAATGAAGCTGATGTGATGTGATTAGATGCATGTGTTATCTTTTCAATAGACGTCTCACAAAAACATGTGTTTCTTTGTCTTTAGTTACTAGTTGTACAGTTGTAAGTTTGTTTCAGAAAAGTACAAAAAGATTTTCTATTTTCAATTTTAGTTTAGATGATCATTTGTAGGTTCAGATGTCTGTCACATCTGAATCCTGAACCAACCAGACATATTTTCATAAGACATATCTTCATAATTGTCACAATTTTGATGTTCAAAATGTAAAATCTGAAAAAGTTTGTGTTTTGGGTGTTAAAATACCAATTCGCCCGAATGAGGTTTGAAATTCTCTCATTCGGCCGAATGACTTCATTCTGCGAATGAGTCATTCAACCGAATCAATTGTGATAGAGTACATCTCATTCGGCGAATGATGTGTGTCGAATGACTCATTCGACATTCACATTCGACGAATGAGTTGTGACGAATGTCTTATTCGCCAATTACATTAGGCGAATGTGTTTGAATTTTCAACCGCCCTTTCGTCTGACTCATTCGGCGAATGAATGAACCTATATAAGTGTTCTATCGGCCGAAAGAGCTCATTCGAACAAAAGCTCTTTCGCCGTTACTGTGTGCGCACATTCGCCCGATACACCTTTTACTCAGTCGATCATTTGTTCTTGATTTCCACGAACTCAGCCTCTGATAATCTTGTTCACTATCATTTCAGGTATACCAGGATCGAATATCATCAAGTTTCAACCGTGGAATCATCAAAAACCTAACCTGATTTAGGATTTTAGGGTTTTTGTAATCGCCTGTTAAATAGACGGTCAAAATGACATCTAAATCACATGATTCATGTTTTAAACTTGTTAGTCGGTGGTTTCTGAGTATGTTGGTGCAATTTTTATGGACTGATTTGATTTCTTGACAAACCAGGGTTTGAATTTCAAAATATAGCCGAATGACGCCATTCGGCGAATGAAACTCATTCGGCGAATGACTCATACTTTCACTGTCATTCGGCGAATGACTCTTTCGGCGAATGTGTTCATTCGCCAAATTACCTGTCATTCGGCATATCAGTCTGAAATAATTCTGAGTTCTGATTTTGATCTGATTTCAACATTTTAAGTTATGTGAACTGTTCTAACATGTCTTTATATGATTTTCAGAATGGCTGGATTCAAATATGTGACGGAGAACATTATATGTGCACACTTGGATCTCGACACTCTGAACACCAAGCATTACACTGAGATTATTACCTTTCTCAGGCGTTCGAGGATCTTTGCTGCTATATCTACTGTGCATGTCCCATATCATTCTCATCAGCAAGACTTCTGGCTTCTGCAGATATTGATTGTGAGGTTGAACCTCCTGTTATTAGAGGCAGAGTGCTGGGACATGATGTTGTTGTGTCGGCTGAGCACATCAGGAGGGTTTGTGGTTTCCAGGATACACCTGATCAGCCATATCTGCTGGACCGTTATCTAGTTCGTGGTTGCTTTATGAGGTGCAAGTACGAAGGAGATCTCGGAGCTGGAATCCTCAACAAAGCCTTTATGAGTCCACAGTTCAAGTATCTCGCACACGTACTGATTCACTGTCTTGGATCCAGGAGGGGAGGATTCGAAGACATGCGGGAGACTATTCAGTGTGCTTTTGTCGCCCTGGTGCTGAACAGACCATTCAACTTCTCTGAGATGGTTTTCTCTCATATGAAGGAGAATGTGACTCTAAAGGGAGACAAGAAGTTTCTGATGTATCCAAGGTTTCTATAGCAGTTGATCGATGCTCAGTTACCTGATCTGCCGAAGATCAATGCCGATATTATCAAGCTGGAACATATGAATGAGTTAACCCTCAATAGGGTGATGTCATACAGAGGCAAGGAGAGGAAACCAGCATCTCGATCTTTATTTGGTCATCTCTCTAGGCCAGATTACAGAGCTCCTGTTGGTCGTAGATGGAGACATGATGATTCGGATTCAGATGTTGAGGATATTGTTGTACCTGATGATGATGCAGATGATGATGATGATGAAGGTGCTGGTGGTGCAGGGGAAGGTAAGATTGGTGCTGGTGATGCAGGTGCAGGTGCAAGTGGTGCAGGTGATGTAGGTGTGAGCACTGTATCTGTGAGCACTGTTGATGTTGGTGAGATGGCTACTGCTGCTCAAGTTAGCCTGGTTGTGGCTGGTGATATGACTGCTGGTGCTGCAGTCAGTACCTCTAGAGCTGCAGATGAAGAGGAGGTTGATATTGATTCACTGATGGAGCTGGATTTCTTGACTACTACTACCTCCACAGTGATTACTTCTCTTGATACTACACTTACTACATCTGTAGTAGTTGAAGATGAGTCAGAGGACTCAAGTGAAGATGAGGGTCAGGCTGGTGCTGGTGAGGCTGACAGTTCTGTTTCTGAAGAGACTCAGGATGATGAGTTTGAGAAAGTGATGGAAGGAGGAAGGATGGAGATGAGAAAGAGAAAGAGGAGTGAAGAAGAGATGGAGGAGATTACTTATCCCTTGTTTATCCCAGAGTTTCATTTATCTCCTCCACCCCGGTCTTTTGCACCTGTGACTGTGATGATATCTGCTGCAGCTTCTCAGCCTACATCATCTAGAGCAGGGAGAGGAAAGAGGTCGAGGTTCTCGTTTCAGAGAAGGTCAGAACTGACAGCAGCTTCTACAACTTCTGTTACATCAGTAGCAGCTGTTTCAGTTTCTTCACTGACCAGGTCAAGGGCAACTCATGTTCATGCCACTACTGCCCCTCTGACCACCTCTGTGTCTCAAGACCCTATTTTTACTGATGCATCTGCTGGTCCCTCCATCTCACGGGCTGATATGTCTATACCTACTGTTTCACTGTTTGATCAGTTGAGCACACTAAACAGTATGGTACTTTGATTGATGGAGAGGAGCATAGAGCAGGACAAGAAGAACAAAGAGCAGGATTTAGTTATTGCCCAGCTCACCAAGAGGGTAGAAGAGCAGGATACTCTGCTTCTTCATGCTGTTGATCAGAGGGCTGATCTCTGTGCTCGTTCTGCTCAACAGGAGCAGCAGTTGCTGACAGATATTGATGAACATCATCAGTTGGCATTAACTGTCACTGATTTCAGAGATCGGATACTATCCTTGGAAACTGAGAATGCTAGACTAGCAGATCAGATTGAAGACTCAGATAAAGATGATGAGTCTGGTGATGAGGATAAGGACGGATCTGGGAGTGGGCCTTCTGATTCATCTAGTACTGATGATGATGATGACGATGATGATCAAGCCCCTTCTACATCGGAGATACGGTCCAAGAAGGCTAATGATAAGAAGAAACAGGCTCCTCCTCCTTCGTCTCCCTCAAAGACAGTTGAACCTGAAGCAACTGAGGAAGTAGAAGCTGTGCCTGTGAGACGTCAGCTGGACGAGACTCTCACTATGATTCTAGACGCTCAAGGCATTATACAGCACTCAGTTAGCTACGACAAGGAGGAGGGAGAGATCATTCACTGTCTTACTAAGGAACAAATAGCTGAGCTATTCAGGTTGAATCCAGACGAGGTTATCACTGACGATACCTCTGTTCCTGTTTTTGATGAGCCAACTCCAGAACCTTTTGATGACATTGACGAGGTTATTCTGGAGGATATTACAGATAAGGAGTACCCAAAGTACACATCGGCTGAAGATGACCTGCCTACTTTTACTGACCAATTTGATCAAGCTATAGAGGATCTTCTGGTCTGGTACTTGGAAGAACAGGTTGAAACCATTAAGTCTGAAGCCGATGATCAGAAGAAAAGAAAAGAAGAGTGGGCGGCCTATTGGGAGGTCCTGAAGAAACAAAGTACTGAGAAGATGCCAGCTACTCACAAGAAGGTTTACAGGACCAAAGGCTATAAGGCTGGAGGTCAAATTCTTAGCTGGGCATTCTTCCACGACCTTGGATGTTATGCAGTGAAAAGAGAGAGAGGAATAGATTACTTCAAGCATCCCCATGACTTTAAGACGTTGCCAGGCTTTGAAGTGAATCAATTAGCACGTCTAAAGATGCTATACAGTGAAGATTCGGGGATGTATGCTTGGTTCTCTCGACAGATCCAGTACGAGTACCGAAAGCGGTGGGTGAACTTCCAACCTAAACAGCCTGAACGTTACTATCTTCCAGAGATTGATGGAGACACCCGGAAACATAAAGTTATCCTGAAGTGGCTTCCCCCTAATATCTTGAAGAATATTCCTTTACGGAAGATGCGTCAAGATTTTATGGAAGGCTTCCGATGGTGGTATTACGACGGACGTACTGGAGAAGCAGTGATCGTGCTTTGTAAAGACAACAAATGAGAGACAGTAAGGATTTTTGAGCCGATGTGGTTGACAAACCTGTCCCACAAAGATGTCCTAGCTCTCTATCGTCATCAGATTTTCTTTGACATATAGGACATGGTACAGGCTTTACAGTTTATGAGGGTGATCCGTCTCTACAGTATATTCAAGATTCATGCTGGAGCTGACTGGAAAGCCATTTCTGACAAGTACTTCAAGAAAGACACTTCCAAAAGCTGAACTAGGTCCAAGGGGGATTATGTAGATGCACTTAATGTCCCTAGTTCAATTTTGTATTATTCATCATGTAAAGTTCAAGTTATATTAATGGAAGTTGTCTTTCTATATTGTTCTTAATTTTTATATTTTAGTTATTTGATTATATGATTGGTTGATTTGATTTATTATCAAGTGAGTATGAGTATTACTCATTCGGGCGAATGACTCTTTTGAAGGAAGTCATTCGCCGAATGAGAATAGAGTATGTCTATAGTCAGCGAATGAGTCATTCGCCGAATGACTCATTCGACTGACTTACCTATTCGACATAGTCATTCGCCGAATGACTTGTTTCGGCCTCTCATTCGGCCGAATGACTACTGCCTGTATATACAAGTTCAAAATCATTTCAACCCTAACTTCTAAGAACCCTCATTCCTCCCTGTGTGCTCCAGTGTCAAACCCCTGAAGATTTGAGAGTTTCTTGCTGTCCAAGTTCGATTCATAGCTCGTGGTGTTCGATTCTCACTCAAACGTTCATCTCTTACCTTTGAATCACCACGGTTGCTGTTGGTTTCGATTGGAAAACCCTGGAATAGGATTCCGCACTATTCCAAAGGCTGTAGAGCAGATTTCTCTTGATTTCGTGCTGTTTCCGAGATCAATCTTGGTCCTACAGAAATAGATTGTTAGTTCTTTGACAACATCACTGAAATTGGTGCTTTGATTCGACCGTTTGTTCTTTGAAATTAGATCTTTAAAAGTAGTTTTTTGTTTTAGATCTTTAGTTCTTTGAAAATAGTTCTTCATTTTAGATCTTTAGTTCTTTGAAAATACATCTTGAAAAATAGTTCTTGGTCTTTCAAATTGTTAGCTATTCATGATGAATAAATAACATATTCTGAAATTCTGAAATTAGTTTACCCGGATAAGATCTAGGATAACCATTTTTCATATAAAACATATATTAAGTAAAAGCATTTAGGTAAATATAATCCAAGGAAAATAATATACGCATGCTTCTCATCCCGACGTTTATAAAACAAAACTGTTTAGAAAAGGGGCAATGAACTCACCTGTGTTGCTCTGTATTTATTTCCAACAAAATGCACGCTCGTTACTTGTAGACTATGTGTCTTCAGTACCTGAGTTGTTTTAAGAGGATTTGAATACTATAAGTTTTTATAATAGACGTGTCTAGGGTTTTGGTCTCGGTGTGCAACTAAGTGTCCTAGACCTTACTAATGTATTGCTATGATGCTCTCTAAGTAATCTAATTGTATTACCCTTTCATAAACCCTTATCTCGTGAATAGTTGTTATTAAACCTTAGTGATGTAAGGTTTGGGTTATTTACATTCAAAGTCCTTTAATTAAAACGTTTTAAATAATTCACTTTAAGTTAAACCATTAAGTTAGAAATCATTTATTTTAATTTAAGGAAGTTTATAGGTCAATTCCTCTTATTGAAACATTATTTAATTTATCAAAATTATAAGTTAACATGTTAGACTTAAGTTAGCCTCACTTGGTTAACTCTAAGTCTATCGCTAGATCATTGTTTCCCATGGTTTTTTGTTTGTTCAAGTGTACAACCCATCCTAGATAGTTCAAATGAACCATCTAACGTAGTTATATTTCGTATGAAATTTCTAAGTGTTAGATGATAATAGTGAAATCAACACCATAACCCTAGCCTATGATATCCACAATTCATGTTTAGATGGCAACATGATTTATGAAATCCATTGTTCTTGAAAACCCTAATTCGTGATTTCCTTAAATGAGAGGTGGCCGTATGAGACTTGGACTGAACCATGCTCATGCGAAGGAAGCTTGGATCGACTGAATTTATGCTCACGAGGCCCGGACCTAATGAAGTGATGATCATGAGGCGTGGACCGATCGAATGCGGGGTTCCTTCTACCCTAAGGCCATTCGGCCGAAGTAATGGCTCATGCGGCCAGCAGCCCTTCGGCCACCTGCGGCTAGGGCCATTCGGCCGGCCGACTTCCATGGTGCAGCCCTAAAGTTTCGAACTTCATGACCACAACTTGACTTCCGACAAGTTCCTACAACATTCTAAGTGTTTGTGATGTGGTTTCCCTAAGGTTTTAAATTCTAGAAACGGTTAGAAGGTGGGTTCAGAGGGTTTAAAAACCCTAAAACCGAGCTAAAACTCTCATCTTTACCTCGATTTGGATGGTTCCAAGCCCAGATCGTTTGTACGTTCGTGAGCTACAGGTGGTAGTGGTCGTTTTGACACCAAGAGGGCTCGATTTTGTTGAGAAATGAAGGATTTAGGTTGATGGCTTCAAGAGAGAGAAAGTAGAGAGAGAAAAACGAGTTTGGGAGGTTGAAGATGGTAGGTGGGAGATGAAATGGGTATTAAATGCCCATTTAATGCTTTCAGAATACCCAGGTATGTTCGGTCTTGTTCGGTTTTGCTCGATTTCGCGTAGAAGTGTCGGTTTCGTTTCGTTTTCGTACGAAACATCACGGTTTTAAAATTAAAGTTTATAAATTTTATTTAGGTCGTAATTCCTATTAAATTAACTAAATATCTTCCATTTGTTTTAAATTTTCTGAAAATATTAAATTTACTGTTTAAATCGAATCCAGTCATCGCACGTATTCGTTCGAATCGTCATCCGTACGAAAACGACGATAACTACACTTTTCAATATGGTTTTCTAATTATTGGACATCATTCAGAACATTAAACTTTCAGATATATTCGTACAGATCGTCAACTATAAGAATAATCCGTCAGTTTAGTGTTCACAACGACATCCGCTGTTGATTTGTTTCGTTAAGCCTCACATACGTTTATACATAATAGAATTCTAACAGGTATTCATGTAACTGTTCTATGCTGTCAGATATGTTTCTGACTATTAAACCGTGGATTTTGAACTATGTTTCTGTAATGAATATGAAATAGTTCTTTATCGATATCAAATGAATATAGCATGCAAGTATTACGCATAGATCGTACCATAATTACTGTTCATGTTACTGTGTAGATCATTGTTCCGGTTACGTTTCCGGCACTGATGTTACAGTTAGTTCCTAATAAATGTTTTAAATTCTTTTTATTATTTTAAATATTGTAAAAATATTGATTTTGGTTACCTCGTTAAAACGCATAACTTATGTTTATATTTGTAAATGTAATCACCTTTACATATACAACGCGTGTATCGTATTCCAAACTTGATTTATATATTTATGGAATATCGTTTTAGAATTAGTATTCCTAATATATGTATTTGTGTGAATCGTCATCCATGCAAACATCCTATTAGGATAACCTTTCTGAAATAACATTCGTGTTTTCAATTCTATTCGTGTCCTCAACAATGCTTAAATGTTTCCATTATCGTTATTATTTTAATTTGTTTAACAAATCCATCTTTCCAAGAATTCTCACTAAATCACAACACTAACACATCCATGATGGACATAAGTAAGTTTATGTATAGGGCATACATAGAAGTCGGTCACAACCTACTCAGCCGCTAGCCCACCACCACTTCGATAAACCATGACCATGTGTCCTTGCCTATATTTAGTGATATAATCTTACACCTTTTCCCAAAATTAGTTAAATCCAAAATATGTATTACATGGGCAAACTGCAATAACTACTCCGGTTATGTTCTAGTTATATAATAACTACAACTTCCAGCCAGTTCATGCATTTCTATTACGTGTTCTCAATAATGAAATTAAGAGTTTAAATAAAAATGCGCAATCAAGTATTCTCAATAATAGAATGTGTTCTATCATAAGTATAATTAATGCAATAAGAATTACGTGAAAAGTAGTGGTCTTACACACCTGAACAACCACCTGAAACCACCTTTCCACCACCTCAAAGCCCCGTTTCATCACAACAAACCATTTCATGCTCCCAGCCATTCCAAACACCACCATCACTACCCACACACAACCCAATCTCACCTCCACAATCACCCATGCCCATCCACTTTTCACAGCCTTCTTTAACACCCGAATGCAAGACTAATAAAGGAAAAGCTCTTATAGGGACTTCATTATCTTACGAGCAAGAATATGCGCTTATAGATGTAGATCATCTTGAGGCTCGATGGTGACATTGAAAAGGAAATGGAAAACAGAAATAAAATGATTGCTTTGATTAAAAACATGAACTTTACAAGACAAGTCTCAATACGTCTAGAGAACAGTGCCTCGAGAATCCAACCCTAGTGCAGTACAAAATACGTCTATTTATACTACAACAAGGAGTGCTCTAACCTATGTACACGAAATGGTTGAGTACTCGAAAATCTAAAGTACACGAAAATTGTAAGTACACGAAATATACCAAATTGGGTCCTCATGTGATCACGGAGTCATTTTGTAAGTCTTCGTCTTCGGATTGGGCTCTACACTCCTTGCCCAAGATTGATCTGCGAAGCATCGACAATGCCGAATTAAAAAATATCTCCAAAGATAATTAGGCTGATTTGTTCGCTAAGTTTTTGATGGATCTATGCGACAAAGACTTTACTATCATGAAGCCTATCAAGCAGGAGTTCAAGGTCCTCAATTTTCGTGTAATTTAGTGTTCGTGTAATTTTGCATTCTACATCTTCGATTATGGATTCCGCACACAATAGAAGGAATTTGATGCTTTTTGATGTCATAAAGTTGAGATCTTGGTCAACTTTGGGACCTACACTGCTAAAACAAGTGGAGCTGCTAGCATTTGTTGAACTTCCAGTGCACTCAGCAAATATTGGCATAATGATTATACATTCTGTAGTTACTACAAACAGGGTAATGCATGTTTTGAGCATGATGAAATCTGCAGGTGATGCAAAGTGGACTGACTCCTACATATGGCTCAGTGTTGGAGTTATTGGCTGATTGTTGACCAGTCTGAACAACATGAGCATTAACAGCGAAATTTCTGTCCCTTTGCTTGCGGTTGTTGCTTTTGGATAAGCTTGATGGTTCAGTCTTCACCTTAGTTGAGAGTTCATTGGTGATGCTATTGGCTTCGTTCTTCTTTCCTCCTTTCTGGTTGACTGTTCCAGCTTTCACATGGTTATCTGTCAATGTTGTCGAGACACGGATAACGACTTCAAGAGTTGTAAGGTTGCTACCGAAGAGAGTGTCTTCAATCTGCATATGTAGACCGCCTATATACTTCTATATGGCTTGTTGTAAAGGAGTAACAAGGTTTGATAGCAATAAGAAAAAGTAGTGTTTACTTCCCTAGTTCGCTTCTCGCCTTTCAACAATGTTTGTGCTCTCTTTTGAAAGACACCGGTGGCATATAGCACTTTCAACTCCTCAGGGAAGTCACTGTTCAGAAATGTATTCTCAATACTCTCGAACCACTGCAATAGACCAGTGGCCCCTTCAGCACCCGTGAAGTCTACCAGGTTGGAGGAGTTCAAGGGTTTTAAAGTGCAGGCTCGTAAGGTTGTACCTCCCCAAGTGCTATTCAAAGTTTGTATGAGTTGGGTTACCATGTCTGGTATAACCACAAACATCTTTGGATATGAGAGTCGCAAGCTCTCACAAAGTTGGGTTGGTAATGTTGTTAGCATTCTTATTACTGTTATCATTTGTGTTGTTGGTGTTGTTGTTGTTGTTCCTATCATTCACGTTGCAACGGTGTGGATGCATATTTCATAGAAAGGTATAGAAACATGTTACTACGGCTTACGACGGAAGTCACACAAACTTGTATAAATTAGTTCATCTAACAGGAAAACATATCTAATTTTAAACGTGTTCCCTATGTGTTATCAAACCTCATGGTAGGTCACTAATTACTAATGTGTTATACTAAGGCATTGTACCTTGGGTATATCTTCATCTAGACCAAGGGTTCATAAATCTCAAACTGTTCTCACCCTATAATAACACTGGCAACCTCCTGATGCAATGCACCAAGATTATGCCCTTGTTAGTGATTAGAGTATATAATACGTCTTATTGTGTTGTACACCACAATCTTACCCCTCAAGGAATAATTATTGTTAAAATATGTTTAAGTTCACCTGACATTCAAGTTCACCTAATATCTATGTTCCCCTAACATGTAGGTTCACCTATTATCTATGTTCACCTAATGTCTAAGTTTCCCTAACATCTAGGTACACCTAATGTCTAACTTCATGAAATGTTTGGGCATATGCCTCACATTGTCCATAAAGTGTACAAACCTTAAGTTCCAACATTTCTTAACAGTCTTCCCTAATTCCCAGCACTGACAGACCCCCAATGTACGTCAATTGGTTTATGTGTAGGGCATACGTAGAAGTCGGTTGAAACCTATTCAGCAACCAGCCCACCACCTGTGCAGCAGAATACGAGTATGTCCTTTTCAGGTGATCAGGGCTCAGTCAAACACATAAGAGAAACAAATAGCACATATCATATAGCACACATCATATAGCACACATCATAGATTATAAGCATAGATCGCATAGAATTATGGCAGCTAACAATTAATAAACATGTAAGCACTTAATCATGAAGGTGGTAACTATTGTATGAAATATTTTATACTTGGGTATCCTATGGTTATAGACTAGGTCAACCAATTCTAATAACGTAATTCCCTATAACCCAGGCTCTAATACCAATCTCTAACACCCCGACCGTTGGCAGAATCATTAGGATACCATGAGAAATGCGCAGATTGTTCATAAGCTCATAGGCAACTAAAATATATCATCACATAACATTTACAACATTCAAATTAATTACACAAAATCATGTTCATCATGAATCTTTTAAAAAAAATTTGTAAAAGCTGCAGTTAAGTTAACTAAATCCTAGTCTTTAGTAGATCCAATTAACTTAGCTAAGTCAAAGATCATACGTGATGATATATCAACATGCCTGTTGAGTTATCCTTCTCTACTTAGCTTCATTCCATGAAAGATGTCCAAAAACAAGTGTCAACTATAAAAGTAGTTGGTGCGTTTTTACAGGTTTATGATTGATTGTAAAAGGATAAGCTTTCGCTTGTAAAGCTAACAAAAATATATTAAATTCAGAATTTATCACAAATCACATATAATAATATAGATCATGTAGTTATTTATTATTCATGAGTTTCCAACAATACACCAATACACAAAGTTCAACACATCCAATAGTTCGCACATCACATATAATGTATCATGTCTGCAATTCACTAAGGGCTTCCTTGAAGGGTAAATCAAACATTAGTGAATGCCTTCACCACGGTCTTTCCCCGAAGTGGAAGTCAAACCTGGTGGTATGCTATGCCACAGGCTTCCCCCGAAGGGTAAATCAAACATTACCGGATTTTAATAGTGTATAATGATGATCAGTGTGTGTGTGCGTGCGCATATATATATGTTGCAATGTTCAAATCGTTCAAAACATTCAAACTAGTTCACATAAATGATAGCATGGTTTTAGTTGGACATTTTCCACCCCATATTTTTAAAAATAGAGTATTAAAAAGGGGTTATGAGAACTCACTGATGATGTTTATGCGTTTTGTATATTGTAGATATGCACGCTCCCTATGTGAATTCACCAAATAATCAACAACTTGTATCCCATTTATTTTGTATTTATAAGTATAAGTGTGTCATTAATGTGTTGTGTTTATCGAGTTTAATTCATGTTTGTAAAATCATATTATTATCTATGTGAATTAATTTAGGCTGTAGTGAATTACCCAAATTCCTTACGTATAATGGTTGTTATTGTTAGGTTTTTAGATTATATTGATTAAAATAATTAGTTTAAAGAAAATGTTTTTGACTTTAAAATCCTACAACTCAATCATATAATACAAAAGTGACAATCCATGCAGGCTATCATACACATATTGTAACACCCCGACCGATGGCGAAAACGTCGTGATGCCACGAGGGATGTGTAGATTGTTCAAAAGCTCGTGGGCATCTAAATCAAATCATCATATATCATTCAATCAACCAAAATAATTACACAAAAATCATGTTCATCATGAATTAAATACATCAATTACACAAAAGAATTAGCTAAACTAACTAAACCCTATTCGCCAGAATTTTAGTTAATTAGCTAAGTCCAAGATCCTATATGATGATGTCCAAAAGTGTAAGTTCCATCTTCATCAACCTACTTAGCCTCATTACCTGAAACATGTAAAAATCAAATGTCAACTACAAAGTAATTGGTGAGTAATCATAAGTCTTTATAATTAAAAATGTTTTAAAAAATTGTTTTATAAAACGAGTATAAAGTTTAGAGTTTTCATTAGAATTCCATATGACACCTGCGAGATAATCCATTACAATAACCAAGCACATAACCCAAAGCACATAATCCAACACCTAACCACACATCTCAATTAATCATAACTAATCATAGATAGCCCATCATATAACCAATCAACCAATCACAATCATCAATCATCTCAAATATTATAAATGACTATACATGTATCCTTGTAGTTGACCGAAGCCAAAGACTACGATACACGGATGTGGCAACCTCGACGTGACAATACATGCATCATTGTAGTTGACCGAAGTCAAAGACAACGACACACGGATGAGGCAAACTCCTCGTGACAATACATGCATCATTGTAGTTGACCGAAGTCAAAGACAGCGACACACGGATGAGGCAAACTCCTCGTGACAATACATGCAGTCATTACGAATGACCGAAGTCATTAGTAACAACTCATGGAATATGATAATCCATAACTATGGATTTCGTACAATTAAGCAAGTGTCATCCATGTAATATCAAAATAATATTGAAAATGGGTATACATGTTTCACCTCCGAATTTAAAACCAAAGCAGTTTAAAAGAAAGGGAGGGTATGAGAACTCACCTGTAGTCCTTAGTTTCAGTGCTTTAATAGGATGCGCACTCGCGTACGTGAAAACCAAGACAACTCAATGATTTGTAATTATTATGTATCGCATATTTATAAGTATTAATGTGTTCACCATTTATTCTCAAATTCGTTTGCTCTTAATCTTTATGTGTATGAATTTCTTAGGTTAATTACCTAAGTTGTATTGTTTATTATTGATGCTTCCTATCTTCATTATAGATGGTCGATTCACTTTTAATTAGTTTGACAAATCAACTTATAATAGTTTAGCTATAATGTAAAAGTTGTACATATTGTCGCGGTGGTAATTATTATACACATGTGTATATTTATGATATCATGCATGCATTGTTAAGGAGATTAACCGATGTATCTTAAATCGTCATCATTGATCGAGTTTAGGAAACAACCCTCATGTTATTTTTATACGTCAATTAACTCCCATGAAGTTTAAAATTCAACACTTGTGTTTATTTGAGAAAAATTATAACCTTACCTTAACCGTGCAAGCGATCAACATACCCCATCATGTGTTCTTTCGTTTACCACTAATTACACTTGCTTTCGTACCCATTTTCCTGATTTTTAGCCGAGTTCATGATTTTTGTTTTAGAAACCAGCGAACCTTTAGGCTTGTGGCCTAGGTTCGCCACCCTTATTAGGGCTTGGCTAAGGTTCGGCTAATGAAGGCAGTAGGGTTCGGCTGCTCCCATGCAAGTTGGCCAAGGTTCGCTAGCTAAAAGGTTTGCCGAGGGTTCGTGTAATCCATGCATGTCAGGAGGGTTTGGTGTTGATCACAGAAAGTTTCGTCCCCTATGGAAGGCTCGGCCAAAAAGGTTCGTTGGACTAACCAGCAAGAGTTCTTTGGGCTAAGTTCGGTTGATAGCATGGAAAGGTTCGTTGAGTGGGGAAGGGTTTGGCCGACATAAGAATGGTTCGGCCAGCAGGGCTTTGTTCTAGGGAAAGGTTCGGCCTTCAGCACCCTTTTCCCGCACAGAAAGGTTCGTGGGAGACCTATGTTCTCACCACATAGGTTCGTTGACCTGCTAGGGTTTTGTTGTCACAAGTTCGGCCATGGCAGCCACGAACCCTGCGTCCCACAGCCACCCTTATCACCATCGTTTAACACCACCTATTCCAAACCAAATAAACGATTCCTACTTGTTCCAACTAGCTCCTTTTGAGACTTTTCAAACATCAAATTCGTTTAAAGATTCAAAGGATTTGTATGTTCCATGACCCATAATCAAAACTGAAATAAAACACTAGATTTACCTTGAAATCGTCGATCAACCGCGAATTCTTCTTGTACTTTCTTGTTCTCCTCGATCACCCGAACGCGTGGACACCACGATCTCGAAAATCCGTTGAGAAATGAGCGAGTTATCGAAGAAACAAGTTAGAGAGAAGGTTTGTGTGTGTTTTTAGGTGAAATAGAGAGACAGAGAGAGTTTGTGAAATGAGAAAGAAAGAAAGAAATTCTTTCTTATAACGCGTGTTATCTCCACGTGCTCGGTCTCGTCTTTATCGAGCTAAAATAAGTAAATGATCGGTTATGCTCGGTTTTTATCGTAATTACTTTTTAAATAATTAAGTATTTAAATAGTCATGTTTTGTTATGATAAAAAATGAATTTTAAATAAAATCGTTCAAACGAAGTATATCCATTTAATTTTCATATTAATTAGTTAAATAATTTAATTCATTCGTTTTTGTTTAAGATTGTGATTCCTAATAAATATTTTAAGTTTTCATTTCTTAAATTAGTATCGTTTGATATTACTTAATTATATCGTCGAAACGCGTTACTTGCGTACGTATTCGTAAAGGTCGTCACCTTTGCGAATCCAACGCTCGTATCGTATCTCGATTCGATTTACAGTTTATGGAATATTGTTTCAGAATATTATTCTTAATAATTATATTCGTGTGAATCGTCACACACGCGAATACATTATTAAGTTAATATTTCTGAATCAATATTCGCGTTTAAGTAATGTTCGTAACCTCACTTCTCGTAATTAGTTCATATTATTTATTAACTTTAATATTATCATTCCCAAACCAATAATATATAATCATCAATAATATGACTGCGATAAACTCTCTGTTTCTGTTTAATTGAGTTACAACTAAATTTCCCATGGTTTACGCGTATAATATGTTATGAACATGTATACCAGCAACAGTGATAATCATCAAATAATGTGTCAATATTAATAATTACAAAATCTCAGGTCGTAGTAGTACAATCGTACGAATGTACGGATTGTACGGACAACCTAAAGTACAGTGATGTTACAGTCTCCCCTAGTTAAAGGAATTTCGTCCCGAAATTCAACTTGGAGTGACCGTAGTAAATAAATGTGGGTACTTAAGCTTCATCTGATCTTCTCGCTCCCATGTGAACTCAAGACCCTGCTTCGATTCCCAACGTACTTTGACAATTGGAATTCTACTACGTTTGAGCTTTTTAACCTCACGATCCATTATCTCCACTGGTTTTTCAACAAAATGCATGGTATCATCGATGTGAATGTCATCGAGTGGTACCTGAAGATCCTGATCAGCTAAGCACTTTCTTAAGTTGGACACGTGAAACGTTGGGTGCACGTTACTAAGTTCATTAGGAAGTTCTAACTTGTAAGCGACCTTCCCGATCCGTTCAAGGATCTTAAAAGGGCCAACATATCGTGGAGCAAGCTTCCCATTTGTCCCGAATCGCACAACACCCTTCCAAGGCGACACCTTAAGTAGTGCCATATCCCCAACTTCAAACTCTAAAGGTTTCATTCGTTTATCCGCGTAGCTCTTCTGTCGACTGCGAGCAGCTAACGGATTGTCGCGGATCTGGCGAATCTTGTAAGTCGTTTCCTGAATAATCTCGAGACCAATAATCTGCGAATCGCTGACTTTGGTCCAACAAATAGGTGACCGACATTCCTGCCATAAAGAGCTTCAAACGGCGCCATACCAATGCTCGCGTGATAACTATTGTTATACGAGAACTCAACAAATGGTAAATGGCTATCCCAATTGCCACCGAAATCGATGACACAAGCTCTCAACATGTCTTCCAATGTCTGAATCGTTCGCTCCGTTTGACCATCCGTTTGAGGATGATAAGCGGTGCTAAGATCCAGTCTTGTTCCGAATGCTTCATGAAGTGATTCCCAAAATCGTGCCGTGAAACGAGCATCACGATCCGATATTATGCTTAAGGGAATACCATGTCGGCTAATGATCTCATCAATGTAGATACGAGCTAACTTCCGTACAGGGTAAGTTTCGCGTATCGGTAAGAAATGAGCCGACTTGGTCAATCTATCAATAATCACCTAAATGTTATCTTTACCGTTTGCGGTTCATGGGAGTTTAGTAATGAAATCCATGGAGATATTCTCCCACTTCCACATCGGTATTTCAGGTTGTATTAACAATCCAGAAGGTCGCTGGTGTTCTGCCTTGACCTTAGCATAGTTAAGGCACTTAGACACATATTCAGCAATGTCCTTCTTCATTCCAGGCCACCAGTACAAGCCCCTAAGGTCTTGATACATCTTGTCAGAACCTGGATGGATTGATTAACGAGACTTATGAGCTTCATTCATAATCACCATCCTAAGATCACCCCGGTTCGGTATCCATAACCGATTCAAATAATACATCAATCCATCATCTTTAGTTTCCAATAAAATTTCAGCCCCGCAAGACATCTCATTTTTCAAGTCATCTTGAGCTAATGAGTGTTGTTGGGCTGTGAGAACATCATCACGGAGACTAGAGTGAACTCGGACACTATGGATCTGAACTTGACTTTTACGACTAAGCGCATCTGCTACTACATTCGCTTTACCAGGATGGTAGCGAATTTCACAGTCATAATCATTCAACAGTTCAACCCATCTCCGTTGTCTCATATTGAGTTCTTTTTGATTGAGAATGTGTTGCAAGCTCATATGATTAGTAAAGACTACACACTTTGTGCCATAGAGATAATGTCTCCATATCTTTAAAGCAAACACGACTGCACCAAGTTCCAAGTCGTGTGTAGTGTAGTTCTTCTCATGAATTTTCAGTTGCCTTGATGCATATGCCACAACCTTTCCCCGTTGCATGAGAACACAACCGAGACCTAGGTTGGATGCATCACAATAAACCACAAAATCATCATTTCCATCAGGCAGTGTCAATACAGGAGCATCACAGAGTTTCTGCTTCAAAGTCTGAAACGCCTCTTCTTGCTTTGGTCACCACTCATATGGCTTATTCTTCTGTGTCAAAGAAGTGAGCAGGACAGCAATCCTGGAGAAATTCGAGATGAACCGCCGATAGTAACCGGCAAGTCCGAGAAACGATCGAATCTCCGTCGGTGTCTTCGGTGTACTCCAATTCTTCACCGCATCAATCTTTGCAGGATCTACGTGAACACCATATTCGTTGACTATGTGTCCCAAGAATTGAACTTTCTTAAGCCAGAATTCACATTTAGAGAATTTGGCATACTGTCGCTCTTCTCTTAGGATCTCCAAGACCAACTTAAGGTGTTTCTCGTGTTCTTCCTTGGTCCTTGAGTAGATCAAAATATCATCAATGAATACAATCACAAATTTATCCAAGTATGGCCTGCAAACACGGTTCATGAGGTCCATGAAAACCGCAGGTGCATTGGTAAGGCCGAAAGGCATTACCAAAAACTCATAATGGCCATATCTTGTTCTGAAAGCAGTCTTGGGAATATCATCTTCATGTACGCGAAGCTGATGATACCCAGACCTAAGATCAATCTTTGAAAAGCATGCCGAGCTTTGAAGCTGATCGAAGAGATTATCGATGCGCGACAGTGGATATCGATTCTTGATTGTAAGTTTATTCAACTCGCGGTAGTCGATGCACATTCGGAATGACCCGTCCTTCTTCTTGACAAACAGAACCGGTGCACCCCATGGCGAATGGCACGGGCGAATGAATCCTTTATCAGTAAGCTCTTGCAGCTGGCTCGCCAATTCCTGCAACTCCGAAGGTGCAAGTCTATAGGGAGCTCTGGCAACAGGGTTCGCACCAGGTACTAAGTCAATTCGAAACTCTACTTGACGTTCTGGTGGAAGACCCGGCAAATCATCTGGGAATACTTCTGGAAAATCTCTTATCACAGGAACATCTTCAACTCTCCTTCCTTTATCCTTTTTCTCCACAACATGAGCTAGAAATGCTATACATTTCTTCCTAAGGTACTTGTGTGCTTTGGTGCATGACATAAGCTTAAGACCTTTGCTAGAAGTTTCTCCAAATACTCTTAAAGTTTCACCAGAAGGCAATGGAATATGTATGTATTTCTCATGGCAAACTATCTCCGCTTTGTGGGTGGCTAACCAATCCATGCCTATGATAACATCAAAGCTACCAAGATGCATAGGTATGAGATCAATCGGGAAAACGTGATCATTTAAGTTCACAGTACATCCCATGATAACAGTGTCAATATCAATAGTGTTTCCGTCAGCCACCTCCACGTTAAACGGTTTATCTAGATATGTACGTGTTCTACCAAGCAAGCATTCAAAATCATATGAAACAAAACTCCTATCGGCACCAGAATCAAATAAGACAGATGCATAAGAGTTGTTGATCAGAAATGTACCGTTAACAACGTCCTGGTTGGCTTGAGCAGCTGGAGCATTCATTTGGAACGCCCGGCCTCTCGCCACTCTCTGATTGTTTCCGGTCAACTTTGGGCATTGGTTTCTGAAGTGACCTATTTTGCCACACTCATAACAGGCTCTTGCCTGTGCAGGTACCTGGCGAACAGGTGCAGCTTGTATCGGTTGAGCTTGTGGAGCGGGCAATGCAAGCGGAGCAAATTGCATCCTTTGTGCTTGCTGTGCACTCCGACAGACATTAGCAAGATGGCCAAATTTGCCACAGTTGTGGCAGATGCGACAAGGCATGTTTGTCAAGTGATGATATCTGCAGGTACTATATTGGGGAGTGTTCCCAATGTAATTCCTTGTAGTGGAGTTGTTTGATGATTGCTGCACAGACTTAGCAAAAGGAGCAGTGACCACAAAATTCCTGGTCTTTCTCTTCTTGTTGCTGCTTTTAGAATAACTAGCAGCCTCAGTCTTGACTTCAGATTTTGTTTCTTTCACAGCAGACTTCACCTTAGCTTTCTTCGTCCCCTTTCTCGTGAGTGTTCCAGCCTCTACATGATTATCAGTGAGCGTAGCAGATAAACGGATCGCAGCCTCAAATGTTTTGGGGTTGCTCTCGTAGACTGTATCCTAGATTTGCATCGGCAGACCACCAATGTATTTCTCAATTGCCCTCTCCAAGGGTGTCACCAGATGAGGTACCAGCAGACTATACTCATGGAACTGAGTATTGTAGATAAAATTCTCCCCGCTATCTTGCTTGAGTTCCCAGAACTCAGTCTCCAGTTTCCTCATCTCACTACGAGGACAGAATTCAGTGGTCATTAAAGTCTTGACCTCAGTCCAAGTCAGTGCAAGGGCAGCATCAACTCCCCTAGTTCGCTTTTCCCCATTCCACCATGTTAGTGCTCTCTTTTGAAAAACACTAGTGGCATAACGAACCTTCATATTATCGGGGCAATCACAGTTGATAAAAGTGTTCTCCATACTCTCGAACCACTGCAGCAGACCAGTGGCTGATTCAGCGCCAGTAAACTTCTGGGGGTTGCAGGAGTTAAAGTGTTTAAAGGTGCAAGTTGGCGGGTTTGCACCACCTCGGTTCTGATTGATATTCTGATTGGCCTGAGTCAGTTGATTCACCAATCCAGTGATCAGTGTTGCTAACTCTTGTATGCCGGAGTTGGCATTACCGTTGTTAGCATCCCCACTGTTCGAGTCATCATCGTTGTGATGGCGTGGCGGCATGTTTCTGAGAAATTAGAAACATGTTACTATCGTTTACAACGTAAGTCATACAAACAATGGTAAAATGAGTTCATTTAAACAGTTAGGATTACATATAGGAACTATATTTCTCTCCTATCTGTCATTCAACTCATAACATGTATAAAGTTCCTAATATGATACTTAGTGTACTGGTTGGTCATAACTAATATTAGCTAACTACTCCTAAGTTCCATACATTCCCCACCCTATACCAACACTGACAACCTCCCGATGCAATGCAACAAGCTTATATATAGGGCATATGCAGAGGTAGATCGCAATCTCCCCTACACTGTCCCACCACTGTTCCATTGCACCACGATTATGCCCTTGTTAGTGTTTAGGGTGTATCATGTATCTCACCATAGTCTCGCTTCACAAACCTTATCCCAGGTAGGATAATTTTGAGTGAAGTGGTCTCTAGTTCCCTTGGACAATCAGGTTCGCCTAATGTCTAAGTTCACCTTGACATGTAGGTTTACCTATTTCTAAGTTCACCTAATGTCTAAGTTCACCTGACATTAAAGTTTCCCTAATGTCTAAGTTCACTAAATTCCATACCAAATCTCAATGTCCATAATCATCAATAAGGGGTCCATATCATCACTGAGTGCTCTTATTGTCACTAAGTGTTCGTATCCTCCCTATAATTTATTCACATCAAGTGTCCATACCATCACTAAGTGTTAGTATCATCACTATGCATTTATATAATCACCAAGTGTCTATATCATCATCCAAGTCTAAAATCAATCACTAAGTGTTCACGTCGTTCATTGATCCTATGCACCCTACGTGTCCAATGAGTGTGTTTATAATTAAATTTGTAGGTGTCCATCAAATGTGATCCTCAAGAGTGTCAATCCAAACCATTCCAACAATCATACCATCAACATCCATATCCTCACAACAATTTCTAGTAATTTCCTAATAATATCCTATGTTCTTGACACTCACAGACCCCCAATATACTACAAATGGTATATGTATATGGCATATGTAAGGGTCAGTCGCAACTGCCCTAGCCAACATCCCACCACCTTTGTAGTATACTACGAGTGTGTCCTTGTCTGGAGATCAATAGATCTAGTAGATAATTCCTAAAGCAGATAAATTCTTAAGCAGTTAAGTTCTTAAACAGATAAGTGTCCCAAACGGGTAGTTCCTTTATTCCTCAATATTGACATCCACCCGATGTACTGTAAATGGAATATATATAGGGCATGTGATAAGGGTAGGTCGCAACCGCCCAAACCACCGTCCCACCACCTTTACAATACACCACGACTATGTCCTTATTGAGTCATTAGGGCACAAATAAGCAAACAATTAGTAATCAGCATATATAATTCAGATATTTAACAGGATTTGAGTTAACATGTAGTAAACACTTAAGCATGAAATCCTGAATATACTAACTAGTGTATGAATCTCTTCATACTAGGGTATCCTACGGTTATAGACTAGGTCAACCATTTCTAGTAACCTAATTCCCTATAACCCAGGCTCTGATACCAATCTATTAACACCCCGACCGATGGCGGAAACGTCGGGATGCCACGAGGGATGTGTAGATTGTTCAAAAGCTCGTGGGCATCTAAATCAAATCATCATATATCATTCAATCAACCAAAATAATTACACAAAAATCATGTTCATCATGAATTAAATACATCAATTACACAAAAGAATTAGCTAAACTAACTAAACTCTATTCGCCAGAATTTTAGTTAATTAGCTAAGTCCAAGATCCTATATGATGATGTCCAAAAGTGTAAGTTCCATCTTCATCAACCTACTTAGCCTCATTACCTGAAACATGTAAAAATCAAATGTCAACTACAAAGTAGTTGGTGAGTAATCATAAGTCTTTATAATTAAAAATGTTTTACAAAATAGTTTTATAAAACGAGTTTAGAGTTTTCATTAGAATTCCATATGACACCTGCGAGATAATCCATTATAATAACCAAGCACATAACCCAAAGCACATAATCCAACACCTAACCACACATCTCAATTAATCATAACTAATCATAGATAGCCCATCATATAACCAATCAACCAATCACAATCATCAATCATCTCAAATATTATAAGTGACTATACATGTATCCTTGTAGTTGACCGAAGCCAAAGACTACGATACACGGATGTGGCAACCTCCACGTGACAATACATGCATCATTGTAGTTGACCGAAGTCAAAGACAACGACACACGGATGAGGCAAACTCCTCGTGACAATACATGCATCATTGTAATTGACCGAAGTCAAAGACATCGGCACACAGATGAGGCAAACTCCTCATGACAATACATGCAGTCATTACAAATGACCGAAGTCATTAGTAACAACTCATGGAATATGATAATCCATAACTATGGATTTCATACAATTAAGCAAGTGTCATCCATACAACAACTGTGACAATCCGACTTTTCGAATTAACCTCGTTAACTCTCGTAGGCCAAATTGTATGTTATGAGGCCCAATTGAAGCCCAATTGAATAGAAGTAGGCCCAATTGCAAAAAGGTAGGCCAATAAGGCCAAGGTAGACCCAATGAGGCCCAAGGTAGGCCCAATGAGGCCAAGGTAGGCCCAATGAGGCCCAAGGTAGGCCAATTATATTTATGAGGCCCAAAAGTATTAATCTAGTCCAACAATAGTTCAATTGACCAATTAGTGACAATCCGGTATTTCGGATTAAATCTCGTTAACTAAGAACGAATAGAAAACATATGTAATTGTACAACATCAAACCGTATGGACTGAAACTGAACAAGATCAGTCCCAAAACATCCGAACTACAAGGATTAAGATTGTAAATACATCAAAGTGCTAATTTTGACTTTTGAAGGTCAAAATTCGGCCTAAATCAAATTAGAAACTGAAATTTGATAATAACTCAAATTTAAACGAATTAAATCACCAATAATTATTACATTGATGATTCCTATCATCAATTCAACTTTAATTGCGATTATTATGAATGAATTAAAGCAATTGTAACTCAAAGGTTTAAAACCATCACTTGTGATCATCAAGTTCATATAATTTGAACTTAATATCTCAAATTGAGTATTCCAAACTCTTAGTCGGCAGAATTAGGATCAGTAGAACACCACAATTCAAGAAGAAGCACATTGGATAATCAAATTCGATTGGGGGACGACCAAGGAACAACCCATTAATCGATCTACTTCAATTGGACATCAAACATGGTAAGAATTCACTCTTACAGTACCTAAATGTACCGAATAAGAATAACCCAATGTGAATTACGGGTTCTAACATCAAATTATATGAGTTTGGTTATTAGGGTTCTTGACATAGAACGTTTTGGGGGATTTTAGTGAAACGAGTTCCAAAATCAAATCAATAATTACAGAGAGTTTCGAAATTACTGGTTTAATGAAATACACATGTTAATTTCATCACACAAATACAAAATCTAGCATTTCGAATTCTAGGGTTCATCATCAAAAACGTTTTGGGGCATTCGATTCAAATGTGTTTAAAAACCAAATTAAATGGTACCTGCAGTTTCAGAAGGTCCCGATTAATGATAAACCAATGTTAATTTCATCAAAGAACTACTGATTTTGTGATTTCGACTACTAGGGTTCTTATCATTAAACAATTTGGGAGTTTTGATGTAAACGGTAATAAAAATCAAATTAAACTATACCGAAAGGTTCGAAATCTATCTTTTAACAAAACTCCTTTGTTAATTTTGAGATTTAACATCGAATTGTATGAATTCGATAATTAGGGCTCTTCGGTTAAAACGATTTGGGGTTCTGGATATAAACAAGCATGAAAATACAATTAAATGGTTCTAATAGCTTCGAAATATCTTGTCTAATGAAAACCCTATGATTTTTCTGATAAACATAAACGAATCAGATCAAATCGAATTATGGATTTTTGAAACACACGTTCGAACCTATACCCATTGAATTAGAATGCTTTGAATCGATTAATTTCAAATTAAAACCATGGTTATGCTCGGTTGGATTCCCAGAAACATAGCTCTATGGTTATGGGTTTGACTGTGAAAGAATTGGGATCCAATTGAAGGTCATATGGTTCGGGTGTGGGAGCAAGAGGAACCCGGTTGATTTCTACTTAAAAGAATTAAAAATCAAATTGTAACACAAACGCCTAGTTGGTGGGATTGGTAGTTAGTGTGTGTTTGGTCCAAGAGGTCAGGGGTTCGAACCCTGCCTCTGACTGTTTTTGAAATTAAAAATCATTTTTTGGTTTTTGAAACATAATTTCTTCGTTTTAACTCCAAATTAACCCGTTCAAGTTGCGTTGGAACCATAACGGAATTCCGAACAAAATAAAATAATAAAATTTATATTTTTAACTCGAAAACACGATCGCGTATATTTACGTGTGTTCAAGTTAAATCGTATACGTTTATACGATTTAAACAAACGAGTATAAATTCGTACATGTTATTGTATGAACATTTTAAACGACTTAATATACATGTGTTGACACGTATGTGACCACAAACATGAATTAACATTTCAAATAACGAAACGTTATCGTAAATTACACAGATTATTCGTAGAAGATTGTCTACGCGAATTTTCAAACACGTGATCATTCTGTTTGCTATCAAAGGTGCGTACACGGCCCCTTTCTTATTTTAACTATTTTGGGGGAGAAAACATGTGCAACAAACGCTTTTAGATACATATCACTTGCATGAGTTAGCTGTTTACATTAAGTGAAAACATAGCATTACAAAGCCTTCCATTTCGAACCGTTTAATTTGCCGTAGTGCAAAGCGTGGTAGTTGAAGATAGATCTATTGGGTTTGACAAACCTCACTTGGTAGATGGGATCTACGCAGGTGTTTGACTGACCAAACACACATTACTATTGTTTGTGCTAGACAATAGGGTTAAGGCAAAAACATGCTATAGCATGGCAATCGTCAGCTTCGGTGTCGACCACTTATGTAAATAGTACAAATGACTAGCTATCATGACTATGCATGTGTGATTATGTTATCTGCAAACTTTATATTCAAACTGTGGTTTCAACATTTGTGAATGCTTAAACCTGTGTATGCACCAACCTTTGTGTTGACTTGATTTACATGTTTTCTCAGGACACTAGGACACAAGCAAGGACAAGCAGGGACTAGGATGTTGAGTCTCATGCATACAGTTTATATTGATTGTTGATTTACAACATTGAACATTGTATTTATGGTTTTACTATTGTTACACTTTGTTAATAAATTTCAAACGCTTCCGCAAAAGATAAACTCTGATTTTACAAATTAAGACTGAATTATGTTTAAAAGCATATAGAGGTCTTTCGTTATGTCTAATGATCTGAGATCCTGGTTTGTCACGTTCCCAAACAGTATGATTCTGTTAGTTGAAAATTGGGGGTGTGACAACAACAACAACAACAACAAGGGTACCCAGTAGAAATCCCACTTAGAGTGGGGTCTGGGGAGGGAAAGATAAAGACACACCTTACCCCTATCTATAGTAGAATAGAGAGGCTGCTTCGGTAGAGTCCCCCGGCTCAAAAAGATTTTTTTTTTTTTACAACATATAACCACATAAAATAGCCACCATATAATCACAAACAGGAGCATAAAGTACAAACATGCAAACACCAACGATACAAACGGACATGTACGCACTAAAACGTGTAAAAACATCCAAGTCATCGAAAAGAGCGAACACCCCACCCACCCTCCCGCAAACACTAAAAAAACACATTTGAACACATATCATAGATACCAAACCATCAAACAGGCACGTAGGAACACAATACTAAGATCCCAAACCTCCATATAACACAGATAACACGTATAAACACATCCTACATATAGCTCATACCAACCCACCATCCCGCGAACATTCAAAGAACACATATAAACACATATCACAAACCCAAACTAGCAAATATCACATATAGACACATATCACAACCACCGCCGCCGACCCTTATGTCAAGAGACCTATGAAATGACCTATGTATCCTGCACCTTTATTCTATGACGCTACTGACTCCTATCATAGATCATGTCCTCTGAGAGGTGTAGCTCTGCGAGATCCCGTCTTATCTGCTCCTCCCATGTCAACCTCGGTCGCCCCCTTCCCCTTTTCCGGTCGACCGTGAGGAACTCTATTCTTCTTACGGGGGCCGACTGGCTTCTTCTTCTGACATGTCCAAACCATCTCAATCTTCCTTCCCTGACTTTGTCCGAGATGTTTGCCACCTTTAATTGTTCCCGAAAAACCTCGTTTCTTATCCGGTCCAGCCTCGTGTGTCCACACATCCATCTCAGCATCCTCATCTCCGCTGTCACCAGCTTTCTAGTTTGGTTCTTCTTAATCGGCCAACAGTCAGTGCCGTACATCATTGCTGGCCTGATCGCCACTCTATAGAATTTTCCTTTGAGTTTTTCTGGGAACTTCTTGTCACATATGATGGACGTTGCTGCTCTCCACTTTTTCCAACCCGCCTGAACCCGATGAGCTACGTCGCTATCAATGTCGCCATCGCCTTGTATAAACGATCCTAGGTATTTAAACTTTGTCGTCCCTGGCACCTCCTGGCCTCCAATAGTCAGCTGATCGTCTTCGCCTTCCTCGTTTGCCTCGCTAAACTGGCAATGTAGGTACTCATTTTTTGTCCTACTTATGCGTAAGCCTCTCCGCTCCAGAGCGGTTCGCCACTCTTCTAAACGACCATTTAGCTCCGCTTTTGTTTCTGCCACTAAGACAATATCATCCGCAAAAAGCATACACCATGGGATATGATCCTGGATAGACCTCGACAACTCATCCAGAATAACCGCAAAAGGAAGGGGCTTAATGCCGATCCTTGGTGTAGTCCCACCTCCACTGGGAAGAAGTCTGTATCTCCCACCGGTGCTCTCACGCTTGTCTTAGCATTCTCGTAGGTATCTTTGATTGCTTCTATATACCTCTTGGGAATACCTCTACTCTCCAAGGTATCCCAAATCACTTGGCGTGGTACGCTGTCATACGCCTTCTCAAGATCGATGAATACCATATGCAAGTCCTTCCTCTCCTCTCTGTATTTCTCCATTAGTCTCCGCAGAATGTGTATTGCCTCCGTTGTCGATCTTCCTGGCATAAATCCAAACTGGTTTACCGTAACTTGGGTTTCTCTTCTCAGTCTGGTCTCAATCACCCTTTCCCATAGTTTCATAGTATGGCTTAACAATTTGATCCCCCTATAGTTTTCACAACACTGTGCGTCTCCCTTGTTCTTATATAGAGGGATTAAAGTACTACTTCTCCACTTGTTTGGCATGTTCCCGGTCTTTAGTATAGTGTTGAACAACATTGTCAACCATCCCAAACCTTCATCCCCCAAACATTTCCATACCTCAATGGGAATATCATCAGGTCCCACCGCTTTCCTCCTACCCATCCTCCTAAGGGCTGTAAGAACCTCTTCTTTGGTGATGCGTCTACAATAGCAGTTGTTCCCCGATGCTCTTGTGTTTGTGGGGTTTCCCCTCTCTTCTTCTTGATAGTTGCTCTTGTTGAAAAGATCGTGGAAATATGTTTTCCACCTGTCTTTTATTTCGCTTTCTTTTACCAACACGCGTCCATCCTCTCCCTTTATGAACTTCACTACTCCCAGGTCCTGCCTCTTTCGCTCCCTAGCCCTTGCAATCTTAAACATGGCGTGCTCTCCCTCTTTAGTTTCAAGGCGTTTATACATGTCTATGTACGCCTTACTTTTAGCTTCTGAAACCGTCTTCTTTGCCTCTCGCTTCGCTTCTTTGTACCTCGTCTTCAGTCGTGCCCTGTCAGTGCTCTCCTTACATTTGGCAAACTCTCTGAACCTTTGTTGCTTTTCTCGAACCTTGATCTGCACCTCGTCGTTCCACCACCAAGACTCCCTTTGTCCCCTTTTATTACCTGTTGTCATCCCAAGTGTCTCCTTTGCCGCTTTCGTCACATTTTCGGCCATTTCCTCCCACAAGAGATTTGCGTCTTCGCATGTACTTGTATGTCTTCCTTCAAGTACCTTGTTGCGGAATAACGTGATCTTCTCTTCCTTCAGGGCGCCCCACTTAATCTGAGGGTTCTTCTTCTTCCCATCTACGAGCCTGTTACGCATAACAATATCCATTGCCAAGAGTTTATGCTGTGACACCACTGTGTCCCCCGGGAATACCTTGCAGTCCCACCACCTGCCACGATCCGCCCTTCTCATCATAAAGTAGTCAATCTGAGTGTCTCGTCCTCTACTACTGAACGTGATCAAGTGTGAATCTCTCTTCTTAAAAAAGGAGTTTATGATTCCCAGGTCATGCGCCGCTGCAAACTCCAAAAGTGTGACCCCACTCTCGTTCCTGGATCCAAAACCGAAACCTCCATGTGTCATGGGGAACCCGTCTTCCTCCCTTCCAATGTGGCCATTGAAGTCTCCTCCTATACAAATTTTCTCATCGTCTGGGATGCTTCTCATCGTTTAATCCATGCAATCCGAAAACTCCTTCCTTTCATTCTCTCCCAACCCAACATGTGGTGCATAGGCACTTACTATTGCTATGGCCTCCTTCCCTATCACCATCCTCAACATCATTATCTGGTCATTGTATCTTCTTACTTCCACCACCTGGTCCTAAAGTTCTCTGCTCATTAAGAATCCTACTCCATTCTTTACTCCATTGGATCCTGAGTGCCACAACTTGTATCCATTATATTCTGCTCCTTTTGTTCCCTTCCACCTTGTCTCTTGCAGGCATGCAACTTTAATTTTGCGTCTTTTGAGTGCATCCACCAGCTCCAAAACTCTTCCCGTAAGGGTTCCGATGTTCCATGATCCTATGCGCAAAATCTCCCCTGTCCTATTATTCCTTCTACCCACACCTCTCCCCCGTGGACATGATCTCTAAGTATCATACTGTGCTCTCCCGTCTATGCTGTCAAGTCAAAGATACAAGTGTCCACACGGACCAATAATGCACACCAAGAGTTCAGAATATAATCAAGCGCACACAGACTATATCCCAAAGTTCCAGAAGTATCCCAAAACCTCCCACACACACAATGATCAATACAGTTTCAGTACCCAGATGATGTTACACACAATAACAGATACACACGAGTATTACCAATGCTGTGACACACAATAATTGCTGGCCTAACCGTGTAAAGGGTAACAGTATACACTTTCTACATCCAAAAATTACAAGAAAAGACTGGAGCAATCTCATCGCGAGTTGTCTGAAACGTATGTTGTGCCTGATGCTCGCCCTTTTTTTTCTTTTTTTGCTTGTGGATCCTTCTCCCGCTGTCCCTGCTAATACAACACCCAAAAAAACAAGAAAATGGTCCTTTGCTGCTTCCTGTTGGGTCAGTTCTCCCGGCCGACGGTCGCGTGTATTTCGCAGCAGCCTAAGACAGCCAAGCAGTAGATCGACTGCGAGAGAAGGAGAGGTAGAGAGAGAGAGGATGTAAGAGAGAGAGAGAGAGAGTGATGGGGAAGTGTGGCTAGGGTTTGGGTTTTGATGGTGATGAAGCTTCGTTGGCTATTTCTGACGAGTCAGTCTTGACCGGCGGTCGTAGGTGGTTTAAACAGAGGTTGAAGCAGAGGTTAAGGTGAAAGAGAACACCAAAAACAAAAACGAAAAACGGCTATGGTGCTAGGGTTCCGACCGGCCGGTCAAGGGGGGGTGGTAGTCGTCGCTTGGTCGGAGAAGAAGAAAAACAGAGACAGATGCGAGTAAGCAGGGGTAGAGGGCTAGAGACAACAGAGAATAGACGACGGGGCTAGGGCTAGAAAGCGTGGTTTACTTTACCTTGGGGAAAAGTCGACCGGCCGGCGGGTGATTGCGGCAGAGCTCCGGTGAGCTCCGGTGGGCAGGTGCGGCGGAGCTCCGGTGGTTGTAGAGCTCCGGTGGGTGGAATCAGTAACCGTTGGTGGTGAGCTACGGCGGTGTCAGAGCCTTTTTGCGTTTTACGTTTTTCTTGTACGGAGAGCGTTTTTCGTCTATGGTGTTTTTACAATTCATTTCAAGTGTCATCCATGTAATATCAAAATAATATTGAAAATGGGTTTACATGTTTCACCTCCGAATTTAAAACCAAAACAGTTTAAATGAAAGGGAGGGTATGAGAACTCACCTGTAGTCCTTAGTTTCAGTGCTTTAATAGGATGCGCGCTCGTGTACGTGAAATCCAAGACAACTCAATGATCTGTAATTCTTATGTATCGCATATTTATAAGTATTAATGTGTTCACCATTTATTCTCATATTCGTTTGCTCTTAATCTTTATGTGTATGAATTTCTTAGGTTAATTACCTAAGTTGTATTGTTTATTATTGATGCTTCCTATCTTCATTATAGATGGTTGATTCACTTTTAATTAGTTTGACAAATCAACTTATAATAGTTTAGCTATAATGTAAAAGTTGTACATACTGTCGCGGTGGTAATTATTATACACATGTGTATATTTATGATATCATGCATGCATTGTTAAGGAGATTAACCGACTTATTTTAAATCGTCATCATTGATCGAGTTTAAGAAACAACCCTCATGTTATTTTTATACGTCAATTAACTCCCATGACGTTTAAAATTCAACACTTGTGTTTATTTGAGAAAAATTATAACCTCACCTTAACCGTGCATGCAATCAACATACCCCATCATCTGTTCTTTCGTTTACCACTAATTACACTTGCTTTCGTACTCATTTTCCTGATTTTTAGCCGAGTTCATGATTTTTGTTTAAGAAACCAGCGAACCTTTAGGCTTGTGGCCTAGGTTCGCCACCCTTATTAGGGCTTGGCTAAGGTTCGGCTAATGAAGGCAGTAGGGTTCGGCTGCTCCCATGCAAGTTGGCCAAGGTTCGCTAGCTATAAGGTTTGCCGAGGGTTCATGTAATCCATGCATGTCAGGAGGGTTCGGTGCTGATCATAGAAAGGTTCGTCCCCCATGGAAGGCTCGGCCAAAAAGGTTCGTTGGACTAACCAGCAAGGGTTCGTTGGGCTAAGTTCGGTTGATAGCATGGAAAGGTTCGTTGAGTGGGGAAGGGTTCGGCCGACTTAAGAATGGTTCGGCCAGCAGGGCTTTGTTCTAGGGAAAGGTTCGGCCTTCAGCACCCTTTTTCCCGCCCAGAAAGGTTCGTGGGAGACCTATGTTCTCACCACTCAGGTTCGTTGACCTGCTAGGGTTTTGTGGTCACAAGTTCGACCATGGCAGCCATGAACCCTGCGTCCCACAGCCACCCTTATCACCATCTTTTAACACCACCTATTCCAAACCAAATAAACGATTCCTACTTGTTCTAACTAGCTCATTTTGAGACTTTTCAAACATGAAATTCGTTTAAAGATTCAAAGGATTTGTAGGTTCCATGACCCATAATCAAAACCGAAATAAAACTCTAGATTTACCTTGAAATCGTCGATCAACCGCGAATTCTTCTTGTACTTTCTTGTTCTCCTCGATCACCCGAACGTGGACACCACGATCTGGAAAATCCGTTGAGAAATGAGCGAGTTATCGAAGAGAGAAGTTAGAGAGAAGGTTTGTGTGTGTTTTTAGGTGAAATAGAGAGAGAGAGAGAGTGAGTTTGTGAAATGAGAAAGAAAGAAAAAAATTCTTTCTTATAACGCGTGTTATCTCCACGTGCTCGGTCTCGTCTTTATCGCGCTAAAATAAGTAAATGATCGGTTATGCTCGGTTTTAATCGTAATTACTTTTTAAATAATTAAGTATTTAAATAGTCATGTTTTGTTATGATAAAAAATGAATTTTAAATAAAATCGTTCAAACGAAGTATATCCGTTTAATTTTCATATTAATTAGTTAAATAATTTAATTCATTCGTTTTTGTTTAAGATTGTGATTCCTAATAAATATTTTAAGTTTTCATTTCTTAAATTAGTATCGTTTGATATTACTTAATTATATCGTCGAAACGCGTTACTCGCGTACGTATTCGTAAAGGTCGTCACCTTTGCGAATCCAACGCTCGTATCGTATCTCGATTCGATTTACAGTTTATGGAATATTGTTTCAGAATATTATTCTTACTAATTATATTCGTGTGAATCGTCACTCACGCGAATACATTATTAAGTTAATATTTCTGAATCAACATTCGCGTTTAAGTAATGTTCGTGACCTCACTTCGCGTAATTAATTCCCATTATTTATTAACTTTAATATTATCATTCCCAAACCAATAATATATAATCATCAATAATATGACTGCGATAAACTCTCTGTTTCTGTTTAATTGAGTTACAACTAAATTTCCCATGGTTTACGCGTATAATATGTTATGAACATGTATACCAGCAACAGTGATAATCATCAAATAATGTGTCAATATTAATAATTACAAAATCTCAGGTCGTAGCAGTACAATCGTACGAATGTACGGATTGTAAGGACAACCTAAAGTACAGTGATGTTACACGTATTGATATATATATATATATATATATACGAATTAGTTCAGCTAATATCGATGGTGGCTAGTATTGGTGGTGTTATTAAATAGCTAATATCGATTGCATGTCTTCGAACTTATTAAATTCGATAAAACCATTGTCAAGACTGTTAAGTTCGATGAAACCATTTTTTAGATTGTTAGATTCGATGAAGGCCATTGGAGAACATAGGTCCCATCAATATTAATATTATCGACCAATCCTGGCAGCTTTCACATGTGATCGAAACTAATTGTATCGAATGTTCATTCATCGATACTAGTATCTCTGACCACCTGCAACTATGCCCAGCTACAATCATCCTCTCTAAGCCAATCTAAGGAGCTTAGGGCCATTTATATGTCAATTGTTAAATGTTTGATAATTCAAAAATCGTTTTATAATTTAGTTGTCTGGTTTGCTAAAAAAACCCTATAAAAACCCGAAACTCGTGTCTTCATTTTCCCTCGTTTGGTATCATTTAAACTAAGATCCTTTGTACTTCTAGCTTCTAGATGAATAGAGGAGCGTTTTGATACTGACAATGATTGATTTGGTGTAGAGATGAAGGAGATATCTAGAGAGAGAAAGTAGAGAGTGTTGACGGAAATGTGGTTCTAGAGAGAGTGTGGGCTGCAAAATGAAGAATAAAAGAAGGAAAAATGGCTTTTATAGCACGGGTTTATCACACCCGTGTTTGGTTGCTTTCGTTAATGCGATATCATGTCGGTTTGATCGTTTTAATAATAATAACTTTAAAATGTGAAATGTTTTTGTGAAATATTTTCTTCTAAATCTTTTAGCTTGCAATTTATGATAAATGTTGTTAATGACATTTTATTATTTTAAATTATTGTAAAGACTTTTATTTTGAATATCTCATCGGAACACGTGACTTACGTTTATATATTTGTAAACATGGTCACCTTTACTAATAAAACCCTTGTCTTGTATTCCATCTCAATTTCTAAATTTGGAGAATATCGTTTTAGAATATTAATACCATCATATGTGTTTGTGTGAATCGTTAGCTATGTGAACACGTTATTAGCTTAACCTTCATTAAATGATATTCGCGTGTTTATTTGGCATTTGTGTCCTCCCAAGTTTTTGATGTTTCAATGTCTTTGTTATGTTATTTTATTTGTTCCAATACAATACTCAAAATTTCTCGTCAATAGATTATATCACTCACACATCCATGATGTACCGAAGTAAGTTTATGCATATGGCAAACGTAGAAATCAGTCGCAACATATTAAGCTGCCAGCCTACCACCACTTCGATAAAACATGACCTATGTCTTTTCCTATATTTAGTGATTGAATCTTATACCATTATCACAATTATTCAAATGAAATATGTTATACATGATGCCCTGCATAATCTATTTTGGTCATGTCTAGTTATATTACAAACTACAACTTCCAAATGGTCCTTGAGTTTCAATTATGAGTTTTCAATAATGTAAATCAATGTCTAACTCAAAATGTAAGGTTATATAACCTTAATAGAATTGTATGTTACATTATCCATACAATATCTACAGTAACTACTATATCTAAAACAAAGTGGTTAAAATCATTTCGAGATCTTTATACAAGTTTAAGATAAAACTAAATTTTAAAAATTGCAAGGAACTAAAATTAGAACATATCAAGATGGCGGACCTACAAAATCTTTACATAGGGGTCGGAATTTTTTTTGGTAAGTATTTGTTATTAAATATTTTATTTTTTTTGACCAATTCGAATTTGGTCGAGTCGGATCACCCAAAAAAATTATAAAACTAAATTAAATCACAAATAAATAGTAAAATCACGTCAAATAATCATTTCATTAATTATGATTCGTTAAATTTTCATGGAATTGGGTACAAAGTTTATTGTGGTCGGTCGAGATTGAAGCGTATATAAAACATTAAAAATTCAAAATTCAAAATTCATGGGGTCCTTCGACCCCCATTCCCACATAGTAGATATGCCCCTCTTATTAGTTACTTTATAACATAGTTTTGTTATTCATGTTTTAAAAAATTTATATTACTCGTATTTGAAAATAATAAATTGCATGATTATTTTCTAATTTTAAAACTTTTAGAAGACGATTAAAATTAAATGTCAATTCACTATTAATGAATACAGAGTTGTGCTAATGTAGGACTAGCATATCTAGTAGAGGCATGCCTCTGATAATATGAGGTCATGAGTTCAATCTCATGCAAATATGTAATTGTGGTGTAATTTAGGTGGAGAGCAAGCTTAGCCGTTCAAAAAAATGAATACAAAAATTGGAATGTCAATTTTTACGATTTTCGTAACTACAAAAACATCAACTTCAAAACTAGTGCCGTCCTACTAAAGAAATCAAAGATCAAATCTAGTGGATGAAGATCATAAATGTATTTGGCAGCTATGTATTTAAAGTTTTAAACACTTGTTTTCTAGTAATCAACCAATATCTTCTTTTGCATGAAAGCAACGTTTCCTATTCCCTTGTTTTGAGTTTTTATATTTTGTCAGGATTAAGTAATAAACTACAGAGAAATCTTAAACTAAATACGTTTTAGGATGTCATGTCAACCATGTAGAGTGGTTCTCGAAAAACTAATAAGATTTCTGTTTTTGGTATATAAATGTAGAATAAGACTACGTATATTACATTGTACAACGATCTTACCCTTCCACAAACCATGCGTTAAGCGGTAGCTAATTCAAACACCGAATACACCCTTGTGTTAGACAATTTAAAAGAAATCTTGGATCCAAATACGGTTTTTAGAAAGCAACAATTTAACCAGACCTTTATGACGATTTATGATTTGAACTGTTTTTTTTTATTTTTCTTAATCTTCTTATAAGTTATTTTTCAAAAAAACGTTTCTATTATACAGGGAGGATTAAATAGGAACACAATTTTACCTATAGGCAATAAAAAAATTATATAAATGATATTTGATAAATATAAAGAACTTTGGTTGAACCAATTCTTGATACGTTGGAACTATCTCTATGATCTCTACGAATGTAGGGGATTTGGAAACATTCTGTTTTTTATGGTTTCTATAGTTTAATGTCATTTATACGAATGAGTCATGCTAATGGCTCCTTCATTTAAATGACTCATACTTTGTGTATGAGTCATCCGTACAAATAAATCAAGGTAATGTTTCAATTGAGTGAATGATTCATTCTTAAGCATTCATTCGTACGAATGGTTCATTCTCATGACCCATTCATACTAATGGTTATATATTTCATTCTTACAGACTCTTGAACATTAAATTATAACCTAAGAATAGATAAACTTGTGTATTTCATTTATAGAGTAAGCATTACATATTCAAAAAGATTATTACATTGAACTAGGGACATAATATGCATTAACATACTCTCCCTTGACCTAGTTTATCACTTGTAAGGATTAGTCTTCAAAGCCTTTTCAATTGCGCTTTCCAGCCAAAGCTGGCATCGATGTCAAAAGCAAAACACAGTCTAATGACTCCCATATATTGTAGAGCATGTTCCGTATCTGCTGAATAAAAGAAGATCTAACATCGGTACAGTGTCTTCACATCTTCCTCTGATATGTTAGTTAACCACATAGGATAAAAAACACGAAGAGAATTCCACTATATGTCTTCGAAGAGAACGATCACACCCTTCACAGTGCTGCCATCATAGTACCACCATCTTAACTGCTTGAAAGTTTATGAATTATCTTCCGTAAAGGAATCTTTTCATGACATTCGGAGGCAACCACTTCAAAATAACACAATCTTTCTAAGTCTGGGCATCTATTTTTGGTAGATAGTCACGTTCTTGTAGTTGTGGATGGAAGTTCAGCCATCTTTTCCTATACTCGAAATGTATATGTTGATCAAACCAAGAAGACATTCCCGATGTTTCGCTATACAGCATCCTCAGACGTGCCAACTGATTAACCTTGAAACCAAGCAACATCTTGAAATTCTAGGAGAATCTAAAGTATTGTAGTCCTATGTTCCACTTCACTGCATAGCATCTCAGATCATCAAAGTATGCCATACTCTAAATACAAACTCCCGATTTGTATCCTTTGGTTTCGTAGACTTTGGTGTGTGCAGTTTGTCGAGGAGGAATACTCTTGGTCTTCAATATAGCCCAGTAGGTTGCCCATTCCTCCTTTCTCTTCAGAGTGTCTTCAGCTAAATCTTCCTTACTTCTTTCTTTCTCCTCAATTATACGTTTCACTTCTTCCTTATAATGTTGACGGAACAGATCGGTGAAAGTAGGCATGTCTTCATTATTAGAAGTATACGTTGTAAGCTCTCTCATCAAAATCTTTGAAAAGAGATTCATCGACATCATCGAGGTTCCCAGGCATGGGGAGATTGGAAGCATGAATAGATTCTTGAACCACGATGAAGTTGGTCTTCAGCTAACTTGAGAAGACGTGCCACAGGCTTAGCATTTCTTGCATGTAAATTGGCCCGCTGATCTGCCAATTGCAACAGCAAAGATCCTTTATCTCTAACTTGTTGTGTGAGCTGTGCAATGGCTTGTTCTTTCTTTTGTCTCTTCGATCACCATCATCTGAATGATTAAACTGTTAAAATTTTTAACTGTTAAGCAAATGACACAGTTGGTATGTAACTTTGTCGCATGTGGTGGATTGAGCAGCAGTAGTAGCAACGAAGACTTGTGTGGTAACGAGGGGTTTGGATCACGGATGAAGCAACAGGACGCATAGAAATAGTCCATGAGCTAGAAAGTTAAGAAATTGGAGATAGAAGCACTTGAAAAGTTAGGAATAAAATAGGCATCATCAATGTCTTCGACTTATGAGGCTCCTGAGGGCTACTCTCTGGTCGGTTTCTTTGTCATGACCATCCTTGTTCCAACAAACGTAGTTATGAATTCTTCACCAGTCTTCTCTATGCCGGACTCTTTTTAAAAAGTTAGTTTTCCAAGATTGGCATCCTCGGGATTTGCTAGAATAGGCTTCCTTGATATAGATGTAGTCGGAGGCTCACTAATCTCAAAAGTTGTCGATGTAGTGATCTCAGTAGTAGTGGAGCCTCTATGTAACCGCTATGTTTTGGATAAACTTGATACTGTAGATATTTTACGGACAATGTAATATATTTTGCTTTTAAGGTTATATAACCTTACATTTTGAGATAGACTTGATTTACATTAGAGAGAACTAATATTTGAAACGCACGAACCATTGGGAGGTTGTAGTTTGTAATATAACTAGACATGCCCAGAATGGTTTATGCAGTTCCACATGTATAACATATTTCAATTTGAATAATTATGAAAACTTTGTAAGAATTATATCACAAATCGTGTGGGTGACGATTCACACGAATAAATCTGTTAGGTTTAATATTCAAAAACTATAATTTATAAAATCACAAATTGAGTTGGAATACAGGAAAACATGTATTCATAAAGGTAAGGATCGTTATGAATATAAACGCAAGTTACGCATTCCGACGATATATTCAAAACAAATATTTTTACGAGATTTAAATTAATAAAATGGAAGTTAAAACGTTCATAGGAATTACAACCTAAAGAATTTTAAAATGGAAATAATTTTACAAAACCATTTAACGTCTTAAAGTTATTTTCTTAAAAAGGACAAACCGACATGATAATTGCGCAAGCAAAAGAGACCGAACACCCGAAATAAACCCAGAATATAAAAGGGTTAACTCTCCTTGTTCTTCTTCATTTTTAAAAACTCTACTCTCTCTTTATAGATGCAAAACGCGGATCTCTCTCTGTCTACACTTTCTCTCTTTGGAAAATTTTCTCATTTCTTCAATATTTTTCAAGATGTTGGTGTCAAAATGTTTCTGTACTCACCTAGAACTCGAAAGTACGAGTTAAACTAGCTCCCAACTCCACAAATGAGGTTCATCTATGTGCTTCGTTTGTCTTTTAACTCGAAACAAAAAACGGGTTTTCTCACTACCTGTAAGCACAATCTTTTGAGTAAATAGACACAAAATCAGGGATTTACCAATGTTCTAAATGTTGGATATGTGATGTCCGATTATCGATAATATCAACGTTGCTATAGGGGTACGATCCAAAGAGTTACACTTTGAAAGATAGTAATGCGATTATGTCTAAAATTTGTTTTAGACGTATTCAATTTCACGAATTATTTAAAGTGGTGTGTTATTATTATTTGTGAAATAATAATAATATTGGAGGAATTAATTATTGTGATAATTAATTATAATTAAATTGACAAAGTTTAATTAGTTAAACTTTAGACATTTAATTAAATGTTGCTAACTATTTGCTAGTTAGTAATATGGAGAGTAGTAATTAAATGGTTTAATTACTAAAAGAAGTTAATTAAATTAAAATAGTATAGTTTAAATTAACATGTGAAATAAATGGTGGGAAACCAATTTGAATTGGTAATCCAAGATCCTAATTTTATGGATCCTCTTTGACTTTAAAATGGTGGGAATTAATTTTGAATTAGTAAATTCAAAATTCCTAGAAAAGTGGATCTACATTTGACTTTAAATATAGATCCAACCTACCACTTTTATAAGACCACATTTTTACACATAACCCACTCTCCCTCTCCTCTCTGGTTTTCGGCCGACCCCCCTCCTCCTCTCTCCTCTTGGTTTCGGCCACACACCACCTAGCACCACCAAACCATAGTCGAGCCACCGAGGGTGGTTTTGAAGTACGCGGTTGTCGCGGTGATACACGATAGAGATCGTGGTTCGTGATTCAAGTCATCTAGCGAGACTACTATCGAATCCAAGGTGTGATTTTGGAGGTTCTTCATTGAGGTCAATTCTAAACACCCTATGGTTGTTTTTTGTTTATACGTATGTAACTGGATTCCTGGTTTTGGGAATTTTTTTTTATGAAACAAAATGTGTAACCTAATCGCTTCCGCTATCGTAAAATCTGATTTTATAATTAATATGATTAATTAAAAGTTTAAAAATGGTTACTACAATTCCCAACACTAAACACCTGAAATAACTTACAAAACCTTGGACTAGATGAGGAAGATGACCAGCTTCGATATTCTTAGTATCGACCCAGCCATCATCGAGATTAATAAATTCGATGTTAGGGAATTTTTGGCTAAGAGATCATTGACACTATTAGTTTCAATGTATCTCAAGTATCCAAATTATGGTCGATATTGTTTAATTCGAAGACCTCCAAGTAGAAAACTAATGGCTGGTCGATCCTATAAGTTCGATGCTCTATAATGCCTAAGTATGTAGCCGTGGATACTAGTAGTATCGATGGCAAGGGTTCCGGAATTTTTGGTTAAGTGTTTCTTCTAGCATAGCCTTGTTGAACCTCCCATAACCAGCGTAGCACCTTCAACCTTGGTAAGATCTATGAAGTCCAAGGGGGATTAGCCAAGTATGGGTCTAGTTTATTAGAATCGATGCTACTTAGTAACGGTTAAAGGAGAGGTTATCGATACTAACATTTTTGAACCATTTGGAGTTATGAACAATGTTTTCATCAACTCTAACAAGATCGAAGCTCTCTAAAATCAACTATGTACCATCGATACTACTAATATCGATGGTCAATAAGCTAAAAAGATTGAGTGTTAAATGAATGGTTAAAATAATAGGGTGTGCATGCATCCATGCATGCATGTGTTGGAAGCAAACTGCCACTTTTCTTGGCACATCATTGGATCCCGTAGGGTTTGGATGCCAAAACTATTTTATTTAAACTTAATAATTTTCTGAAAATGACTTCAAATCCTAAGGGTTATAACCATTATAAATAAGAATTTGATGTAATGTACTACAACCTGGATTAAGTCACATAGATGATAAATTGGTTTTCCAAACATGACACAAACTTGATAAATACAACATATTGATATCACACGCTCATATTTATGAACACAAAACAAATTGAATATAGGAGGTCAAAAACGTTGTGAAATCACACAGCGAGCTTGCATTGTTACAATACAAAAGCGATAAACATCATCAGTGACTTCTCAAAACCCTTTTACTATTTTAATTTTAAACTCGGGATGAAACATTATGTTATTATCATTATACTTTCAAGATAGATACATGCTATTATTCCGATATTGTCATGACATGATCATTTTATACTCTTATATGAACATTATAACATTACAATTATTGTCGATAGACTGGCATTGAAGAGAACATGTTATGGTAGATTATGATAGCTATCGGCCCTGCCCGACCAACTGTTGATTGAGTTGACTTCGGTCCTCTGCGGTGATTGTTTGATACTTCTGCATTCTTAGTAATGCTAAACGCGATATGAACATATTGACATTATAACTATGGTTTGCTTGTTTGCGAAATCACAAATAATGTTATACTGTTAAAAATTTCATATGTACATTATTTACATTTATAAAATTATTTCTTGGTATGTGAAAAATCTATGATTGCTCAGCAACTACTTTTGTAGTTAACACTTCTTTTTATACTTGTCTCATGGAATGAAGCTAAGTTAAGAAGGATAGCTCTACAGATTTTGGGATATCATCACTTAGGATCCTGTACTTCGCTAAATTAACTTGATCTGCAGAAGATTAGACTTTAATGTTTAAGTGGTTTTCAGTCCTTAGTCAATTGAAAGTCATAAAACCCTAATTTCGGCGATTTTGATCGTGATTACTTAAGGTAGTGATGCAAAATCGTCCCATAGATGTCTGTCAATGCAATAAGAAGTTAGATAGACAGTGTGGATCACAGTATCAAACGAAAATCACGAAAATATGAATGTGGCAGAGGATGGAGAATGGGCTACACACAGTTCGCACGAAACAAATGTTTAGACGAGTGAGCAATTCGTGTGAATGGCATGCTTTAAATATTGTCTAACATTTGTATGGGGTAATTCATATGATTGACTCCCTCGATTATAATTTTTGCGATGGATTAATAACATTTTAAATTGACATTATGAACAGGTTGTGAATATCAAGATGTGGTAAAAGTTATGAAGTACGTCTGGTTGGAAGAAAGTTCATGGCATTTCATGACAACCAAACTCTCTGAGATCAAAAAACAAAATAAGATATAAAATCCTTTTGTATTTTTATGATTTTAACGTCTAAAAAATAACACCATAATCTTGAAACTTTACAAACATGAAACTTAAAAGCATATTTTATTGAGAAAGATCCTAACTTGGGACCCATGCTAAAGTGTATCAATTGGCACTTTCGATTGTATATTTTTTTAGTTAATGAAATCATGGTCCGCTTATTGATATGTTTGTTCATTTTAAGCCTATAATTACCTCATCATAAACACATGAATAATCAAACATGATTTTGATTATGTATCCCACACCAGTTCAACCATGTGGTTGTCATATATCCAAAATCTGTGAACAGTTCATCTCAGCATAGCTTAGAACCTTTTACATAAACTTATGATATAACATTTATTTGGCATAAATTTGTATTTTTTTCTTAAATCTCAATATCAATAAAGTCCCATGGGCGGCTTTAGTTATGTCTTTACAAAGCAATATGACATGTGTAAGATATTTTTTGACCGAGATTTTTCAATCCAAATGGATGGCTTCAAGCATGACGGAACCATTGTTTGGCACATGTATGGAGTCGAACTTATTCTCTTCTTTAATTTTTTTATATATTATCCTATAGAGCCCAACCAAAGACGAAGACTGACAAAGTCATCCAGTGACGAGCTGAAGACCTGATTTTGACCATTTTCACGTACTTATGATTTTCGAGTACTTGAACCAACTTTCGTGTATAGGGTTCGAGTACTCCTAGAATAGTATATATATACGTATTTTGTACTGTTCTATGATTGGATTCCCGATACAAGTGCTCTCTAGACGTATTTAGGCACTCTTTTCGAGAACTTCACTAAATACACAAAACAATCATTTTTCTATCTCTTCTTGTGATTCTATTATATGGATTCCGCACATTCACGAGTCATTTCATGTTGATCGGAGCCATAAAGCTCGAGTCCTGATATGATCTGAACCTACAAGTGGTATGAGAGCCTTTGAGCTCTTTTCTACATCAAGGAACAAGCTTTTTCGTGCATGTTAGATACTTTCTTGATATTCTTTTCATCATCCAGCTACTTTTGAAATTTGGGAATCTGAATCTTGAATAACATTTATGTGGAAAATTTTCAAGCATTTTCGAGTTCAGAATTTCGAGATTAGTTTTTCGAGTAAACACTTCGGGAACAGGTTTTCGAGAACAGAATTTCGATTACTCTAGGAAGTTCGAGTACACTGGAAATTCGAGTACAATTGGGATTTCGAGTAGACTCTGAATTACGAGAACTGTTGGGAGTTCGAGTACACTTTGGGATTTCGTGTACACTTGAAATTTCGAATACTTGATTTTAAAGAATAGTCTTGGACTTCGAGTACACCTTGGACTTCAAGTACTTTGGTATTTCGAGTACAGCTTGGACTCCGTGCACTACTTGTGACTTTGAACTCTTATGGATTTCGAGAACATATAGTTAGAAAAATTTTCTGTTTGTCATCGCATCGAAAAATCTCACCACCTGTCCAACCTTCTGAACATAGACAATGAGATTGGCACCGGAACCAAGGCACCTAGGCTCGTGTCAAGGGATAACTTCCAAGACTGGAAATTCAGATTCCAGTCTTTCATCAATTATACGGACCCGAAGTTATGGAGGTCGATTGAAAAAGGGCCTTGTGTGCCCATTTACCAGAGTGAGTTAAACGGGCTAATTCCCAAAGAACCGAAGTTGTATACTGAAAATGACAACCTATTGAAAGAAAATGATAACAAGGCACATGCATCGATTACTATGGCGTTGTCTACTGATGTGGCTCATGGTTTCAAGTAGTACCAAACCGCCATGAAACTCTGGGATGCTTTAGTGGAAAGATTTGAAGGGAATGAGGACATGCGAGAAAGTCACAAAGACATGTTGAGGCATTGGTTCAACATGATTAATCATGTCAACGGAGAGTCCCTGGAAGCCCAACTCAATCGATTTACTCATCTTATGACTGAGATGACTAGTGCTGGAGTTGAAATGTGAAAGGGAGAAGCCGACAAGAAACTCTTGAATTCGTTACCATAAAACTGCAACTCCAACGACACTACTATCAAGAGGACAAATCATATGTATAAGACTTCTCTCAGTGAGGTGATCTCTATCATCAACTCATATGACATGGATGACAAACAAAGAGCACTTAATGATGCCAATTCTATGGGCATTACTCCTGCATCTGAGAATGTTGCTATCTTGTCTACCATCCATTTTCAAGCCTCTGAATCTCAGCATTACCTGATCCCTTCATCTTAGCCTGTTCCTTTTAAGACTGCATTCCTTTCTTATGTGCAAGTTAGTTCAGTGCCCAAAATTGGCCCAGAAAGTGAAGAGAATCAGCTGTTGTTCAAAGTATTTATGAACAGTTACAATGCTTTCATTGCAGGAGAATTGGCACGTGTCAATTTAACTCAAGACAATCCGAAGCAGATTAACCCAGCTGATGAAGAAGAAATGGATATCTCAGGGCAGATGGCCATGGCAGTTTTCCGTGCTAAAAAGTTCATCAAAAAGTATGGGAGGAACAGTTTTGGAAACAACCCAGGGAGAAAGCTGGGATTTGACAAGTCAAAGCTGAGAAGCTACAACTGTGACCAGCCGAGTCACACTGCAATGAAATGTAAGAACCCCTAAGTGGTGAAGGAGATAGATAAGAAGCTTGATGAGAAGGCTGCAGCTGGGAGAGGAGCAAGTACATCCAAGGCACTTCTTACTCAGGAAACCGACTCTTATGATTGGAGTGATCAAGTTCAGGAGTTGGAGATTGCCTTGAGCAATGCATTCATGGAAGAAGTGGATGAAAAGTCAAGTGAGGTAACTAAAAATCTCTGTTCTACCTTTTGCATTGAAAAGGTCTTTAAATATCGGTCTCACAATGGGACCTTGATCAAAGAGGTCACTAAACTAAAATATTTTAACTCTGAATTCTCAAAAATGAGGCAATTTTAAAAAGAAAACTTGAGGCTGAGGGTCGTGATATTTAAAAATTGAAAGAATTTTTAAGTGACAAAGAGTCAATTTATCGAGATGCTAGACGCAAAATCGATGAGCTCACTTTCGAATTGGAATATGTCAAAACTCAACTTTCAATAACCTTAGTCAGATGTGAAAAATATGACTATTCAAGCAAGGTCTTAGAAGACATGGTGTATCGGGAGAAAAGGGGTAAGGGTCTTGGTTATAAGGAGTGTGAGCCTCCTTTTAACCATAATTACTCAAGCATGCCTAGAATCAACACATGAGTTGATGACTTGGTTATACAATATGATCATGCTTTTGAGTTTCCTACTGATCCAGTTTCACTTAAAGTTAACGCCATGTTTCTTTCTAATGACTCTGAGGTGTGTCCAGATAGTTTCAATGTTATAGGTCTAAGGGAGAAGGGGGGAGAAAGAAGTGCTGGGAGAAGCGAAGAGTGTTCAACGTCATCTAGCAAATCACACTTTGTTCCAAAAACTGATTTTGTTGGAAGATTTGAAACAATTAAAATCAAACTCAATGAAATGTTTAAGAATTTTAATTCTACTTTTTTTTTAAATTGATGATGATGTTTTAGAATCAGATTCGTCTCCTTTAAAGCAGGTGAATAGGTCTTATTCCACAATCACCAAATAGGCAGGTTCAAAGTTAAACCCTAACTGTGAACCTTATGTTCAAACTGGGTCATTAGAACAAGCCTCCACAAGTACTTCTCCTGGGCAAGGTGATTGTGATGTAAAGCCATTTGACCCAAAAGATTTTCATAACACAGTATGCTGCTATGCATGTGGGAGACCAGGCCACATTGCAAGACATTGTCTGCACCAACCTACTAAATTCTTCTATGGGAAGAATGAGAAGGTCACACTGAAGGCTAAACCTACCAATAGCTCAATGAGGACTGACCAATCCACCTAGCCTAGGGTGAAACCTCAGAAGATGACTCAGAATCATCCTACTGCCAAAAGGGCCAAACCAGCAAAACAAAATCAATCTGGTTTTCATAAACAAAAACCAAAGGTTTCCAAAACTAAAAACAAACCACAGTATAAAAATAAGTGAAAGAAGAAACCTCCTTCAAAACCAATTGATCATGACAGTGGTGTAAGGCCCATAAATGTCTAGGCTAAATCATACAAGCCCAAAGGGATTATCAAGGAGGGGCACAATGTTCCACAAGTACCTTAATCTGTTAAGATATGGGTACCCATTTCTCATTAAATATGTGTGTGCTAAGCAGGGACGGTCAAATAAGCTGAAAAATGTTTGGTACGTGGATAGCAGCTGCTCCTAGCATATGACTGGGGATTTTTCTCAGTTGCTTGAACTCACACCATTTAATGGAGGATATGTCTCGTTTGCCAAAGACACAGGTGGGAAGATCAGCATGAAGGGCATAGTCACCAATGGAACTCTATGTTTTGAAGATGTGTACTACGTTGAAGAACTCAATCACAACTTATCGAGTGTTTCACAGATCTGCGATAAGAGCTTTTCAACACGCCTCAAAAAGAAAGAGTATCTCATTCTATTGCTCGGATTTGTCGTGCCGGAAAAATGGATCATGATGAGGACTCCGAGAATCAACAATGCCTATATCATCAATATGAATTCTGATTCATTCACTAAAAACACCTTTTTGTTTTCTAAGGCATTCGAGAATGACTGTTTTCTTTTGCATCACCGACTGGGTCATGTCAACTTGAAGAATCTCAACCGACTCGTTAAGGGAAATCATGTTATTGGCTTACCTTCTAAAGACTTCTCCACAATTGAGAAGTGCATCGCATGTGCCAAGGGGAAACAACACAAGAGACCCCATAAGCTCAAACTGTTCAACTCAATTTCATTAATTCTGCGACTTCTTCATATGGATCTCTTTGGACAGGTTAACGTAATGAGCATCGGGAAGAAGTCATACTGTCTTGTTGTGACAGATGATTATTCCAGATTTACTTGCGTGTTCTTTCTGGCTAATAAAGATGAGACACCATAGATTCTTAAGAAGTTTATTACCCTGATTGAGAATCAGAAAAATTTAAAGGTTAAGGTGATCAGAACTGACAACGGCACTAAGTTTAGAAATCAGACACTTATAGATTTATGCGATGAGAAGGGAATTGCTCGACAGTATAGTGGAGCTCGTAAACCTCAGCAAAATGGTGTGGCTGAAAGAAGGAACATAACACTTATCAAGGCTGCACGGACCATGTTGTCAGAGTCTAAACTGCCAATATTCTTCTAGGATGAACCTGTTAACACATCCTGCTAAATTCAAAACCGAGCATTATTGAACAAGAGCCATCAGAAGACTCCCTATGAGATTTTCTTCAACCAGAAGCCAAGGTTGGTCACTTCAAATCATTCGGTTTCCCGCGAACTCCCCTCCACACTTAGCCGAATCACAAGTTCGATGACAAGGCTGATGAGTGTTACTTTGTGGGATATTCATCTGAGAAAGCTGCCTACCGGGTATAGAACAAGAAGACCCGGATGTTTGAGGAGACATATTACATTGATTGGCAAGATATGAATAACACCGATGCCGATTCTGGTCCAAACTGTTTATTTCAGTATGGTTGCACTGAAGTAACTGAAACCGCTCCAGTTGACAACATCTCTTCCTAAAGTGAAGATCAAAAGATTCACATCAGCAATCTGCTTGATAATTTACTATCGAGGAAGTGCCAACTTTAAGCATAAACAAGAATCCTCCAGTAGAAAACCATCATTGGACCTATTTTAGAAGGAGTTCTCACCCTGAGCAGATCCATTCCAGCTCAGAACACCTTGCTTGAAGGAACTATCACATGAAGTCAATGAGGTCCAATTAGTTCTTGTTTAGATTCCGGTCTTATTTCACAGATCAAATCCGAAAATATCAACATGGCTCTTAAGGAGTCAAGCTGGGTTGAAGCGATGCAGGAAGAATTGATGCAGTTTCAGAAGCTCAAGGTGTGGAATATGGTTCCATTGCCCAAGGCGAAACTGCCAATTGGAACTAGATGGGTCTTTGGAAATAAAAGAGATGATTCGGGTGTGATCATCATGAAAAAAGCTAGGTTGGTAGTTCAGGGCTTCTACCAACATGAGGGGATCGACTAGGAAGAAGTCTTTGCACCAGTTGCAAGACTTGAAGCTATACGCATCTTCTTGGCCTATGCTTCCTACATGAACTTCAGTGTTAATCAGATGGATGTGAAGACTGCCTTATTGCATGGAAAGGTCAAGGAAGAGAATTATGTATGTCAGCTCCCGGGGTTCGAGGATTCGCAGTGTCCCGACCATGCCTACAAGCTAGACAAAGCCCTTTATGGTCTTCATCAAGTACCGGGAGCGTGGTATGCAAACCTTATAGATCATCTGCCTGCAAATGGATATACCCGTGAAGCCATTGATCAGACATTGTTCATTCGCAAGGATAAGGATGATTTGATTCTCGTCCAAATCTTTGTGGATGACATTATTTTCGATTCCACGAGCTCGGTGTTGTGCAGAGAATTCGAGGCTGTGATGAAGAAAAAGTTTGAGATGAGTGCAATGTGGGAGATGACCATCTTCTTGGGTCTCCAAGTAAAGCAGGATCATAAGGGTGTGCTAATTCATCAAGCCAAGTATGTTATGGACACTCTCATCAAGTTCAACATGCTGGAATCAAAGCCCGCATCCACTCCTATGGTTGCTCCTCCCATCTTAACTTCGGATTCTGATGATGAAGATGTTGATAAAGACATTTACCGTTCGATGATTAGCTCACTGATGTACCTCCCAGCTAGCCGACCAGATATCATGTTTTTAGTGTGTCAGTGTGCCAGATATCAAGCAAATCCGAAGGCTTCTCATCTGATTGTTGTCAAGAGGGTCTTTCGCTACCTTGTCGGGAAACCTCATCTCGGTTTGTGGTATCCTAAGACCTCTGAAATTTGTTTATTTTCTTACTCTGACTGTGATTTTGGTGGTTGCAACTTAGCCAGGAACTCAACCACAGGAGGATGCCAATACCTAGGAGAGCGCCTTGTCTCGTGGCAATGCAAGAAACAAACAACTGTGTCTACCTCCACTGCGGAAGCTGAGTATGTAGCTGCTTCCTTATAATACCCGTAAAAACATAACGATTAAAAAAAAATTGAGTTACTTTGAGAAAATTTAATAATGTAGAAACCGTATATCGACTAATCATATTTTCTTAATTCACTTACACCACTATCTCACTAAAATAAAACAACAACCTATCAGACATCACAAGTTCATTCAAGTATTAATGAATATTAATTTTGGAAATTATTATAATTAAAGTTTTTAAAAAAAAAAAAAACTATCGAATATATGAATCCCATATAACCTTCTGACCTTTGAATCACCTACAATTAATGGTGAATTCATTATTTTCAAAACGTAAAACCTCTTTGTTTCCTTCTCATATTTGAGACTCTCATATTTAATTACCTTTCCAATGCCTTCATAAATCCGAATGATGTGTATTACGTAGTTTACATGATAGACAAACAATTGATTAATATGATATCATCCATTTAGATAAATCTCAAAATATGTGTCTAGCCGTCTCTCTATATTTGTGAATTCTCTATTCCGAGATTCATCGCAACCGTCAAAGACAATACAAAGCTATCGTCCAATAGAGCCTACTGTTGTTTGGTTTTGCAATTACCGTGGGATCATCATAAGAGCAATCAACACGATCGCTATTTTATGTTCCTTGTCAACCGTTTCTTCGATTTATATCATCATCCATAAAACCTGGAATTGTGGCGTTTTAGTAAATCGGCATATTTCGTACTTGTGATACGTGAATAAGGTACGGATTTCGTTTATTTAACTCATAGTATATTTTGTTTGTCTCATTTGTTCTATTCGTTTAATTAAGTTAATCCGTTTGTTTTTCGAACATCCGTTAGTTCTAATTCTGATTGATTCTGCATGCGATATAATTATATAATTTGTATTCATTATCGCATGTTCCGTTATATTGATTTATAAGATTATTTGGTGTGACTTTTGTTTAGATATTCGATTTGTTGTATCCTCATTTGTTTCGATTCCGATACTCGAGCAGAGCCTCCGGTAGGTGATTCTATCGGTGCGTCATTGGGGCATCAATGGCGTAGCACTTTCCGTGACGGTGTGACTGGTTCACGGCGTCTCTATTTAGTACTCTGATAGTACAATTGTGCACCTACTGAATTTTGAAGAGGCGTATGGACTGGTCCTAGGATAATTGTTTCGTTTTGGTGAGTGTTGGTGTTTGCCCACATACAGCTCACAATTTGGTACATTAGACCGACGGGTCTATGTACACCATTTGTTTTGTTTTGTTTTGTGCTCAAATGGGTATCTCCTTACCATACGAATTATTTGATAAGTATTCGCTATGATTAATTGATATTGTTAATCGTATGGTTAGTTCGTTCTGACAATTCGTTATCATATGTTATCTTATAATCGCTATCGTTGTAATGCTTCTGCTGAATTTGCCACCACTACATTTTGCCACTTCTATAATCGTTTTCTTGTTCAGAGTTCATTACCATTACTGTTGTTCTTCCGTTACTGAGCAATTTTTGGCTCAGCCGTATTTCTTTTTGTTGTTTTTCTTCATTTTTATAACAGGTACACATGGGATTTCAGGGATGTGTGAAGAGAAGATAAAGTGATTAGAGAGTTTAAATTAATTTTGTTAATAAGTGATGTAATTAGGTATTGGTATTCCTTTAGTCAAACTATGTATTTATTTAGGATTAAATTCATTAATTAAGGAATATGAATTGTTCTGATTTTATAATAGTGACACGTCAGCCCTAGCCGGGTTGGGGTGTTACAGTTATGGTATCAGAGCGAAGGCTCTTTCCTGTAGAAAACTTAAACTAATTAAAAAACGTGAGATTAATGGGTAGACATTGGGTTAGGATTCAAAAGTTTTGATTAGTCAACACTATTTCCTAAATCGTATAATATGTTTCAGATGTCGTCTGAGAACACGCAAACAGACCCTGCAATCACAGACGCGATCAATCGAGCTTTTAATGAACGACTTCCAGATATAATGGAAACAATTGTGCACCTGTTGAATCCTACGATTAACGTTCCGCCACCTCCTCCTCCTCCTCCAAATTACCCACCTCCTCATATTCCTGATCCACCACCTTATGGTTATGAGACTCACACAAATAACACTGCATCAGGCATTCATGTGTGGTTGGCTAGATTTCAGAAACAGAAGCCACGGTCGTTCACTTCTGCACCTGATCCGATGGATGCATGCAATTGGATTATGCATATTGAAAAGATCTTTGAGGTCTTGGGAGTTGAAGATCAGTATAAAGTAAGGTTAGCTGCATATAAACTGGAGGATGATGCACAGTCTTGGTGGAGGGGAATCAAACATGCTCAAGGTGGAGATATGTATGCTGCGACGTTGACATGGAATGAGTTCAAGGAAGTCTTTTATCAGCAATACTTTTCAATTTCACATCAAGAAAAGTACTATCGAGAATATGCTACAATTGCTCAGAAAGATGATGAAACGATGAGAGAATTCATGGCTCGATTCACAAGATTGGCTAGTTTTCTAGGAGAAGCTGCAGGAAATCAACAAGTCCAAGCTAACAAGATCAAGTGGGCAGTGTGTGAAAAGTTTAGAAAGTTAATTGTGATGAGTAAGTTTAACAACATCACCGAGGTTGCTGATGCAGTTCAGACATTAGAGTTGGCAGATAAGATGACTCCTACTGGGGGGAACCGAAAAAGGGATCGTGATGATTATAATCATACCTCTTCGGGAAACAAGAAGGCTCAAACGAATGACCCTAACCGTCAGACCCAGATGCAGGTGTATCAACCACCTAACCAAGAAATAAACAACAAGAACAATTTTCGTGAGGCATGTAAACATTGTGGGAAAACGCATAAAGGTACATGCCATCGGCTGACCGGAGCATGTTTTCAGTGTGGACAAGTTGGTCATCTCGCTAGGGACTGTAAAAATCCGAAGCCTCGAAGAAATGGGAATAATGAAGCTGCTGATGCCACTCTTAATAATGGTGGGAGAGTTTTTGCATTAACAAATGACGAAGCAGGAAATGCGCAAAACGATAATGCATGATCAAGTTAAAATATAATAATATCTCCTTTGATGAAAGAGTAGTTATAACGCATTTTCTATTGTTTATTTTACGTGTCAAGACTCTTATTTATTAGTCGTTTCAAAGGTGATATTTTTAGGTGATATTTAAAAGACAAACTTGTTTCTGTTTTGAAGACTTATTTGAAGTTAAGACCCTATTATTTGTTTTGACATGCTTTTGGGTTGTAAAATTTCTTTATAAGATATTGTTTTGCCAATTTGTGAATATGAAGTTAATTCAATTTCGAGGACGAAATTGTTTTTAAGGGGGGTAGAATTATAATACCCGTAAAAACATAACGATTAAAAAAAAATTGAGTTACTTTGAGAAAATTTAATAATGTAGAAACCGTATATCGACTAATCATATTTTCTTAATTCACTTACACCACTATCTCACTAAAATAAAACAACAACCTATCAGACATCACAAGTTCATTCAAGTATTAATGAATATTAATTTTGGAAATTATTATAATTAAAGTTTTTAAAAAAAAAAAAAAACTATCGAATATATGAATCCCATATAACCTTCTGACCTTTGAATCACCTACAATTAATGGTGAATTCATTATTTTCAAAACGTAAAACCTCTTTGTTTCCTTCTCATATTTGAGACTCTCATATTTAATTACCTTTCCAATGCCTTCATAAATCCGAATGATGTGTATTACGTAGTTTACATGATAGACAAACAATTGATTAATATGATATCATCCATTTAGATAAATCTCAAAATATGTGTCTAGCCGTCTCTCTATATTTGTGAATTCTCTATTCCGAGATTCATCGCAACCGTCAAAGACAATACAAAGCTATCGTCCAATAGAGCCTACTGTTGTTTGGTTTTGCAATTACCGTGGGATCATCATAAGAGCAATCAACACGATCGCTATTTTATGTTCCTTGTCAACCGTTTCTTCGATTTATATCATCATCCATAAAACCTGGAATTGTGGCGTTTTAGTAAATCGGCATATTTCGTACTTGTGATACGTGAATAAGGTACGGATTTCGTTTATTTAACTCATAGTATATTTTGTTTGTCTCATTTGTTCTATTCGTTTAATTAAGTTAATCCGTTTGTTTTTCGAACATCCGTTAGTTCTAATTCTGATTGATTCTGCATGCGATATAATTATATAATTTGTATTCATTATCGCATGTTCCGTTATATTGATTTATAAGATTATTTGGTGTGACTTTTGTTTAGATATTCGATTTGTTGTATCCTCATTTGTTTCGATTCCGATACTCGAGCAGAGCCTCCGGTAGGTGATTCTATCGGTGCGTCATTGGGGCATCAATGGCGTAGCACTTTCCGTGACGGTGTGACTGGTTCACGGCGTCTCTATTTAGTACTCTGATAGTACAATTGTGCACCTACTGAATTTTGAAGAGGCGTATGGACTGGTCCTAGGATAATTGTTTCGTTTTGGTGAGTGTTGGTGTTTGCCCACATACAGCTCACAATTTGGTACATTAGACCGACGGGTCTATGTACACCATTTGTTTTGTTTTGTTTTGTGCTCAAATGGGTATCTCCTTACCATACGAATTATTTGATAAGTATTCGCTATGATTAATTGATATTGTTAATCGTATGGTTAGTTCGTTCTGACAATTCGTTATCATATGTTATCTTATAATCGCTATCGTTGTAATGCTTCTGCTGAATTTGCCACCACTACATTTTGCCACTTCTATAATCGTTTTCTTGTTCAGAGTTCATTACCATTACTGTTGTTCTTCCGTTACTGAGCAATTTTTGGCTCAGCCGTATTTCTTTTTGTTGTTTTTCTTCATTTTTATAACAGGTACACATGGGATTTCAGGGATGTGTGAAGAGAAGATAAAGTGATTAGAGAGTTTAAATTAATTTTGTTAATAAGTGATGTAATTAGGTATTGGTATTCCTTTAGTCAAACTATGTATTTATTTAGGATTAAATTCATTAATTAAGGAATATGAATTGTTCTGATTTTATAATAGTGACACGTCAGCCCTAGCCGGGTTGGGGTGTTACATTCCTGTTGATGTTCTCAGGTTATCTGGATGCAACAACAACTCCTCGATTACGGTTTGAACTTTCTTAACTCTCTTATTTATTGTGATAATGAAGTTGTTCTTCAAATCGTCATTATTCTGGTACAACACTCAAAAACTAAACACATTGACATCCGGATGCACTTTATCTGCGACTGTTTCGAATGGTAGCTGATTCATCTTGAAAAGGTCCACACCGATGATAATCTGGTGGATCTTTTTACAAAACCGTTCGACACAGCTCGATTCCACCATTTGCTTGCCTCTCTCAAACTAATAAGCTTTTGATTAAAACAGTTTTGTAGATACTATAAATTTTGTGTTTTGATTTTAGTTTAATTTTTAAATCACAAATTTAGGGGGAGAATCTTCACAAAAAAAACAAAAAAGATTTTCGGTCTTTGAGTCTAGGTACAAAAATAACTAAAAAAAAAATTTGTTTTTTGAGTCAGTCTAAGATGATCTACAAGTTCAGCGCGAGTGAATTTTAAGAAAACAACAAAAAGATTTTACACTTTCAAATTTTAAGAAAAATACAAAAATATTTTATTTGGATGGTCAAGTGAAGTGGTTCAATTGGGAAGTGAAATGATTTCTGACATTCAAAAATTCAGTACCTAAAAGTAATTTCTAAAGAATAACGACTTTAGATAAATATAAATCATTAAGAAGTTAAAACAGGTTTTCCAAATGAAAGGATTGGACATGATCATTCAAATGTATTAAATATATAAATGAAAGAGAAGTAAGGAAAATCAGATAACTGGAAAGACGCAACAACTATTTGACTTTTCGTGTAAGTCTTTAAGTCAAAACAAGATTGTGTTTCGATAAACTTGAAATTGTTTTGAAAAGCTTGGGTATTTTCCATGTTTTGTGCAAACAAAGAGCAGGAAATACTTACTAAAGCATCCTCTGTTTTGCGTAAACAAAGACCTGGATGTGTCACGTTAAGCCAATGTGTCTGCAGATCAGTAAAGTAAAAGATGCCAATGAACACAAAGATGATAGAACCCTTCTTATTCTTGATTCTAATCTAATAGATCTATTCTTTTCTTTTCTCACCTTAAACTATGTCGAAACATTTTAAGTTCGTTCAAAGAAAATTAAAGTTTGAAACAAAAGATTTCACAAAATTGACACGTTACATGTTAATCTGGCTTTACTGTCTGATTGTTCATAAACTTCACAAAAGGATTTTCAGAAAAACCGTTAAAAAATTTTTGATCATGAGTCTTATTTTTGAATTATGGATTAACGAGTGGAAACTATTGGTGGGGTATAATTATTTAAGGTTGGGTTTCTGTAAGAAATTATTTTAAGGTGGTGAAATTTCTGATACAGATTTCATCCCACGGAATTTTCCTGACTCAACTTTGAACTTGTCCAAAATTTCTGAGTTTATTTTTATTTTATTTTATTTTAAATTAGAAATTTTAAAAATAATAATGAGTCCTCGAAATGTATATTCTAAAATGACTTCTCTAAAATTAGTACACGGTTTCGAGCACACGCAATCGTGTACTCGAAGATGGTCTATAAATAATTCGAATAGTCTTCATTTCGAGAACAATCTTTTCGTGTATGATCTTTTTCTCTCTCCCGCGATCTCGATTTCGGTACTCGATTTCAAAATTCCACTCCGACCACATTGTAGATCAGACTTAGACGAACCTAGGTATAGATTTTGGTGCAATTTTAACCGCACAATAAAAATTTATGGGACAAAAAATTTTTCGAGTCTTTCTTCCGTTTACGAGGGAATCTTGGACAAATCACCACGAAATACTCAAAATTGGAAAGAGAACTTCTTATATGTTGGCCGCCTCCAATTTTCGAGCATTTTGCATATAATTTGAAGTTCTAAGGAGCAAAATTGAAGGAGCTATGAAGTTTTTAGAGTTCTCAAAATTTTTAATTTCGAGTACAAATTTTGTGTACGAAATTTCGTGTACTCCTTTCATGAACAAGATTTCGTGTACTCCATTTTCGAATACAAATTTCGAGTACAACTGAAATTTCGCGAACTCCTAATTTTTCGTGGACTTATAAAATTTCGTGAACTTCGATAAAAATGTGAACTCCTAAAAAACGTAAACTTCTTTTGACTTTGTGATTTTGACTTGAACTCGTTTGACATGGACTTAGACTTAGAATTTTGTTTTGACTTTTGACCATTGACATTTTCTTTAACTAACTTAACTTGTTTTTGTTTCTGATGGGTTATTTACGGTTTGTGCCAGACCATAACATGTCTGCATATGTCGGAGATCCTCCGGAGAAGAATGCCATGTTCAAGAGCATGGTAGAAGGATTGATTCTATCGCCGGTCAACTATGCGATTATGGAACATCCTGAGATAATCTCTAAGTACATTCACGACTTCTGGAACTCAATTACCGAACGAACTGATGCGAATGGCAACGTGAGCCTGATAGGGAAAGTTTAGGGAACCAATCATTATTACAGAGTAGATCCTTCGGGAATGTTTATAGTTCAGTGACAAAGCTACTGACCCAGTTGAGCATGATGACGAGTTCGTGTAGAGAACCGTGCACAGGGTGGGACATGAGGGTGTCTATCCTCCAACTGAGAAGAAGCTTTTCCACCCTTATTGGTGATATTTGGTGCATGTGGTGACTCAGTGCTTGTCAGGAAGGAAAGGAGGTTACGATGTGCTTAACCAGACACTTAGTTCCTGTATGGTGCCCATCGCTTTGGATCTTGAGTTCAATTACACTAGACTGATATTTAGGGACATGCATGCAAATATCAAAGGGAAGTGAAAAGAGAGATTCCTCGCCATTCCCAGATTTATTCAGATTGTGATCAACAAACGTCATCAAAATCTTGTTCCTACTATCAGAAAACTGGGCATCAAGAGGATGAGGGAGGAAATCTTGTCGTATATGATGATTAACAAGAGGAGCAAGAAGCAATACACTGGAGAACGCCCTCTTGAGAAGTTAGAAGGTTGCTTGCTGGATTAGAGGAGGATGTTGAAGATCAAGGCACACCTGCTGCCTTTGTTGCTAAAGAACATGATATTCACCTTGCAGGAACCACTGCATTCGTTGCTGATGAGAAAGATCATCCTCCCGCAGGCACAAGTGCTGAAGCCGGCAAGGCAACTGAGGAATCATCATCAGAGTCATCATCATCCTCTGGTGAAGAAGAAGTCATTAGGGAGACTGAACCGGTCATTCCACCACTGTCTATAGCTGAACGCGAGGAACTTCAGGATAAGGATTAAGTCCCAACTCCAGAGACTTCTCCAAAGAAGAAAATACTGAAAATGATGTCCAAAAGGACAAGAGATCCACATCTGAGGAAAAAGACTACATGAACATCTTCATCTTCTTAGGCGCCGCCTCCACGACCTCCACCCAAGCCCACACAGCCTGAACCACCTCCACATAAACCCACTCAGCCAAAACCACCACTACCACCAAAGCCTAAACCACCCATACAACCCACAACATCCACCCAATAACCGATTTCTCCACATAACTCTCCCACCACAGAAACCACCCAAGCCACACTATAATCTCCTCCACATACTCACATCTCACCACCACATTCTCCAATTCCCATTCACTTCTCACAATCACGACCATCACCATCCAATACTAGAAAAGAAAAAAGGAAAGGCACCATTACAAACTCTATCACCCTACATGCCTAAGAAGACTCCCGTGGATTTAGAGTGGTTACAAGAATGAATGTTCCAATTGGAGCAGGATTCAGTCACTAAGGACAGACTGATTCTTGGTTTACAGGAAGCCATGCTCAAAGTATGTGATATGCTCAGAAAGCATAACAGAGACCTCGGTCTCTTGGAAAAAGAGAACAGATGTCTGTCAAAAGTAATTGAGGAGCTGACTGGATCAAAGCCTGATGTTGAGGAAGAAGATAAGGATGATGATGACAAAGATGATGATGATGGTAAGGAAAAGAAAGAAAAGGAAGATGATGATGAAGATGACAAAGATGACGAGAAAGATGACAAGAAGGATGACGATGATGATGATGATGATAATGCTAGTGGCGATGTGGGTTAGGGAGCTAGTTCCTCTAGACAACAGGATGATGTGCCTGTTAAAGATGTTACTGGAGGAGATAATGCAGAGAATCCACCCTCTTCAGAGAATCCTCTTGATTACTTTGATGATTTATTTAAGGACCTTCCTGAGAACTTTATGTTTGATGGATTTGGAGACGAGCTCAGTGCAGCGGGTCTTGGCAATTTATATGCCGATGTCTCCATGGATTCTGTATTCGATGTGTATGTGGTCAGGAGAGGAAAGAGACTACCGAATCTTTTACAGGAGCATCTGCAGAAAAAGAACCGGAGAACATCGTAATCATCAATGTCTCTACGGATCCATACGTCGACTACTTGCATGATCGCAAGTACGTCGAACCTCAAGGACAGGAAGTGGCATCGCTTGGGAATGTGATCGATAGCTGGTTTGATTGACAAAGCGACTGGAATCCTGCTCCTACTAAGGTGCAACAATCTTGGCTGGGAGATGTTCCTGTGGATCAAAATGATATTTCCTGGACTTCATATCCTCGTAATCTGTGTGCTGTGCGAAACGATAAATCCAATGTCTCATGTTGGATGTACGACATGGATAAACAGTTGTATCTAGTGAAGACTATGAACGGAAAGCTAGAGTACTTCAGAAGGCCACAAGAATTTTGCTTGATACCAAAGTTTGATCTTCGGAGCATAAACAGCGCCATGCTCTTCTATCCTTCCAAGGACAACCAAGCTTCGCTCTTTGCAAAATTTCTCAAGGACCAATGTGACAAGGACTTCCCTATGATAAAAGCTGCCAAAGTAAGAAGATTTGTCTCCTCGTGCATATTGGATCCGATCAAGAAAGAGCCTTGGGTTTACTACAAATAATCGCCTCTAGCTACAGAGAAAGTCGTACCAATATCTCAAGAGTTCCTGACAATTCACTTGCTAACTTCATGTCCTGCACTTTGATGAAAAGACTCTTGCGGCCATTATTCTCAGGAATAAAGACGACATCAATGATATTTACATGATTCTGGATCTGATGGACCTTTTGAAGTTTGGAAAATAAGATATGAAGAAGCTGCATGAGTCAACGATCAGAGTTTATGGTGACTGGGACAACGAAGTAAAACCCTTCACCAGGGTTGTTGCCTTTGCTATGGAAATGAAGTTATATATTCAGGTGCATGTCATCACTCAGTCGCACCTTCATCAGTCTAGGGGGAATTTGTAAAGCCCAACCAAAGACGAAGACGACTAAAGGCAACTAGTGACGAGCTGAAGACTTGATTTTGACCTTTTTCGTGTACTTATGATTTTCGAGTACTCAAACCAATTTTCGTGTATAGGGTTCGAGTACTCCTAGAATAGTATATATAGACGTATTTTGTACTTTTCTAGGGTTGGATTCCTAAGACAAGTGCTCTCTATATGTATTAAGGCACTGTTTTCGAGAACTTCGCAAAATACACATAGCAATCATTTTTCAATCTCTTCTTGTGATTCTATTATGGATTTCGCACATTCTATAGCCATTAGATATTGATCGGAGCCATAAAGATCGAGTCTTGATAAGATCTGGACCTACATATCCTGTCAGAATAGAGGGATTCAACTAGGATGAAACATGATAATATGGCACATATACAGAATTCGGTATACTTATTTTGACACAAACAATCATCCTTATCCGAATGGATGGCTTTAGCTAGGATGCAACCCAACAATATGGCACGTATACAGACATGGAATCATAACATCGATGATAACATGTGTATGCTTGATTTTAACCATTTACAGTTTTTCCACTAACCAGTTTTCTTCATGGATATCCACAATTCAAGCATCTCATTCAAGCACCAGTATTGTTAGAATAAGGAAGACAAGCCTACCAATACATCTCATCATTTTTTTCTATGTTTTAAATTTAGAAAAGTTAAGTTTTTTCTTGTTTAATCCTATTGCAACAAGATGGACTTTACCGCGGCTAAGAATGGATCAATTGTTAAATCTTGGATGGAAATTTCTTTTACCTAATTCTCTCGATAATCTATTATTAACAACTTCTTCCCAACTTTTTTTCTTTCAAGAATGCGATTAGCATGCCATTATTTCCCATTAGGTTGGATCGATGTTAGTTTTTCTCCTCCTAAAATAATAAAGCATAATATCTTTTTGTGTTTTTGTAATTTTTTAGAAATTAAAGGATATAAAGGAAATGTAGGTACAGATATGGATCAAGACACGAGACTTATTACTCCAATCAACACCAAAAGACTCTAACGTGTGCGGAATTCAGGTTAGAATCAACAGAAGAGATGCAAAAATGCAAGCGTTGTATAAATCGTGCACTTCGCAAGAAAAATGCGTGAATATGTGTAGAGAGCAATTGCCTCGGGAATCCAACCAAGAACATTACAAAATACATCTATTTATACTACTCTTGGAGTACTCGAAATCATAAGTACACGAAAAACTAGGTACGGGAATATACAAAAAAACTGGTCTTCATCTGGTCACGGGTTGACTTTGTCAGTCTGTCTCTGAAATGGGCTCTTCAAAGTCCCCCTAGAGTGATGAAGTCGACCAATCGGAAGTGTGACCGAATGAGTGCATGTACCAGCATATAGCTTGACCTCCATCGCAAAGGGAACAACCCGTTTGAACTGTTTTGCTTCCTCGTCCCAATCTCGATAGACCTTAATCGGAGTATCATGAAGTTTCTGCATGTTTTCCTTTCCGAACACAAGCAGGTCCATGGGAGAAAAATAATGTCTATTTTGTTGATGTCACCCTTTGTTCTCAGAATAATAGATGCGTGTGTCTTCTCATCAAAGTATTAGAAATTAAAGGTCTGCAGTGAGTTGTTGGGGACTCTGGTGGAAACTAGGACTGCCTTCTGTGTAGCTGGTGCAGGGTACTTGTAGTAAACCCATGGTCCTTCTTCACCAGATCCAGTATGCATGTCGAGACAAAATGCTTCCCTTTGGCAGTCTTCATGACAGGGAGATCCTTGTCCCACTACTCCTTGATAAACTTGGCGAAGCATTTCGCCTGACTATCCTTGCATGGGTTGAAGAACATGGCGTTTTTTATGCTTCGGATGTGAAACTTAGGCATTGAACAAAATTCTTGTGGCCGTTTGAAGTATTCCAGCTTTCCATTCATCCTCTTCACAAGATACATTTGTTTCTCTTTGTCATACATCCAACAAGTGACTTCAGATCTTTCGTTACACATATCAAACATGTTACGAGCTCCTGAGGTCCAAGTAACATCATTCTGTTCTGCTGGTACTTCACCCATCCAAGGCTGTTGTACATCAGAAGGAGCAGGAATCCAATCACTCTGTTTGTTGGACCAACTGTCTATCATGTTCCTTAGTGATGCAACTTCCAGTCCTTATGTATTTACGTATTTGTGAGCATACAAATAGTCGACGTAGGGATCTGTGGTGACATTACCACGTATAATGTTTTCAGGTTCTTCATTTGCAGCTACTCCCATAGAAGACCCGGCAATCTCTTCACTTTCTTGTGCCAAAACCGCATCAAATACTGACTCCATCGTGACATTAGTAAAAAAGGGTCTCCCAGACCTGCATCCTTCAGCTCAAACCCATCGGACAAGAAGTTCTCAGGAAGATCCTAAAACAAATCATCATAATTGTTTAGAGCCTTTTCTAAGAAGGATGAATTGCCTGTGTCATCCCCGCCTTCATCATCCTTGGCGGGCTCATAATCCTTTTGACCTGAGGAGCTTATGCCTTGGCCAATATCTCCTCCAACATCATCATCATCATCATCATCATAATCTTTGTCATCTTTCTTGTCATCCACTTTATCATCATCATCATCATCATCATCTTTCTTCTCTTTGTCCTCCTGATCATCATCATCATTTTCTTCATCGTCTGCATGTTTGACTCCTTTAATAACATCAATCTCCTTACACAGTTCTGCATTTTCTTTTTTTAGAAGCTCTATAAACTTCTGATGTTTGTTCATGAGATCACAAACCTTGAGAATCCCATCTTGAAAAGTCTTGATGACACTGTCTTTGGTTGCTGAATCTTGTTCAAGGAGGAACACTCTCTCCTGCAGCCAGACAATATCAACTGACACCTAATCAGGCAAGTATGGTGATGGGGTCTCCAGTGGTGCCTTGCCTTTATCTTTCTTGGCTTTGGGTGGTGATAGTGGTGGTTGACAGAAGTGTATGGGAATTGGGGATTGTGGAGGTGAGACGTGTGTAGGTGTAGGAGATGGTGGTTTGGTTTGGGTGGCTTCAGTGGTGGTGGATGTATGTGGTGGAATGGTGGTTTGGGTGGATGAAATTGGTTTTGTGGATGGTTTAGGTTGAGCGGCTAGCCTTTGCTTTGGTGGTGGTTGAGGTTTTGGTTTTGTGAGTTGAGGGTTTGGTTGTAGTGGTGGTGGTGGTTGTGTCTGAGGTGTGTGAGAAGATGAGGAGGTGCGTGCCATCTTCTTCTTGAGCCTCAGGTCCCTTGCCTGCTTGGACATCATCTTTTGGCGTTTCTTCTTGGGAGATGACTCAGGAGTGGTAACATAATCTGTATCTTGTACTCTTTACGTTCTACCCTAGAGAGTGGTGGAATGAAAGGCTCAGGCTCTCAGATGACCTGTTCATCACCTGATGATGATGATGACTCAGATAATGAGTCCTCTGTAGCTTTACTAGATTTAGCAGTTGTTCTCGTGGGCGGATGATCGTGCTCATCTGCAACAAAAGTAGTTGGAGTGCTCAATTCCTTAGCTTCCTCAACCAAACCCGCGGATAATCTCCCAAACTTTTTGAAAGAGTGAGCTCCAACATAATGTTTCTTTCCCTTTTGTTCATGGTCATATAGGAGAAAATGTCTTCTTTCATCCTTTTGATTCCTAGAGTTCTGACTGTTGGCATGAGATTCTGATGCCGTTTGTTGAGGAGGATCTGGATGAATCTGGGGAATGCAAAGAATCTCTCCTTCCTTTTTCCCTTGATATTAGCATGCATGTCTCGAAAAATAATCTTTGAGTAGTTGAACTCAAGTCCTAATGCAATCGCCACCAGACAATAACTGAGAGTCTTGTTTAGTACGTGGTATGAAGAAGCTTCTTCTCCGTGGGAGGGTAAAGGCCCTCATGCCCTATTCTGAATATTGTGCTTTGAGTCAGCTCCTGATCAAGGTCAGTCGGATCCGTGTCCTTGTCACCAAACTGAAGGCATTCCCTGATGATCTACTCTATTATGATCACCGGTTGTCCTTGAATCTTCCCAATCAAACTCAAGTTTCCGTTGGCATCGGTCCTCTCTGTAATGGAGTTCGAGAAGTCATGAATAAAATAAGAAATGATAAGTGGATGCTCCATAGTAGCATAGTTGACTTGTGAGAGAATCAGTCCGTCTACCATACCCTTGTACATAGCGTGCTTCTCTAAATGATCGCTCAGATAAGCAGACATGTTATGATGAGGAACAAACTTTAACTTAGCCATCTGAAATATAAACGAGCTAAGTTAGTTAAGAATTAAATAAATTAAAAGTCAAAGTTAAAAAGAAATATCTAAGTCAAAAGTCAAACTTAAAAGTCAAAGGGCTCAACGGTCAAATCGAATTTGAAAGTCAAAGTCAAATTGTAGTTCACGAAAACAAGGAGTATTCAAAAATTATAGGAGTTCACAAAATTGAGATAGTACACGAAGATATGTCAGTACACGGAATTTGGTTTTTAAAAATATGTACTCGAAGTCTGGTTGTCGAAAACGTGTGCACGGATTTTTGAACTCGAAATGTTTTACTCAAAATTCAAATTTCGAGTAGTGAAAAACCCCCATATCTCCTTCAATTTTGCTCCTTAAAAATCCAAATTTGTACTCGGAATACTTGGAATTGGTAGGCGACCAACATAGCAAAAGATGGGTTTCCAGTTTTGAGTATTTAGAAGTAATTTGACCAAGATTCCTTCGGTTAACGAACACAAGTACTCGAAATTCATTTTGTTCGATAACTTTTTATTTAAGGGTCAAAATCCTATAAAAATCTATACCTAGGTTCGTGTAAGTGTGATCTATATGGTGGTCGGAGTAGAATTTTGAGATCTAGTCCAGAAAGTCAGATCGCCTCGAAGTATTTATAGGTGATTTCGAGTACTCGATTTCGTGTACTCGAAATCGTGTACAATTATTTCGAATACCACATTTCGAATACTAATTTTTAAAAATTTTCTAACTTAATAAAATAAATTAAAATATAATATAATAAACACAAAAACTTTGGACGAGTTCGAAGTTGAGTCGGGTCAATTTTGTGGTATCAAATATGTATCAGATTTTTGGCCACCTAAAAATAATTTCTTATAGAAACCCAACCTTTAAATAATTATACCCCACCAGTAATTTTTACTCGTTTATCCACAATTCAAAAACAATACTTATGATCCAAAATTTTTTAAAGGTTTTTCTGAAAATCCTTTTCGGAAGTTTATGGGCAATCAAAGAGTTAAACCAGATGTACATGCAACCTATCAATTTCGCAAAATCTTTTGTTTCAAAATTTGATTGTGTTTCAGCAAACTTAAAACGTTTTAACAGAGTTTAAGATGAGAAGAAAAAATAACATATCTATAAGATTAGAGTCAAGAACAAAAAGGGGTTCTATCATCTTTGTGCTCATTGTCATCTTTTATTTTACTGATCTGCAGACACATTCGCCATAACGTCACACATCCAGTTCTTTGCTTACGCAAAACAGAGGATGATTCAGTAAATATTTCTCTCTCTTTGTTTTCACAAAACAAAGAAAATACCCGAGTTTTCTAAAAACGATTTCAAGTTTATCAAAACAAAATCCTGTTTTGACTTAAAGATTTATACATAAAGTCAAACAGTTGTTGCATCTTTCTAGTTATCTGATTTTCCATTACTTCTCACTTATTTACATATATTTATTATTTTGAATGATCATGTCCAATCTTTCTTACTAGGAAAACGTGTTTTAACCTTTTAGTGATTTGTAGTTATCTAAAGTTGTTATTCTTTATAAATTATGTTTATGTAGTAAATTTCTGAGAGTCAGAAATCATTTCAGTTCCCAATTAACAACTTCACCTGACCGTCCAAATAAAATATTTTTGTATTTTTTCTTAGATTGTTGTTTTTGTGAATGGACTCAAGAACCGAAAATATTTTTGTTGTTTTTGTAAATATTCTCCCAGTAAATTTGTGATCTAAATTAGAATAGAACAAAACACAAATTTTATAGTATTTTCAAAAATATTTGAATGAAAACTTATTAGTTTGAGAGAGCCAAGTAGATGGTGGAAGCGGGTTGTGTCGAACGGTTTTGTAAAAATATCCGCTAGATTATCATCTGTGTGGACCTTTACAAGATGGATAAACTTCCGTTCGAAAAAGTCGAGGATAAAGTGAATCCGGATGTCAGTATGTTTAGTTTTGGAGTGTTGTACCGGATTCTTGACGATGGGTAGAGCGGCTTCATTATCATAACATATAGTAGAGTCAAGAAAGTTCAAATCGTAATTGAGAAGCTGTTGTTGCAACCAGATAACCTGAGAACAACAACTTGAGGCAACAACATCCACATCTTCCGCAGTGGAGGTCGACACGGTTGTCTATTTCCTGCATTGCCACGAGACGAGGCGATCTCCTAAGTACTGACATCCACCTGTGGTTGACTTCCTGTCTAAGCTGCAACCACCAAAATAACTGTCAGAGTAAGTAAATAAACTAAACTCAGAGTTCTTAGGATACCACCAACCGAGATGAGGTTTCCTGACGACGAAGCGAAGATCCTCTTGACAACAATCAGGTGAGAGGCCTTTGGATTTTCTTGATATCTGGCACACTAACATTCAGAGAACATAATGTCTGGTCGGCTAGCGGTCATGTACATCAATTAACCGATCATCAAACAGTAAAGGTGCTGGTCAACCTCTTCACCATCAGAATCCGAAGTCATGACGGGACTTGCAGCCATAGGAGTGAAAGCGGGCTTTGAGTCCAACATGCGCACCCTTTGGATCCTGCATTACCTTAAGACACAATAAGCAGGTCATCTCACCTATTGCACTCATCTCAAACTTCTTCTTCATCACAGTCTCAAATTCATTGCACAGCACCGAGCTCGTGAAACCAAAAATAATGTCATCCAAGAAGATTTGGACATGAATCAAATCATCCTTATCTGTGCGAACGAACAATGTCTGATCGATGGCTCCACGGGTATATCCATTTGCAAGCTGATGGTCCGTAAGTGTTGCATACCATGCTCGCGGTTCTTGATGAAGACCGTATAAGACTTTTTCTAGCTTGTAAACATGGTCGGGATATGGCGAAGCCTCGAACCACGGGGGTTGACATACGTAGACCTCTTCCTTTACCTTTCCATACAAGAATGTTTTCTTCACATCTATCTGATAAACTGTGTAGTTCATGTAGGAGGCATAAGCCAGAAAGATACGGATAGCTTCAAATCTTGCGACCGGTGCAAATACTTCTTCGTAGTCAATACCCTCCAGTTGGTAGAAGCCTTGGGCTACCAACCTAGCTTTATTCATTATGATCACACCCGAATCATCCCTCTTGTTTCTGAAGACCCATCTAGTTCCGATTGGCAGTTTCCCCTTGGGCAACGGAACAAGATTCCACACATGGAGCTTCCAAAATTGCATCAATTTTTCTTGCATCGCCTCAACCAGCTTGACTCTTTAAGAGACATCTTTACATTCTTGGGTTCTACCTGCGAAATAAAGCATGAATATAAAAAAAAAATTAATTGGAACTGATTAACAGCGTGTGAGAATTCCTTCAATCAATGTGTTATGAGCTGGAATATATCTGCTCCTAGTAAGAGCTCCTTCTGAAAGATGTCCAATGATGTTCTCCACCAGGTGATTCTTGTTATTGCTTAATGTAGGCACTTCCTCCACAGCTAAATTGTCGAGCAAGTTGCTGATATGAGTTAGTTGATCTTCACTGGAGGAAGAGATGTTGTCAATGGGAGCGGTTTCACTTGTCTCAACTCCAATATCCACACAATTTTCCTCTGGAATGTGGTCTGAGAACAGTGGACTGCCAAACATTTGGTGAGAAGAAGATGATGTTTGATCTGTCTCCGAAGTTGGTTGAACAAACTGAGAGGTCTCCGAATCTGATGGGATGACTTCATTGATCGAAGTAGGCTGAACGGGAGGAACTCGATCATACATGCCTCGCAGGTCAACTGTCAAAAGGTTGTGATCACATGGAACGTAGTCAACCCTGTATTTCGCGTCGTCACTCTTGTAGAAACTGTCCTTAGGATCAGATGGTCCTGCACTATCAGATGAAGTGTTGAAGGGCTGCTCATATGTAGAATCTTACTGAAATAGTCAGTTTGGACTAAAATTGGCATCAGTGTTGTTCATCTCTTGCCAATCAATGTAGTATGACTCCACAATCATCCGGGACTTTTTGTTGTATACCCGGTAAGCAGCTCTCTCAGACAAATAGCCCACGATGTAACACTCATCAGCCTTGTCATCAAACTTGTGATTTGACTCAGTGTGGAGGAGAATGCAAGGACAATCGAACGACTTGAAGTGACCAACCTTCGGCTTCTTATTAAATAATATCTAATAGGGAGACTTCTGATGGCGCTTATTTAGTAGAGCTCGGTTTTGAACATAGCAAGTTGTGTTAACAGCTTCAATCCAGAAGAAGATTGGCAGTTTAAACTATTACAGCATGGTACGTGCAGCCTCGATAAGCGTTATGTTCCTTCTTTCAACAACTCCGTTTCGCTGAGGTGTACGAGCTGCACTATTGTAACATCAGTGCCCGAACAATAATTTCAAAACAGTAGGAAAGTACTGTAGATACTAGTACGGAAAGTGTTCGCATAATATTTTGTGTCAATATTATATGAAACGACTGATGTTAACAGTGCAGAAACTCAAAACTGATAAACAACATACACATGCACAATACTGATATGTTAAACATGATAAATAGTGACCGGATAACTTATGTGTTTGTTAGCTAGGATCTTATTACGTATAAACGTATGTGAGGGATTCCAAACTAAAACCACAACGGACGTCGTTAAATGAATGTTAAACATACAGTATATTCGTGTGAGTGACGATTCCCATGAATATATTTGTAAGTTTAACGTTCTGAACGATATCCTATAACTAGAAAACCATATTGGAAAGTAACGTTGTAGTTGTGTTCGAACGGGTGACGATTCGTACGAATACGCGCGAAAACGATACGATCCGAAAACAATAAAATAAACGTTTTTTTATTTTAAAAAGTAAATAAAAGATAATTAGTTAATTTATTAGGAATTACTACTTTGAAAAGTTTCAGAATTTCCATTCTTATTAAGTTACGTAACGTTATGAAAAAAACGACGAAAACGATGCGTGAAACCGAAACCGAACACACCCGAACGTACCCGGGTTATAAAAGCCCTTCTTTTTTCTTCTTCCTTCACATTTTCAGCCATCTCTCTCCCTCTTGAAACCCAAACCCGTCACCACTCTCTTTACACTTTCTCACCTTCAAACCTTCGTAACTTCTTCATTTCTTCACCAAATTTGACGTTCTAGTAATCCAAACGACCGTGAGAACGAGGAGAACACAAAACTACTGAAGATTAGACTTAAACGAGCTGATGTGGTTGGAGTTTTAGAGAGAAGCTATGGCTTTTGTGGTTTTCTACTATTCCGGTAAGTTAAGCTTCTAAATCGTCTTTATCACTTCAAAACAGTTAGTATAAACACTAAAACGACTCAAGAAAAATGTAGATTGTGAAGAGGTGAAAAAATAGAGCTTTGAATCATCAAAAACGAACCAAAAAGGAGCTCAGACGAGCTGATTGTCGGCTGCTATTGTTTCGGTAAGTTTCTCTCGAACAATAGCAAGTTTTAGCCGATTTTGAAGCCTTAAAACCCAAGGACTTGCACCAAATTGAATTAGGAATCTAAGGAACATTTTAGATTGATGTATGGGTCAGTTGGGAATCGAATTGGAGCTGAATATTGGCAGAAATCGAGTTCAAAAGGGGTTGTTTGTGTTGTTGTTGCTATTCCGATGAACAGCCCTGTTTCAGCTGGTTTAGGACCCTCTAACGACTTAGTATTTGCTCCAATTTTGTCTAGGAACTCAAGAAACATCAGGGGTTAAAGATTAGAAGGGCTGGGAGTGGTTAAAACCTGGGTAAATGGCTATATTGATGGCCTAAAGGCTGCCCAAAGTGAAACCGTTGAGCCCATAGTGCTGGCAGGTTAGGGGCTGTTCCATCGATAATAGACAAACCATGGCTATTGGTATTGATTTGGGGGCTGTTGATACTAACACTCGATCATTTTCCAAGTGATTTTAACTTCGAACCAACCAAACCCAGCAAGAATTGAGTTCATTAGAAAGGTTTGAACATGGGTTAGTCGATTGTGAGCCATTAGGATTTCCAAGTGTTTAAACCGGTTGTGTTGTTCATCGAAACTAAGTTTTTCAAACTAAAATCTTTTCTAAACTAATCTAGCATTTAAATAAGTGTTTCATGTAATTAATTGGGCTTAAAACACCTAAGTTTGCTTAATGAGATACAAAGTGAAATTGTTAACATCAAAAATGGTCCAAGTTGACTATTTTGAATTGTTAGCCGATTTTAGGGTCATCAAACCTAATAGTTTTCCACATTCAATATATCTAAATCATTTTAAACATATCAATTCAAGTTTAGTCATTAAATTGGGCTACCACGCATGGGTTGTGAATGATGAAAAGGTTAAGGATCAAGGATAGTTAATCAGATGAAACTTAGTATGTTAGCCGAATGGATGCAAATCAAATACAAAGGTTTTTTTCGAAACAAATAAGATAAGTACATTGAGTGTGTCAAATTGTTTCGAATATAAAGAACTTAGAACACGTAGGAATGCTAAGGGAGGTCAAGAAAGTAACCAAGTATGAATATGTTGTCTCTATGGGTCAGCACTCAATACTTAGTGATCACACGCAATTGTGTAATCAACATAGATTGTTCGAATTAAACGATCTAATGTAAGATATACAGTAGGGTGAACAAAGAGCATAGTTGTAACGAAGATCTAATGAGGGACTTGGAGTTAATCAAGTAAGATTAACTTAAGTTCTAACAAATTTAATTTACATTTTTCATAAAAAAATTACTTATGTTTTTACTAAAATATAACGATTTATAAACTTAAACTTTTAAAACATAAATAAGATTTTGTAAATGACGATTTATTTAAAAGTTGTGTATCCTATTAGTATAAACCTTAAGTAAATAAGGTTTAGTTGTTATTAACTGACAGATAAGGGTTCATAGAGGGTATGTAACGTAGAATAATTATTGAAATCTTAGTAACACTAGTAAGTATATAGGACACTTCGTCGCACACCGAGATCGAAACCCTATATACGTAAAATAATAAATACATGTAATATTTAAATCATAATAAATCAACAAAGGTGCTGAAGATACTTAAATTACAACAAACGAGCGCACATATTTTCTTGGTTGAATCATAAGAGCTGCAACACAGGTGAGTTTATTGCTCCTTTTCTAAACATTTTTGTTTTATCAACGTGGGGCTGAGAAGCATTCGTAAATTATTTTCCTTTAAATACATTTTTACTTAAGTGGTTTTAAATTGTATATGTTTTGTATGTATAATTTTTATCCTAGAATATGTCTAGGTAAACTTATTTCAGATTTCGTAAAGGATTATTTGCTTATCATAAGCGGGTAATTGTTTCCTTTTAAGTACTATTTTAAACGATCTATTTTCAAAGATCAAATCATTGTCAGGGGAATGTCTGGGAAATGTCAAAGATAGCATGTGCCAATCCTATATTTCAAAAGATGTCTTAGCTAGACTGATTGAGTTTAGGACGCATGTTTGATGATATTTACAGAATCCCCAAATCATTTACAGAGGAATATCTGGGAAATATTCAAAGATAGCGTGTGCCAAAGAATTGAACGATCAAGAACGAACAAGAACGATCATTAAAATTCTATATTTCAAGACGTCCTAGCTAGACTGAACGATCATTAGGACATAGATTTTAATTAAATGTTTAATTATTCATTTATTTAAGCATTTTGATTAATTATTTCCACATTTTTCGTGGCATTGTTATGTGTATGATGTTGGTTGAGGTTGTTATTTCGGATTGTTCAAAGTTTATCATTTTCAGAATGTTCAAGGTTTTCAGTTCAGTGTGTGGGGTGAAACGGTTAATTATCATTAACAACAATGTACTATGTGGTTCGGTATGTGGTGGGATGTCGGCTGGGGTTTGTCCCCAACGTATGCTCTTTATATAAGCATATTTGACTGGATAGTATAGATGGTTGTTGGTGAGGTTAAGGTTGTCATTCGGACAGGTCTTGTACAAATTCAATTTTCAATAACAAAACTATACGAACTCACCAACCATGTTTTGACTTTGTTTACTTACAAGTTTTCTCAGGTGACGTACAAGACTAGATTAAGACTTCATGATGCATACTAGGATGCCCAGATAGTGGACTAGCTTTTGGAAGCACACATTTTGCTTGTAGATGATGAATCAGTTTAATATCTTGTACAGTTACAAGATAGTTGACTCATGATTCTATTGAATGTGTTGCTTAGTTAAATTATCAAATATAACAGTTGTAACTTAACTTTGAACCTTCTAGTTAACTATTGTTGTGCTTTAGTTATTCTCATATGTTGTGCTATGTATACAATTTGATCACTCTGATTATCATCCCGATAACATGCCCCACAACCATTCTGCCCGACGGGACATTCGATCCGGCCCGCCGGCTCAGGGTGTGACAACTATACTATCGAGCAATCCCTTTCTCATCGCAAAAAGCCATAAGAGTCTGATTTCTAAATTCAGTGCCGTTGTCAGTTCTAAGCATCTTAACCTTTAAATTCTTCTGATTTTCGATCAGGGTGATAAACTTCTTCAGAATCTCTGGTGTCTCATCTTTCTTGGCCTATTAAAAACACCCAAGTAAATCTGGAATAACCATATGTTAAAACAAGTGACTATGATTTCTTCCCAATGCTCATGACATTAACCGGTCCAAAGAGATCCATATGGAGAAGCTACAGAACTGATGAAATTGAGTTAAACAATCTGGGCTTGTGGGGTCTTTTGTGGTGCTTCCTCTTGACACATCCGATGCACTTTTCAATTGTAGAGAAGTCCTTAGAAGGTAAACAAATGACATGATATCCTTAGCCAGTCTATTGAGACACTTCAAGTTGTCATGACCTAGTCGACGATGCCACAATAAACAGTCAGTCTCTGATGCCTTAGAAAACAAGCAAGATGCATTTCTCCAGTACGACAAATCCGGGCTTCAAGATAAGAGACTCTTTGTTTATGAGGTGTGTTGAAAAGCTCCTATCACAATTCTGAGAAACACTCAACAAGATGTGGTTGAGTTCTTCAACATAGTACACATCTTCAAAACTTAGAGTTCCATTAGTAACCGTGCCCTTCATGCTGATTTTCCCACCTTTGTCTCTAGCAAACGAGACGTATTCTCCATTAAATGGCGTGACTTCATGCAACTGAGAAAAATCCCGAGTCATATGCCGGGAACAAGCACTATCCATGTACCAAACATTCTTCAGATTATTTCGTCATCCCTGCAATGTACACACACATTTAATGAGAAATGGGTACCCACATCATAACAGATTTAGGTACTTGCGAAACTTTGGGCCCTTTCTTGATATTTCCCTTGGGCTTGTCTGATTTGGCCCTAACATTCATGGGCCTGACACCACTGCCATGATCAATTGGTTTTAAATCGAGGTTTCAGATGGGCTTGTTCTTCCACTGTGGTTTGCTTTCAGATTTAGAAACCTTTGATTTTTGTTTATGAAAACCAGATTGATTTTGCTTTGTAGGTTTGGCCCTTTTGTGACATTTCATTATTTACTTCCTAAATTCATGAATTAACATTCTAATTAACTAAATCATGATTGAATATATATACATATATATCTATATATATATATATACACATGTGACTGTGTATATATGTAAGGAAATTACAAGATGAAACAAATCACAAATGACGTTGCGTAGAATTGCCGAATTACGCAAAATTTCTATAATAATGACCAAAAACCAAATTCACGGGCCTGAAATTAAATTAATATAAATTATATGATGAATTAAAATGAAATAAGTGATAACATAACGAAATCAAAGAATCCCTAAGTTCGATAAGTCAAATTGCGAAAATCTGCGAAAAGGCAATTCGGCATGCGTAATTGGCAAATTCATGACAAATTGAACTTCCTAATCACATTATAATCATAATGGGATGTAATTGGAAAGCATGACAATGATAAATGATCATTATTAGCAATTCCCGAAATTATATGCGAAAAGCCGAACAAACAATTGCAAAAATGGCAAAATCAAACAAAAACCCTTTATTTTCTTCCATGTTTATCCTATATCCATGTCTATCACATCTCATCTAACTAAAATCAGATAAATATAGAAGAAATGACATGGCTAAACTTGGAGAACAAGTATGTCCAAATAAATACAAAAATTTTGACTTTGGTTAAAATTTCAACACCATTCTTTCCTTCCCCAAGCCTCCAAACTCGACCAGCCCCTTCCTCATCACTTCTGGAACCTTAAACACCCTTCAAACATCAGTTCTAATCAACTCCAAGTCCAAGATCAAGTGGAACCAATAATCAAGCTCCAAAAGTTGGATTTTTGGTGATTTTCAAGCCAATCCTTGGCCAAGTAAGTTTTAAACTCAATCCTTGGTTATAATAGCTTCTTATGACTTAAACAAACATTTTTGGATGTTCGGAGAAGTTTGAAAATCATTAGAATTCAAAAACCCACTGAAAAGGGTGTTTTGTTAAAAACCCAGATTTTTTGAAGTTGTCAAAATTGAGATTTTTCTTCACAAAACTATATATATATATGTTAAAAACTAGGATCTGGAAATTTTGGCCCAGAGAAAGTGCAAAAAAATCGAGTCTGGCTCACAAAAAACCGTGGATGGCACATAGTTGGTCGCAGCGGCCCGGACGCGGCCTAGCGCGGCACATGCGCGGCCCCAACAAGACACGGGATGCAGCCCCTATACCAGGCCATCCTCGAGCCACACCGGCCAAGGCTAAAGGCCAAGGCTATGGCCCCCGGCCTGGCCACTGAAACACCACCTCAGGCCCCCGAGCCACCATCGGGCGACCGCCGCCAAGCACCTGTCACCGCCGAGCCACCACCGAGCCGTCTCCGCACCGCCGTCGCCGGCTACTGCCGGACTCTGGCCAAATTCCGGCCAAAAATTCCGGCGAGGGTAGCCGCCAGTTGAATATTCCGGCGAATATTCCGGGCAAAGGGAATATTCCGGCAGAAACCCTAGTTTTGTCCGTTTTGCGTTCTGAACTGCGTTTCACGCTCTGGTTCGCAATCGGATGATCCTTTTTAAATACAAAAACATATTCTCAATTGATTTCTCGTTTTCGGACTCGATTTCACGAACCATTTAGCAATCCGATGACCTGATTTTTATCTGATTTCTAATTAACACTCCGGTTTCAATACATGACTTAATTCAATCATTGAAATTCAATACAAAAACATATTCTCAATTGAATTCGCATTCTGAACTCGATTTTGCAATCAATTTCATAACCGGAGAACCCGATTTTTGATCTAAAACTCGGGGATTGGTATTACAATAACATTATGGTTACATAATTCAACTACAATGACATGATTATATGTTGTCAGTGCATTTCAACTCTTGTTTGATGATTACATGAAAATTGTACCATGCTATCGTAAAATTCCTCACATAACAACTATAATCAATAAACACATGAGGAGCCGAATGATAACAATGATAGTACTATCGGGCTGACAACCCCATTCACGGATAGATAGCGTTTACCCTTTTATGAATGCCTATTACCATTTATTATATTACAAGATAACAGCTTAATGCAACGATAGGCAGTAAGAGTGAGGCTAAGGTCTTACCTTCGGGTATTACCGCTAATTACATTAAAGTCACATAGGCTTTGGTTATAGGTTTTCATGGCGAATCATATTCATATGGTTGTGTATGCCTTCATATTCAACATGTCATAACATATCATATCATGTTATCATATCTATGAACTCACCAGCATTCTTGCTGATCTTTTGTATTACAAAACCTTTTTCAGGAAGGAGGTAACAAGTGCGAAAGTGAGGATGCACGATTACAAGACACGTTTAGTAACTTATAACTGGTTAATGTCGTTTAAGGATGTTGAAACTTGTATATTATTTTAATTATGATGTAATATATAGTGTGTATGGTTTGCCATGTATGTATGATACCAATGTAACAATCAGTCACACCCATCTCTGCGACCTCACCATCAAGCTTCCGCAACATGTTACGACAGTTACTAACTTCATGCGTAATTCAGTGACTATAGCAGGTAAAGTGAGAGATGGGGGTGTGACAGGTTGGTATCAGAGCCATGGTTATAGGGAATTACTTTAATTGGAAACCTAGTCTATAACCTTAGGCTCATGTGAACACACACAGAGTGCCAGGAGACATGCATTTTCGTCATGTGCATAAAGTATGATGTGTCACATCCCGAGCTGATGGGACGGATCGACTTCCCCGCCAGGCGGAGGTTCTCAGGGCGCGATATCGTGAGTGACAATCGTGATGATCGTGATGATCAGATTTTTTACATAGCATCAACATTGAGATTAACAAAAAGAACAAATAACATTTAAATAGGATTACAAAGTTAAATTATGACTGTTAATGTTTGATAATTTAACTAAGTAAACCTATCAAAAGAATCAAATGTTTTCTATCTTGTATCTGTACAAGATATCAAAATAACTTCACAACGTTCATCAAAACATGTGCTTTTCAAAATATACTAGGTCCTCTAACTGGGCATCCTAGCATGCATTCCTTAACCTTAGCTTAGTCCCGTACGTCACCTAAGAAAGCATGTAAGAAAACAAAGTCAACACAATGGTTGGTGAGTTCATATAGTTTAGTAGTTGAAAAATAGCTTTAGCAAACCTTTTCGGTAACAACCTTAACCTCATTAACATCAGATGTAATATCCAGATCGGTATGCTTATATATAGGGCATACGAAAGGGTCGAGCCTACAACCTGCCCAGACGCCATCCTACCACATACTAATCCACAAATGACACTGTTATTAATGATAATTAAGCGTTTTACCTACCATCCAATTCCATCATGGTTTCAAGCATCCTGTTTAGAAGTTTAAGATATGCACCCAATAGCATTTACAAAACCCTTTCGGTAACAATGTTAATGTCATTAACATCACATGTAATATCCAGATCGGAATGCTTATATATAGGGCATACGAAAGGGTCGAGCCTACAACCCTCCCAGACGCCATCCCACCACATACTAATCCACATGTGACACTGTTATTAATGATAATTAAGCATTTTACCTACACCCCAATCCCGTTTCCATCGTAGCTTTAGCATACTGTTTAAAAGTTTACAAGTTTATAGCATTCACATAACTCGGCGTTACGTATACTGTACACGGATACTAGTTTCGCATTTACGTAGTTTAGCATTTACGAATCTCATGCATGGGTACAAGCTTTGCCCTAGCATGGTTTAGCATTCACGTGGCCCATGGTTAGATACAAGCTTTGCTCTAGCATAGTTTAGCCATTACGTATCTCATGAATCGATTCTAGCTTTGCATTAGCATAGTTTAGCATTCACGTATCTCATATATGTAGATACAAGCTTTGCTTTAGCATAGTTTAGCATTCACGTATCTCATATATGTAGATACAAGATTTGCATTAGCATAATTTAGTATTCACGTATCTCATATATAGACACAAGCTTTGCATTAGCATAGTTTAGCATTCACGTATCTCATATATAGAAACAAGCTTTGCATTCGCATAGTTTAGCATTCACGTGTCTCATGCATAGATACCAGTTTTGCATTAGCATAGTTTGGCAATCACGTATCTCATGCATAGATACAAGCTATGCCTTTAGCATATAATCATAGCTTGTAGCATTTAGCATCTAGTATTAGCATATAGTTTGAGCATACAGTTCATAGCATTCACATTAGCATATAGTTTAGCATGTAGCTTGTAGCATTAACATTTAGTATTAACATATAGTTTAGCATGTAGTTTGTAGCATTAGCATTAGCGTTAGCATAAAGTTTAGCATGTAGCTTGTAGCATTAGCATTAGCATCAGCATATGGTTTAGCATGTAGCTTGTAGCATTAGCATTAGCATATAGTTTAGTGTGTAGCTTGTAGCATTTGGATTAGCATCGAGTTGAACCATGTGGTTCATGGCATTAGCATTAGCATTTAGTTTGAGCATGTAGCATATAACATTAGTATTAGCATTAGCATATAGCATTAGTATTAGCATTAGCATATAGCATTAGCACTTAGATTAAAGCATTTGCTCTTAGTTGTTTAACCTTGCGAGCCATAATCTCCAAAGATTCTTAGATAAAGTATAAATGTCCGTCCAATTGAATTTCTTCAACTGTTATGATGAGAGCGATTCGTCAGTACGGCATTTCTTCAAGTTCGAGATGTGAAACACGTCATGCACACCACCGAGATCATCCGGTGATCTTCGTCTGTACACCACAGGACCAATAGGTTCGATGATCTCGAACTGTCCCACGTATGGTGGTGCTAGTTTGCCTTTCTTTCCAAAACGGCTACGCCTTTCCATGGGGATGCCTTTCCAAAACGTTTGTCGGCATAGCTCTTTTGTCAGCTTCGGGTGGCTTGTAGCCTTTGTTGAATTTGAGCAATTTTATCAGTAGTTTCTTGAATAAGTTCGGGCCTAGTTATTCGATTATCTCCCACTTCAGACCAACAGATCGGTGATCGACATTTTCTACCATAAAGAGCCTCGAACGGTGCACATTCGATTCTATTATGATAACTGTCGTTCTAGGAGAATTCGATTAGTGGTAAATGAGAGTCCCAATTCCCACCAAAGTCTAAAACACAGGTTCTCAACATGTCCTCCAGGGTCTATATAGTACGTTCGCTCTGACCGTCCGATTGTGGATGGTAAGCTGTACTCGGATTCAAGTGCGTCCCTAGATATTTCTACGATTATTGCCAAAAACTTAATGTGAACCTGTTGTCTCTATCTGAAACGATGGACAATGGTACACCGTGACATACCACTATCTCGTTGATGTATAGTTTCATCAGTTTATCTATCGTGAAGGTCTCACGCCTTAGCAAGAAATGTGCAGATTTTTGTCAATCGATCATTGATGACCCAAATGGTATCATGACCACTGGGAGTGCGGGGTAGCTTGGTATTGAGATCCATTGCTATTTGTTCCCACTTCCAGAGCGGGATCTCAGGTTGTTCCAGTAACCCTGACGGCTTTTGGTGTTCCGCCTTTACCCTTGCACACATAAGGCATCGACCGCCGCATTTGGCTATGTCCTTCTTCATGCCCGGCCACCAATAACAATATCTGTAAGTCTCAGTACATTTTATCGTCGCCTGGATGCACTGATTATCGGGTTACGTGTGCTCTCTCGAGAATAAGTTTTCTCGGTTCATCTACCGTAGGAAATCCACCCACTATTTTGGTAGGAGGTATTCCATCCGGTTTGTCTCAAGCTATCTTTATGCTCTACAATTTGACACACTCCATAAAGTTTTCTTATGTGACTCTCAAGACTCTAGGTCTTGATCGTCCGACCTAGATCTTCGTCTTGTATTCGCAACTGGTTCTCCTGGTCTACTTTTCTAGTTTAGCTATGATCCCAGCACAGTTCTAACATTCATCTTGCCCTAACATCCTAGAACCGGAGTTTTCTAAATCAATTGATTCGAATTCTATGAGGTCTGGGTGAGAAAATGGTAGCTTACACACTAGCTTTAGCATTTTAAGTTCCTACGGGCCTTTATTTCTCTAATTAGATAAATTTCTTTTCCTAACTATAGTATCTAGACTGTAATTAAGAATCACCTTATCTTTATTTATTTACGTAACGCTCATTTGACCTAAGGTTTCCTTAGGTTTCTATTCCTATTATCTTATTTGCACCGAACTTCCTTACAGTTTCCTTGGATTTATTGTTTCTAAAGCGACAATAGGGTATGCATTTCAAATTAACACGTCAATAAATAATTTAACGTAACAGGATGAAATATGCATACCTATGGGGTCATCCCACCCCAAACTTGCATCAGAAGCTGGTAAAGTAACCATTTCCTTAGAATGCGCAGGATCTGCTGAAGATACCCTGACGGGGCAGTCTCGTGCAATGTGTTCGGACATTCCGCACACATAGAAATCCTTGCTGTGTCGAGGAAGGGGATATGTAGTGTTTCCAGGGTTCTGATTATGAGTTGAGGGATTATTACAATCACGACTCCATTGTCCCTTCCTCTTGCAATTCAGACAATGTTTGCACAGTTTATTCTCAGCATGATGAAGATTGCACGTGGCACATAAAGGAAATTTGCCAGCATTATGTTTGCATACTAATTCCATAGAAGATCTGCATTGATGATCCCAACGGCCCTTCTTATAACAACGGGTGCATTGTTTACATGGGTCATCAGCACGGTGGTGATAGTGGCAACTAGTGCAAAGAGGGGCCTTTCCAGCATAATGCTTACGAACATCTGACTCCGGAGTAACGGCCGTTTGGCGAAGGGGAATGGCCTCCGTGTAGATTATACGATCTCTTGATTTCTTAGAACGACACCGCTTTTGCTTCTTGCCTGTTTCGCCTTGCACCAATCCTTCAGTTCCCGGGATTGTCTTCGAATAGCATCGAGTGTTCTCGTCACCGTTCATGACTTGAGTGATGATTCCAGGGAGAACCTTCATCAACTGTTCAGTGACTAGTGTTGCGAGTGCAACGGTTGTTGGGTCCATCTCGTGTGTAAGAGAAGGTGGTGATGGTTTTCTTCTTGGTGACATTCTGCTTATACTAGAAAGAACATCGGTTAGCGAAATAACCAAATGTAAAAGACACAATGCAAGCTTAAATCCTATGTTCTCTATGTGGGGTTCCTAATTATAGTATAGGCCAAACTGTTTAAGTAAATGACCTATTATTCTCTATAACCTTGAGCTCTGATACCAATCTATCGCACCCCGAGCCGGCGGGACGGATCGACTTCCCCGCCGGCCGGAAGGTTATCGGGGCGCGATATCATGAGTGATAATCGTGATAATCAGATTGTTTACATAGCATCAACATTGAGAATAACTAAAGCACAAATAACATTTAACTGGCATGACAAAGTTAAATTACAACTGTTAATGTTTGATAATTTAACTAAGTAAATCTATCAAAAGAATCAAATGTTTTCTACCTTGTATCTGTACAAGATATCAAAATAACTTCCTAACATTCATCAAAACATGTGCTTTTCAAAATCTACTAGTTCCTCTAACTGGGCATCCTAGCATGCATTCCATAACCTTAGCTTAGTCCTGTACGTCACTTGATAAAGCATGTAAGAAAAAAAGTCAAGACAATGGTTGGTGAGTTCATATAGTTTAGTAGTTGAAAAATAGCTCTAGCAAACCTTTTCGGTAACAACCTTAACCTCATTAACATCACATGTAATATCAAGATCGGTATGCTTATATATTGGGCAAACGAAAGGGTCGAGCCTACAACCCGCCCAGACGCCATCTCACTACATACTAATCCACATATGACACTTTTATTAATGATAATTAAGCGTTTTACCTACCATCCAATTCCATCATAGTTTCAAGCATCCTGTTTAGAAGTTTAAGATATGCACCCAATTGCATTTACAAAACCATTTCGGTAACAACCTTAATCTCATTAACATCTATCCAGATCGGTATGCTTATATATAGGGCATACGAAAGGGTCGAGCCTACAACCCGCCCAGATGCCATCCCACCACATACTAACCCACATATGACACTGTTATTAATGATAATTAAGCATCTTACCTACACCCCTATTCCGCTTCCATCGTAGCTTAAGCATACTATTTAAAAGTTTACAAGTTTATAGCATTCACATAACTCGGCCTGTACGTATACTATGCACGGATACTAGTTTCACATTTACGTATCTCAAGCGTGGGTACAAGCTGTGCACTATCATAGTTTAGCATTCACGTAGTCCATGGTTAGATACAAGCTTTGATCTTGCATAGTTTAGCCATTACGTATCTCATGAATCGATTCTAGCTTCGCATTAGCATAGTTTAGCATTCACGTATCTCATATATGTAGATACAAGCGTTGCATTAGCATAGTTTAGCCTTCACGTATCTCATATATGTAGATACAAGCTTTGCATTAGCATAGTTTAGCATTCACGTATCTCATATATAGACACAAGCTTTGCATTCGCATAGTTTAGCATTCACGTGTCTCATGCATAGATACCAGCTTCGCATTAGCTTAGTTTGGCATTCACGCATCTCATGCATAGATACAAGCTTTGCATTTAGCATATAATCATAGCTTGTAGCATTTAGCATCTAGTATTAGCATAAAGTTTGAGCATACAGTTCATAGCATTCGAATTAGCATATAGTTTAGCATGTAGCTTGTAGCATTAGCATGTGGTATTAACATATAGTTTAGCATGTAGTTTGTAGCATTAGCATATAGTTTAGCATGTAGCTTGTAGCATTAGCATATGGTTTAGCATGTAGCTTGTAGCATTAGCATTAGCATATAGTTTAGCATGTAGCTTGTAGCATTTGCATTAGCATCGAGTTGAACTGCGTAGTTCATAGCATTAGCATTAGCATTTAGTTTGAGCATGCAGCTTATAGCATTAGTATTTGCATTAGCATATAGCATTAGTATTAGCATTAGCATATAACATTAGCACTTAGATTAAAGTCTTAGCTTTTAGTTTTTTAGAATAAGTGTAACAAGCACGAGAATTAGTATTAGCATTATGAATAAATATAAAAGCATTTATAAAACATTTAAATACTTGTTTAAAATGTATAACATGCTTCTCAGTCCCGAGGTAAAACAAATTAGTTTGAAAAGGGACAAATGAACTCACCTTGCTGTTGATGTGGTTGACTAAGTATAAACAAGAATGCACGCGCTCATTGTTGTACTTGTGGTTGTTATCAAGGTCCTGTATTGATTTCACGTTGTATGTAATCTATAAGTCTAAGTTGTAGTGCTTTGTGTATGTGTATATGTTAGCCCTGGAGTTGGCTAACACTTAGTGGTGTTGGTCATCATTCGGCCTCGTTTGGTAGTTAAGGATTGGACTCCCACATAACCACTTACGTTGTTATTATGACAAGCCTTTATGTTATATATTAAGCTTTAAATCATTATTGAAATCTTAAAACTTTGTCATTGTGTGCTATTTGTTTTGATATGAGACTTAGTATGTAAACCCAATCAATCCCACCACCTTTGTAGTTTTCATTTGTATATCCCATGCATATTATCATCCACATATGTTATAATCAATGAGCAGGTTTACGTTTTTGTTTCCGTTTAATGCATGTGGGCCGAATGATAGGTCGGGCTGAACAAGGAGTGGGCCAAGGTAGTCACATGGGCAAATTGTTTGTTCTTGGTCCGATTAATTAGACCAACTATGGCCATGGGCCGCATGGGATGATATGGACCGAGGGCAATCTATTGGGCCGAAAGGGTATGAGTCTGGGCCGGTTGAACTTGATCCAAACGCATGCACTTTGGCCGAATAATTTTACACGGTCGGATGAGTATGTGTATGGCTGAAACAAGGTGGTCCACTCGAATTGATGCACGACCCCTAGATCCAGCGAACCTCCAGGTTGAGTGACTCCCATGTTCGGCTAACCTAAAATTCTCCCCAGGCTAGGGTTCGGAAGCCACCCTCCATCAATATGAGGGTTCGGCGAGTGGAGGTTCGAGGTGAAAAGTTTCGGCCAAGGACAGGAGGTTCGCAGCTTCTTCATAGGTTATGTGACAATCCGGTATTTCCGGATTAACCATGTTAGTCAAAATTTAACACAAACAATACGAAATTAAACAAAATCAAACTAGAAGGGTTAAAAATAAACAAAACAAGCTTTGGAATGTTAAACTTTCAAGAATTAATCTTACAATTGACTAATGAAGTTAAATTTTGACTTCTTCATAGGTTCTGTGATCATCCCCGCTATTTCTCGCATGTTGCGGATTTCACGCTCCATGCGTGCAACAAAAGCAGCAAATGCCTGTTCCAATGGATATCCAAGAGCAGGTAACGTCCAAAGGTTATTAGCAGTGTTGGCAGTTGGTGGTGGTGGCACTCGTTCTTCCCACACCCAGCTGCGTATGAGATCAGGAAACCATTGCCAATATTGGTTGTTCCCCCTTTGTTGAACATGTGTTTCCTCCCCATAGTGGATCGTATCATCCACTGGTTCGATGCTCCTTGTCATGATTTCTGACAATGCTACTACTTGTCCCCCAGTGTGAGTAGGTGTAGATGATGATGCTATGTCTGTTACAAGATGCCATATGTAAATGCATATAAACTATCGTGTAAGTAAGTGTCTAATGTCTAACAGTTATAGTCTAAGTCTACAAATGCAAACCTAGTTCGCTATAACCAATGTCTCTGATACCAATCTGTCACACCCCCAAATTTTCAAGTAACAGAATTATACCGTTTGGGAACGTGACAAACCAGGATCTCAGATCATTAGACATAACGAAGACCTCTATATGAATTTCAAAACATATGTTGGTCTAAAACTGTAATATCAAAGTTTCAATGTTTGCGGAAGCGTTTTAAAACCAATAACAATACGTAACGGTTTGAAAATGTAAAGTACAATTTCAAAAACATTCCATGTCTTAATTGAACAAAACTAAAACACTTGAACTGAAATGCATGCATGAGACTCAACATCCTAGTCCCTGCTTGTCCTTGCTTGTGTCTTAGTGTCCTGAGAAAACATGTAAATCAAGTCAACACAATGGTTGGTGCATACACAGGTTTAAGCATTCACAATGTTCAAAACAGCAGTTTGAATATCAAGTTTGTAGATAACATAATCACACATGCATAGTCATGATAGATAGTCATTTGTACTATTTACATAAGTGGTCGACACCGAAGCTGACGAATTGCCATGCTATAGCATGTTTTTGCCTTAACACTATTGTCTAGCACGAACAATAGTAATGTGTGTGTTTGGTCAGTCAAACACCTGCGTAGATCCCATCTACCAAGTGAGGTTTGTCAAACCCAATAGATCTATCTTCAACTACCACGCTTTGCGCTACGGCAAATTAAACGGTTCGAAATGGAAGGCTTTGTAATGCTATGTTTGCACTTAATGTAAACAGCTAACTCATGCAAGTGATATGTATCTAAAAGCGTTTGTTGCACATGTTTTCTCCCCCAAAACAGTTAAAATAAGAAAGGGGCCGTGTACGCACCTTTGATTGTTGCAGAATGATCAAACACTCATGAACTCCCGTAGAAAATCCTCTACGAATAATCTGTGTTTTAACAATTACATTGTGTTATTCGGGATGTCATTTTGTGCTTGAAATTACATACGTGTCAACACCCGTATGTTAGACTTGTTAGAAATGTGTATACATGTGCACGTGTGTTTTTGAAATCGTTTACTTAAACCGTATAAGTATATATACGATTTTATCAAAATATGCGTAATTATACGCGATTATGGTTCCGGGTAAAAATATGAATTTTATCGTTTCATATTGTTCGTATTTTCATTTCGGTTCCAACGCAATTTGAACGGATCGAATTGGAGTTAAAACGAAGAAGTTACGATTGAAAAACCAAAAATTAGTTTATTTGTACAAAACCGGTGGAGGTGTGGCTCGAACCCACGACCCCCCTGACTAAACATACACACACAACCAACTCCTCTGCGATTGATTTCGCAACAAAACTCTGATTTAATTGTTTTTATCCATCAGTTCATGGTTTCTCTTTGGTCAACCCAACCGAACCCAATTGGGTTCGAATAGACCCACCATTCGACCGAATTCGAGCACCCACCCTTAGGGCTTTTATTCCCTTGGTTGAAGCGCATCAAATGGTAATTTCAATTTGACTCCTGATTAATTTCTTATGTCCCAATCGATCCCGAATACAAGTACTTTGACCGGCACACCCTTAGATCCAATTAGACCAAATTCAATTTTGTTAAGCCTCAAATTCATAGGGCTTTCCATCACAAGATCAAACCGAACCCAAGGGTATAGTTTAATTGAACTTTTAATGTCAATTACTTAGAATTCCCCAATTCGTCCTTCATTTGAAAACGTGAAATAGGTTCATGTCTAATTCAAGATTGTTTGATCAAATTAACATATGGTTTTCATTAGAGTGATAAATTCGAAACTATCTGTATAGTTTAATTTGATTTGTGTGCTCGTTTGTATTAAAAACCCCGAACCGTTTCCCTTTTGAACCTTTGAAACTTGAAATCATCCGATTAGATGTTGTTTGTTAGAAAAATCATATAGCTTTCGTTCCATGGAACATCACGAAGCTACTTATATGCTTTAATTTGATTTATAATTAGGTTTGAGCAGAAACCCCCAAATTTGTATTCGTGATGAACCCTAATATTCGAATTCTAATTATTCGATATTAGAACTCGAAATTAACTTGGGTTTACACTTAGTCGGACCTTTTAGGATGTGTTGAAGAAGATTCTTACCTGGTTGGGTTTCAATTTGATGTAGTTCGACTAAAGGGGTTGATGTTCGGCCGACTAACAATCAAATATTCTATCTCGACCTTCTTGGATGAAATTGTTGTAAGCACAGGAGCCTAAAAGTGCCGATTAGTGTTTTTAGAGCTTCAATTGTGAAGAATTCAACCGATTATTATGAGATTGATGTGTAGTGAGACGGTTTCACCTCCTTAGAGTCGTTTTAGGTTTAATTCACAAATTAATGTTACAATAACGTATATTGGCAGTTAATGATCATCAAAGTAATGATTATGATTGATTTAATTCGGGCATAACTTAATTTTAATATGAAATTCGAATTTTTGTTGTAAAATCACATGAATTTTGACCTTGTAAGTCAAAATTGTTGATTTCTCGATGTTACAAGCTTAATCCTTGTAATTTAAGTGTTTTTGGACTGATTTCGTTTAATTCTAATCCCCCAGGTTTGATTTTGTTCGATAACATTTCATTTCGGTTTATTCTAAAATTAACGGAGTTAATCCGAATTGCCGAATTGTCACTAATTAGCTACTTAAAACATTCTTGAACTAAATAAATCCTTTTGGGCCTCATAATTACAATTAGGCCTACCTTGGGCCTCACTGGGCCTACCTAGACCTCATTGGGCCTACTCTGGCCTTATTGGACCTACCTAGACCCCATTGGGCCTACTCTGGCCTTATTGGGCCTACCTTGGTTCATTGGGCCTACATTTGTCTTGTTGGGCCTGTGATCTCACTATTTTCAGTTACCGAGGTTAATTCGAAAAGTCGGATTGTCACATCATCCCCTTGTTGAAGGAATTTTCGTCCCGAAAATTAGTAAATGTTAGGAGTAGTTAGGAAACTACTTACGAGTTTAAATCGTACGTGTTAGTGTGGTTTGATCATTCCGTGTGCTTGTGTGTACTCACACACAAAATTTAATGCTTGCAACATCACAACTAAATGTGATCGTTCAGTGTGACTGTTTGTGTGTACACTAGTTAGTTCACCTAACTGTGACTGTTTGTATTTGATCATACTGTGCTGTGTAACCTCACACATAGTGAGTGTCTGTAACTGTTTTTACTATGCAACCCCGCACATAGCAAAATGTATGTAACTAATCATGCATGTACTACCATAACATGTAACATATGAAATGTAGCACATAAAATTTATAAAATGTAATGTAGCACAAATGTTTGTGACAAAACCAATTGAATAAAGTGTTTGTATACTGTACTATGTAATCTCACACATAGCAAATGTTTGAATGTAGTCGACAAAATAGAAACTTCCAAAATTCATGTGTACCTGTAAATTCACGATTACATGGGCCCCTGTACTCGTCAGTTTACCTTACACAATTATTCTGGTTCCTTCTATTTGTAGCACTACTATTGTTTAATCGCTCATGATTGTACCACCATGAAATGTAGTACATTGTTTGAAATCAATCATGTATGTACTAATATGAAATGTTTGTGTTTGCATTTTGCAAAGCTGGTGCTGGTGTTCAGCCCAGTTGTATATACTAAAATCAATAGTATAAGGTGTTTGTGCTTGTTGTGCTTACAGTTAGAGTGTGAAATATCACATCATCCCCTTGTTGAAGGAAATTTCGTCCCGAAATCTAACGTGCCTTCATAATGTTTGTTGTTGTTTTAAATAAGTGGGGATATTTTTTTTTTCATCATTTGGTCTTCCCTTTCCCCTGTGAATTCAGGACCACGTCTTGAATTCCACCGAACTTTCACTATCGAAATCCTGCTTTGTTTGAGTTGTTTGACCTCTTGTCCATGATTTCAACTGGTTCCTGAATGAACCGTAATTGTTCGTCCACTTGCATCTCCTCAAGCGGTACAATCAATGCCTTATCAGAAAGACTTTTCTTTAAAGAGTTCATCCGATAAGTTGAGTTGATACGCAACTGGACCGATCCTTTCCAGGATCTCAAAAGGTCTCCTACTTAAAATTCCAACAACTTACGACGTTTGTGAGCGTAACTCTTTTGTAGATCCCGGGCCGCTGCCATACGGTTCTGGATTCGAACTATCTTCTCTGTCGTTTCGTGTACAAGTTCAGGACCTGTAATCTGACTGTCACCAATTTCAGTCCAACAAACCGGTGAACGACATTTGCAACCATACAATGCTTCAAACGGTGCTGCCTGAATACTTGTATGATAACTATTGTTGTAAGAGAATTCCACCTACGGTAAGTGATTTTCCCAGCTATCACCAAAGTCAATTACACAAGCTCGTAACATATCCTCGAGCTTTTGAATCGTACGTTCGCTTTGACTGTCGGTCTGTGGATAATAGGCGGTACTCATATCCAAACGAGTTCCCAAATGACTTATGAAGTGATTTCCAAAAGTTGGAAGTAAATCGGGCATCCTGATCTGATATGATAGATATTGGCACGCCATGCCGTGCTACCACTTCCTTGATGTAAATGCGAGTCAGTTTCTCCATCTTGTCGGTTTCCTTGATTGCTAAGAAATGTGCAGATTTCGTTAATCGATCAACAATTACCCATATCGTACCACAACCACTCGGTGTACGGGGTAACTTAGTAATAAAGTCCATCGAAATCTGTTCTCATTTCCACATTGGTATTTCTGGTTGTTGTAGCCAACCGGATGATTTCTGATATTCAACTTTTGACTTTCGAACAAGTCAAACATTTGCTAACATACCTAAAATGTCGGCTTCCATGTGAGGCCACCAATACAGTGCCTTCAAGTCATGATACATCTCGTCTGACCCCAGTTGTTCTTCCATTCCTCGTAAGGATTCCTGTACCAAGTTTTCCTTTTTCAAAGCCTCGTGTTGAGCATTGCGTACCTTGTCAAGTAAGTCAGTATGTATCGTCATCATAAGTGCGCGAACCCGTCTTGTTCCCGTTGTATCTTTTCTGCTCAAAGCGTCAGCTACCACATTAGCTTTTCCCGGGTGATACTTAATCGCACACTCATAATCGTTCAACAACTCAACCCATCGTCGCTGTCTCATATTGAGTTCCTTCTGATCAAAGATATGTTGCAAACTCTTATGATCAGTGTAAATGGTATACTTAGTTCCATACAGATAATGCTTTCAAATCTTCAAACAAAAACCACTGCTCCAAACTCCAAGTCATGAGTAGTGTAATTCTTTTCGTGTGGTCGTAGTTGCCTTGAAGCATAAGCAATCACTTTATCACGTTGCCTCAATACACATCCCAAACCCTGTGCAGATGCGTCACAATACACCACAAAGTCTTCCGTCCCTTCCGGTAAGGACAGAATCGGTGCACTGCAGAGTTTCTGTTTTAATAACTGGAATGCAGTTTCCTATTTATCCGTCCAGTTATACTTCGTTCCCTTGTGCGTAAGAGCTGTGAATGGTTGAGCGATCTTTGAGAATCCCTCAATGAATCGTCGATACTAACCCACCAAACCAAGGAATTGTCGTACCTCAGTAGGGGTCTTTTGGTGCTTCCCAATTCTTAATCGCTTCAATCTTTGCTGAATCAACATGTGTACCATTTTCATTGACTATGTGACCCAGGAATTGAACTTCTCGCATCCAAAAGTCACATTTTGAGAACTTAGCGTACAATTGTTCTTGTTTCATTAATTCCAACAGCAATCGAAGATGTTCAGTGTGCTCCTCCTCAGTCTGAGAATAGATGAGAATGTCAAACACGATTCATGAGATCCATGAATACAGCTGGATCGTTTGTCAACCCAAATGGCATGACCAAAAACTCATAATGGCCATAGCGCGTTCTAATTGTTGTTTTAGGGATATCCTTCTCCTGGACACTGAGTTGATGGTAACCCGATCTGAGGTCAATCTTCGAGTAGTAACTCGAACCTTGCAACTGATCGAACAGATCGTCAATCCTGGTTAAAAGATACCGGTTCTTGATAGTGACCTTGTTCAATTCCCGGTAATCGATACACATACGGAAAGTCCCGTCCTTCTTCCTTACAAACAAAACTGGAGCTCCCCACGGTGAAAAACTAGGTCGTATGAAACCCTTATCCAACAACTCTTGCAATTGTGTGGATAACTCTTGCATCTCTGACGGTGCAAGTCGATAAGGCGCCCTAGCTATCGGTGCTGCATCTGGTGTAAGGTCGATTCGAAATTCCATCTGCCTGATAGGCGGTAATCCCGGCAAGTCTTCTGGAAATACCTCCGGAAATTCACAACTGCTGAAATGTCTTCAATCTTCTTCTCAGCTACCGGCTTTTCAGTTATAAGTGCTATAACTGCCGTATGACCTTTACGCAGACATTTATGTGCTTTCATACAAGATATGAGACGCAGTGGCGTACTGCTCTTCTCGCCTTGTACATACAATGTCTCTCTATGCGAAATAGGTATACGAACGATCTTTTTCATGGCACACTATTTCAGCCTGATGTTTGGACAACCAGTCCATGCCAATGACTACATCAAAACTGCCTAAAGAGGTAGGCATAAAGTCAATGTCATGTGTTTGACACATCAAGTCAAGAACACATCCTTTAGGAATATGGTTACAACAACTAGCTTATCAGTAGCTAGTTCTATAGTGTATGGGTTTTCTAAAGCAGTAGGGATCTTCCCGTAACGACTTTGGGATAGAGGCAGAGTGATAATTCAAGAGAAACGTACCCGTAACGACGTTGGGATCTTCCCGTGCCTGACGTCCTCCAATCACAAAAGCTCTTGTCACACCCCCAATTTCAACTAACGGAATCATACCGTTTGGGAATGTGACAAACCAGGATCTCAGATCAGTAGACATAGCGAAGACCTCTATATGAATTTCAAAACATACGTTGGTCTTTAAAAACATAATATTCAGAGTTTACAAAAAAATTGCGGAAGCGTTTCAAATCAAAACCAATAAACTGTTGATAAGTAAAACATTACAAATCAAAATACTGAAATATTCAAATTCAAATGTTCAAAGTTTATAATGCATGAGACTCTATCTTCCTAGTCCATGCCAGCTGTTACGCGCGCCTTAGCGTCCTGAGAAAACATGCAAATCAAGTCAACACAATGGTTGGTGCATAACACAGGTTTTAAGTAATCATAGAGTTCAAAACAGCAGTTTGAATAACAAGTTTGTAGATAACATAATCACAATTGCACAGTCATGATAGCTAGTCATATAAACTATTTACATACGTGTTCGACACCGAAGCTGACTAGTTGCCATGCTATAGCATGTTTTCGCCTTGCCACTATTGTCTATCACAACAATAGTAAAAATGTGTTTGGTCAGTCAAACACCTGCGTAGATCCCATCTACCAGGTGAGGTTTGTCAAACCTAATAGATCTATTTCCAACTACCACGCTTTGCATTACAGCAAACTAAACGGTTCGAGGTGTGTAAGGACTTTCAAGTTGATATGTTTTCACATAATGTAAACAGATAACTCATGCAAGTGATATGTATCTAAAATTCAGTTTGTTGCACATGTTTTCTCCCCCAAAACAGTTTAAAGTAATAAAGGGGCCGTGTACGCACCTTTGATAATAGTAGAATGATCAATTACGTGTGAACTTGCGTAGAAATCCTCTACAAAGAATCTGTGATTAAACAATAACCTAGTGTTATTCGAAATGTCGTTTTGTGCTTGACATCACATACGTATCAACATACGTATGTTAAAGTGTTAGGAATACGCATACGTGAATACGCGTGCCTTTGAAATCGTTTAAATAAAATCCTACACGATTTTATTTAATTAAACGTAATTATACGCGATTTCGTGTTCGGATTAAAATATGGATTTTATCATTTCAACACGTTCGTATTCTCGTTACGGTTCCAACGCAACTTGAACGGATCGAAACGGAGTTCGTATGTGGGAGTTATGACAAAAATACAAAAAAATTGATTTAAAACCCAAAAATGGTGGAACCCGGATTCGAACCCGCGACCCCCCACACCAAACACACAGCATCTACCAGTCTCGCCCGCTAGGGTATCGCGACATCTATCCGGAATTAATTCTTTTAAACCTTCATCCAGTCTAATTCCTTTACCATATTATAGCCGAAGCATCTAATGCCAATTTAGTCTCCAATTCGAACCCGATAGCCCTTAAAACCATAGGGTTTCTATTCCTTAGATCCAACCGATCCTATGGATGGTTTTAATTCGAATTTGAATTAATATAACTCACTTAATTCGGTTGTGATCATTCGGACTCAAGTTCTTAAATCTAAACCCAAAGTCTTTCAATTCGTTATCATTTCCTAAAATTTACACACGGTTTTCATTCTATAATGTATTTCGAACACTTCTGTGATGATTAATTGGATTCTATAACTCATTTGTATCGAAATCCCCAATTCATTTTTAAAGCATGAACCCTAGAACTAAAATCCATCAAATTGTTGTAACCTTCTGAAATTGATACCTGGTTTAGTTACATCGAACCCTTCTGAAACTATTGATGTAGTTTAATTTGATTATAGAATCCAGTTTCACAGAAACCCCCAAAACCGTTTCTAATAAGAACCCTAGTTGTCGAATTCAAATCATTCGATGTAATTACACAGAATTGTCTTATGTTTTACTCTAATCGGCCATATTAGAAAGTTTTGAAGTGATTACTTACGTGATTCAAAGTCGAATTGTTGTAGATCGCTTACAAGCCCTAACTTCGGCCGTCCCTTCAATCGAATCCTTCTCCCACAAGTTGTTGAATGAAATTGTTGTTTGCACTAGTCGCTAATACCACCGATCAGCAAGTATGAGAATTCAATTGTGTGAATTTGAAACGAAATATATCATTTTGATATATACCAATTCGGTTACGATTTTGAGAAGTTTAATTGCCTTCAATGCAATGATTTAGAGCTCAATAACTAATGGAAACGTTTGCTATTCATCATTAGCAGTTACTCACTTGATTAATTCGACCCATAATTTGTTTTAGGATCAATTTTCGATTTTTACAACTTCATAAGGACGAATTTTGACTTTCTTGGTCAAAATTGTGTGATTTATAAAATTCTAATCACATTCCTTATAAGCTAAATGCAGTATACCCTATTATATTCAAGCCTAAACTTTCTAATTTGATTCTTTTGAAACATCAATATCATTTTTGCCAATTCTTGTTAATGGATCTAACCCGACAACATCGAATTGTCACTAATTAATCCAATTGAACATTCTTGGGCTAAGTTATCTCCATTGGGCCTAACAATCCTAACTGGGCCTTCTTGGGCCTACCTTGGCCTTCCCTGGGCCTACTTTGTTTACATTGGGCCTTACTTAAACTTATTGGGCCTTAATGGGCCTCTCTTGGCTTATTGGGCCTACATTGGCTCTGTTGGGCTTACATAGACTTTGTTGGGCCTAATTTGATCTTGTTGAGTCTTCCTTGACCTTACTGGATCTTCTTTGACTTTACTGGGCCTTCATTGGCCTGGTTGGGCCTTCATTGGCCTTGTTGGGCCTTCATTGGTCTTATTGGGCCTTGATTGGCCTTGTTGGGCCTGTGATAGCACCAACTCCCGTTAACAAGGTTAGTGTGAAAAGTCGGATTGTCACAGCTCTGTTCTAGCAACATTTGTGTTGTTGTTGTTGTTTCCTTTTGTAATCATGTCATTAGCCCTTCTCTTCTTGAGTTGTGGGCACTCCTTCTTGAAATGTCCTGATAAGCCACACTCAAAACATCCTTTCTGTGTGTTACTCCGGTTGAGTGAGCTTGCCTGCAGTTCCCCTCGACAGTCTTTTGCTACGTGACCCACCTTTCTACATCGCTGGCATCGGTATTTGTCACATTGATTCCTAAAGTGATGGAATCCACATTTGTTGCACTTTGGGTATTTACCATTATACCCTCCCGATGACTGTTGGTTATTGTTTGGATTATGATGGGTTTTGTTTAATTCCTGCTTGCGATTCTGCTGAAATGACTGCTGAGTGAAATTCTTGGATTCAATGCTATCCCATTTTCTTTTGTGGTCTCCTGCCTTAGCTGTTACTGTTCGTTTGGGTAATGTTCCCCGTTGCATCGTTTGATCAGTAAATTGGTGTGCCAGTTGAACAGCTTGCTGTATGGTAGTAGGATTTGCAGATATGATCAATTTTCGAACCTGAGATACCAACCCTCCAATGTATTTCTTGATCCACTTGCTATATGGGGTTGCCCTGTGCGGTAAGAGTCTTGCTAACTGCTGGAATCGAGTAGTGTATTCCTCAATATTAGAACCTTTCATATTGAGTTGACTGTATTCATCCTCAAGTTCTTGCATTTCATTACGATGACAATACTCCTCCTGCAACAGGATTTTGAATCCGTTCCAAGTAAGTGCATTGGTTGTATTCAAACCGAGTGTCTGTACGATAGAGTTCCACCATGTCAAGGCTGAACCTTCCAAAGTACCAATAGCGTATCTGACCTTGTTTTCTTCCGGACAATTGCACCTCTCAAACACCGATTCTAACTGTTCAATCCATCGAAGAAGTCCAATGGCTCCTTCCGATCCTTTGAAATTACATGGTTTACAGTTCAAGAATGTCTTGAACGTGCACATTTGTGAGTTTACCAGTTCCCCCGTTGGATCATGTGATCCTATTTGGTATATTTGCGTATAGTTTGCGATTGTCTCGGAAATTCGAGTGTTAATAAATGCCTCAACTTCCGTTGCGGTCATGTTAATGTTTCCTCCAACCATGATCTTCCTATTTACAAATATACATAGTGATACTACACCCATCGCATAATCATCACTCATGCACAAAGTAAATGTAACACACTACTATAACCATTAAGGTAACAATTCTTAATCATTTATGATAAACTAGTGCTTACAATTGTTTGTCAAAGCGATGCAAAGCAACTAAACACGAAATCTACTTTTATGAGTACAACCCACTCATATACGTTTGTTAATTAGAAAGTAAATGAAATAACTAGATTCCATCGTTTGGTTGATCAACGGTTGATGATGAGTCTTCCAGTTCTGCTGGACCAGTCATTGCACCATGCTGGTAACGCATATGCCCAGTGATGAGGGTCATGGCCTCCCCCGCCAAGTCTCTCACTATATTGGCTTCAGTCGCCGCTGCACCAGCCCGTGCATTGGCTTCCTCAGCCCTTGCCTCGGCTACAGCTACACGTAACTCTGCAGTTTCTAATCGTGCAGTGAGTTCGAGGATCGTCCCTCGCATCATCCAGATCGTTTCCACCAAATTTTCCTGTTCTTCATTAGTCCTAACCAACTCCTCAGTGAGGTTATCCCACATTTGTGTTAGCCAGTTGTTATTCTCAAGCAATTCTGTGATCATCCCCGCTATTTCTCGCATGTGTTGGATTTCACGCTCCATGCGTGCAACAAAAGCAGCAAATGCCTGTTCCAATGGATATCCAAGAGCAGGTAACGTCCAAAGGTTATTAGCAGTGTTGGCAGTTGGTGGTGGTGGCACTCGTTCTTCCCACACCCAGCTGCATATGAGATCAGGAAACCATTGCCAATATTGGTTGTTCCCCCTTTGTTGAACATGTGTTTCCTCCCCATAGTGGATCGTATCATCCACTGGTTCGATGCTCCTTGTCATGATTTCTGACAATGCTACTACTTGTCCCCCAGTGTGAGTAGGTGTAGATGATGATGCTATGTCTGTTACAAGATGCCATATGTAAGTGCATATAAACTATCGTGTAAGTAAGTGTCTAATGTCTAACAGTTATAGTCTAAGTCTACAAATGCAAACCTAGTTCGCTATAACCAATGTCTCTGATACCAATCTGTCACACCCCCAAATTTTCAAGTAACGGAATTATACCGTTTGGGAACGTGACAAACCAGGATCTCAGATCATTAGACATAACGAAGACCTCTATATGAATTTCAAAACATATGTTGGTCTAAAACTGTAATATCAAAGTTTCAATGTTTGCGGAAGCGTTTTAAAACCAATAACAATACGTAACGGTTTGAAAATGTAAAGTACAATTTCAAAAACATTCCATGTCTTAATTGAACAAAACTAAAACACTTGAACTGAAATGCATGCATGAGACTCAACATCCTAGTCCCTGCTTGTCCTTGCTTGTGTCTTAGTGTCCTGAGAAAACATGTAAATCAAGTCAACACAATGGTTGGTGCATAAACAGGTTTAAGCATTCACAATGTTCAAAATAGCAGTTTGAATATCAAGTTTGTAGATAACATAATCACACATGCATAGTCATGATAGCTAGTCATTTGTACTATTTACATAAGTGGTCGACACCGAAGCTGACGAATTGCCATGCTATAGCATGTTTTTGCCTTAACACTATTGTCTAGCACGAACAATAGTAATGTGTGTGTTTGTCACACCCCTGCGCCGCGTGCGGAATCCACGGCGCGGTGACGTATGATCAGTTGAATCATGCACAAGTATTGAATAAGAACAACCACAATGGATTACTAAGTTGCATAATGTTTAGACAATTGTTTAGTTACAGACAATCTATCTACCAAAAGAAAGACAACTACAGACCCAAAATATAGTTTACAAAATAAGACTTCAAACAAGACAATTAAACAATTAAGATTTTGTGTGTTTCTAATCCATCCTAGCATGTTTCTTCATCTTGTTCTGGCTTAGAATGGTCTCCTTAGTTGTCCCTGAGAATGTCTTAAACCTGATTACCTGAAACACGTGAAAAGTAACTGTCAACTACAGACGTAGTTGGTGAGAACAATAGGTTTAAACATTTGTAAACATGAGTATATGATATAAGGCATAGGTAAGTTAAAGCATCATAAGATTCAGACGGATGAGCTGCAACCCAAACTAACATCAAGTAAGAAAATGAGTGTAAACAGTCCAATCACTGTTCGCACGAAAGCCAACATATAATAGCAAGTCCCAAAACACGTTTGGAGTTAGATAATACATCAGCAGTTTTGATAACCATATGACACCAGACCTGCAGTTGGCTTTTAAAAGCAAATTTAAAAGCCAACTCCATCCTGGATAAGAAAACAATGACACCAGACCTACAGTTAGCTTTTAAGACAAATTTAAAAGCTAACTCCATCCTGGATAAGAAACAATGAGTCCGCTTTCCCTTGTTGTGATCACCCAGTACTAACGACAATGAAACTTGATGGGTTTATAAGTTTGTTTACAACAATAGACACCATGTTTATGAATCTTACTTTAACCGAATGTGTTAATGCCTTAATTGATAACATGAACTGAAAACCAGGATTTAATCCCATGAATTAAATCCTTTGTTTTGAATACCATGAAATGAATCTCTTGATTTGAATACCATGAAATGATTCTCTTGATTTGAATACCATGAATAATGATTCTCTTGATTTGAATACCATGAGCTGATTCTCTTGATTTGAATACCATGAAGTAATGACTTTGTATATCAACAAGGTTTGTAACAAAAGAGTTTTTATAAATCCATTGTTTAAAAGTGTTTATCCTTTATAAAACATTCGAGTAAACCTGTTATAAAACAGTTCAAGGGTCTTTATAAAACCTTTTTAGTAAAAAGAGTTTAATAGTTGATAAATCTTTTGAAAACAGTTGATGAATCCCTTGGATTCGTAAAATGAACCTGCAATGTTTATAAGAATACATACATCTTGTGTAATGAAGTACAATTGTAAACAACTGGTTTGATCACGTGTTCTACCCCAAAACAGTTATAAAACAGTAAAAGAGGGGCTAAAGTTCTCACCTGTCTGCAGTAGACTCTGAACTAAAACAGATAGCAAGTAGCAAACAGGACTTCTAATTGTTTCCTATAACATTGTAATCATACATAAGATATAGGATTTATAATTGTATAGACTTTGATTCATTGATTGACTTGTGTTCTCTTGAACTTGATTATCACATGATAATTTGTTCTCATGATTAAGATTGTTGTGAAAACTTGAAAGTTATGAATTGAATCACTTGATTGATCATGGGTCCAAGAAACGAATATGAAATGTTCTTTTGTGTTCAAACTTGTTGGTACACATCACATGTGTTTGAGAAATTGATTAACCTTTGATAAACATGAAATGTATGAATATGTTTAAGTGTTTTAGACTCTTGTGATTATGAATTGATCTCATCATTATTTTAGGTTAATCTTAACCCAACTAAGTCAATTCATAATCATTTTGCATGGTAAGCCACACCATGGGCCATTTAAGTTACAATGGGCCAATTGAATATGGTGTTGGGCCAAGTGAATGTGTTGTTGGCCCAATTACTTGCATATAGGCCTTATAACAGGCCAAAGCTAATATCGAGCTAATTGGATCATAATGAGTCGTACGGGCTTGTATTTGGGACTAATAGATCTAGTTGGGCCAAACAAGGTATAGGTAGGCCATGTAAAGTTCCGAAGTGACATTGGGCCAATTCAAGTTCCTAATGGGCCCAACTACCTTAATTGTGCACGATTTAAGACTATGAGCCGAATTGTGAATGGGGTTGGGCCTTGTATCATTGGGTTGGGCCGGATACCCATGGGCTGCCACACTAGGCAGCGAACCCTTTAGTTTCAGCAGCTTAGGTTCGCCGAACATAAAGGACATCAAGGTTCGGCCATCTTAAGGACATAGGGTTCGTCCAGCTTACTGAAGAAGGTTCGACATGGAAACCTAAATGGTTCGGCACCCTGAGGTTCGTGAAACCCATCAGGGTTCGTGATTGATGCATGGATGGTTCGTTGGACATTCCCTGGTTCGGCAGAAACCGAAGAACCATGCAGGGTTCGTCTGAACAAGGTTCGACATAATAGGGTTCGTGTGGCCTCCCTATAGTTCGGCTGATATTGAAACGAACCATGCAGGGTTCGTTATGGTTCGTGGAGACTCCTATGGTTCGCTGAAGTTCGGATTTGGGCAGGTGGGTTCGGCCAGAAAACCCTAATGGGTTCGTTTCCTTAACCTTTGCCGAACCTGTTCATCTGCACCTTTGTCTTCTTCGAATTCTTATCTCTAGGCCACGATCTAGCTAAATCTATCATCAAATGAGGTTACCAGCAGTGCGAAAATTAAAATGATGTGCTAGAATCGACTTTGAATCGGGTTTGAACAAAACATTCCAGAAAACCCTATTTTTCCGAAACTTTCTTGGCTCATACCTCAAATTCGAACGGCTAAATCTCCAGATCGACTGTACTTCCTTGTAGTATTCGTCAAGAGCTTCGCGTGGACACCAAGAACGACGAAATCCGTTGAGAAACGAGCGAAATACGAACGATTAAAGTGGGTTTTCTAGAGAGATAAAGGGTAGAACGAAAATTTAGAGAGAGAAAGTGTTGTAGGTGAAATAAATGAGATAAATGATCTCATTCAAGGCTTTTATAGCCCGTGTGGTATCCGGGTCCGTTTCGGTCGCTCGGTTCGCGTTTCCGGAACGTAACGCGTATTTTGCGCGGTTTTTAAATAAAAAGAGTTGTTAAACTCATTAAAATGATGAGTTTCAAAATTGTAAAAATATAAAATAATTAATATAATTATTTCTACTCTTCGTGTTTTGACAGATCGTTAAACACTCACAATTACGTGTATACCCGCAATCGCGTACGTTTTCCGATCGTATTAATTATTTAAAGTCGTTTAATCGTAATTATAAGTTCAACATTCGTATTATTATGGATCGTCACCCATAACTATACTCAGTCTCACTTACGTATTACGATTCTTGTGAATTAATTAATTGTTATAATATTCGTCTCGACACTACGCACTAACACTAACCTGTTACACCGAACTCAGTATATATATAGGGCTCACTCTCGCTGCCCACCACTGTTTCGATATAACCAGTTACTGTTCTTGCCTAGTGAAATCGACTGTAAATAAATAATACATACTTGTTTATGAACGCTAAGATCCTGTAACACACAAACACACATTATGAACATATGAAGCACATTGACTAACTGCAAATGGACAGACACTGTTCTAATCACTGTTTACGACTACATGACTAAATGTACAAATGTTACAGTCTCCCCTAGTTAAGGGAATTTCGTCCCGAAATTAACTAGCCGAAGGTACTGTAAAAAGATGAGGGTACTTAAGCTTCATCTGGTCTTCACGTTCCCAGGTGAACTCGGCACCGCGTTTGCCCTCCCATCGTACCTTTACGATCGGGATACGGCTGCGTTTAAGTTTCTTGACCCCATGATCCATGATCTCAACTGGACGTTCTATGAATTGCATGTTATTCTGAATCTGAATGTCTTCCAGTGGAATCTGAACATCATGATCTGCCAAGCATTTCTTAAGATTCGATACATGAAAAGTATCGTGAACATTGCTTAGCTCCACTGGAATTTTGAGTTTGTAGGCTACGGGACCAATCCGTTCCAGGATCTCAAAAGGTCCAACGTACCTTGGTGCAAGTTTCCCTTTCTTCCCGAATCGGACAACGCCTTTCCAGGGAGAAACCTTGAGTAAGACTCGGTCACCGACTTGAAACTCAAGCGGTTTCCGACGTCGATCAGCATAACTCTTCTGCCGATCTCGTGCGGCCTTAAGCCGTGACTGAATGATTGTGATTTTGTCTGATGTTTCCTGAATGAGTTCTGGTCCTACGACCTGTGAGTCACCAATCTCGGTCCAACAGACCGGTGATCGGCACTTTCTACCACATAAAGCTTCGAATGGTGCACATTGGATGCTCGTATGATAGCTATTGTTATATGAAAACTCAATGAGTGGGAGATGAGTGTCCCAACTTCCTCCGAAGTCAATGACACAAGAACGAAGCATGTCCTCGAGTGTTTGGATAGTCCTTTCGCTTTGACCGTCGGTTTGGGGATGATACGCCGTGCTAAGATTAACACGCGTTCCTAAAGCCTTTTGCAATGATTGCCAAAAGCGAGAAGTGAAACGACTATCACGATCAGAAATGATTGATGTTGGTGTACCATGACGTGCAATGATTTCGTTGATGTACAATGTGGATAACTTCTCCATCTTGTAATCCTCTCGGATCGGGAGAAAATGAGCAGATTTGGTGAGTCGGTCAACGATCACCCAAATCGAATCGAAACCTCGTGGAGTTCTCGGCAACTTTGTTATGAAATCCATGGAAATTTGCTCCCATTTCCATTGAGGAATTTCAGGTTGCTGTAGAAGTCCCGAAGGTTTTTGATGTTCTGCTTTGACCTTTGAACATGTAAGACATTTTCCCACATACAGTGCTATGTCTTTCTTCATTCCCGGCCACCAGTAAGATGTCCTCAAGTCCTGATACATCTTGTCGGCTCCAGGATGAACTGAGTATCGCGACTTATGAGCCTCATCACAGATGAGTGTGCGCAATTCTTCAGACTTTGGAATCCAAATGCGGCCGTTGAGATATAACACCCCATCAGATCGGGGTTCTAGTTTCTTCTCAATGCCACAATCCAAGTCTGTCTTGAGTTGATTGTCTGTTACTACTTGTTGTTGTGCAATACGAATCAAGTCTTTCAAGTTTGGCTGTGTGTTGATCTCCATAGCTCTTACACGAATTGGTTTGACTGGTTCCTTGCGACTAAGAGCATCCGCCACCACATTGGCTTTACCCGGATGGTAACGAATCTCACAGTCGTAATCAGTTAGAAGCTCAACCCAACGCCGTTGTCTCATGTTGAGTTCTTTCTGATTTAGAATGTGTTGTAGGCTCTTATGGTCTGTATAGATAACACATTTAGTACCATACAGGTAGTGTCTCCAAATCTTCAATGCAAAGACCACAGCCCCTAACTCAAGGTCATGAGTAGTGTAATTCTTCTCGTGAACCTTAAGTTGTCTTGAAGCATAAGCAATGACCTTGTCCCGTTGCATAAGTACACAACCGAGACCAAGGTTTGAAGCATCGCAGTAGACAATGAAATCATCACTGCCTTCTGGAAGACTAAGGATAGGGGAGTTGCATAACTTCTGTTTAAGAAGTTGAAATGCATCTTCCTGTTTCTGTCCCCATATAAACGCTTGACTTTTCTGAGTCAAAGTGGTAAGACAAGGCAAGCTTAGAGAAATTCGCAATGAATCTCCTGTAATAGCCCGCCAGACCCAGCTCTGTTGGAGTAGATGGAGTAGTCCAGTTCTTAATCGCCTCAATCTTTGCTGGATCTACATGTATTCCATCCTTGTTGATGACATGTCCTAAGAAGTGAACTTCCTTTAGCCAAAACTCACATTTTGAGAATTTAGCATATAGTTGTTCAGTTCTTAGTAACTCTAAAACTTTCCTCAAATGATCCTCGTGCTCTTGTTCTGACTTGGAATAAATCAATATATCGTCAATGAAGACAATAACAAACTGATCCAAGTATGGCCTGCAGACTCGGTTCATCAAGTCCATGAACACTGCGGGTGCATTGGTCAGCCCAAATGGCATAACCACAAACTCATAGTGTCCATATCGAGTCCTAAATGCAGTCTTTGGTATATCCTCATCATTTACTCTTAACTGATGATACCCAGATCGTAAGTCAATCTTAGAGAAGCAAGTTGCTCCCTGTAATTGATCAAACAGATCATCGATCCTGGGCAGAGGATATCTATTCTTGATCGTCAACTTGTTCAATTCACGATAGTCGATGCACATACGAAATGAACCGTCTTTCTTTTTGACAAAGAGAACCGGAGCTCCCCATGGAGAGAAACTCGGTCTTATGAAACCTTTGTCTAAAAGTTCTTGAAGCTGACTAGACAGTTCTTGCATCTCAGACGGTGCTAATCGATACGGTGACTTCGCCACTGGGTTTGCTCCAGGGACGAGATCAATTCTAAACTCCACTTGTCGGACTGGTGGTAGTCCGGGCAAGTCTTCTGGAAATACGTCTGGATAATCTTTGATAACTGGAACATCTCCAATTGCTTTCTTTTCAGGTTTCTTTTCCACTACATGAGCTAGGAAAGCATAATATTTCTTCTTCAAGTACTTCCTCGCCTTGATGCACGATACAATCTTCAATCCGCGGCATGGCTTCTCGCCATAGACTATCATCATTTCGCCGGACGGTAAGGGAATTCGAATAAGTTTCTCAGAGCATACGATTTCAGCGTTATTCTTGGACAACCAATCCATTCCTACTACAACTTCGAAGCTTCCGAGAGTAATAGGAATGAGATCAATGGAAAAGAGATGGTCATTTAATCTTAGCTCACAAGCATGAATTATGGAATCTACAACTATGGTCTTACCATTCGCTACTTCTACAGTATAAGGAGCAGTAAGTGTGGATAGTTGCATATTAAGCAAAGAAGCAGTATGAGTAGAGATAAAACTTTTATCGGCACCAGTATCAAATATGATAGGAACATAATGATCATTGATAAGAAATGTACCCGTGATGACTGCCGGCTCTTCACGTGCTTCAGCAGTTCCAATAACAAAAGCACGAGCAGCAGCAGTATTGTTGTTGAGTTTTGGACACTGATTTCTGAAGTGTCCCTCTGCTCCACAATTATAACAGGCCCTTCCACCTGTAGCAGCAGTGGTAGTGGTAACAGTAGTTGCAGCAGCAAGATGAGCAGCTCGGCATGTAGCTGCAAAGTGTCCCATACGCCCACATTTGAGACACTTCTTGCATGGAGTGTTGGGCAGATGATGATACTGGCATTTGGTGCAAAGTGGAAATGTGCCAGTATAAGACTTTCTGGCGTTAGCAGGTTGTGGCATAGCATTGATAGGTGTGGCATGAGTAGGTGCAGCCGCAGTCAACGCTGCAAAGTTCTTGATTGTCTTTTGCTTCTTCTTCTTGTGATAGTTCTGTTCAGGCTTCTTGCCTTCTTCAATCTGTGCTCTCTTGAATCCCTTTCGGGTGAGCACTCCAGACTTCACATACTCTTCAGTAAGAGTAGCACCAAGTTGAATCGCCGCCTCCAGAGTAGTAGGATTATTACCCATGACTGTTCCCCTGACTACTAAAGGTAGACCTTCAATGTATTTCTCTATCCTGCGGGATAGAGGAGTAACCAAATGGGGTACCAGAATGCACAACTCATGGAATCGAGTTGTATACTTTGCGTTCTCCCCACTGTCTTGCACCAAATTCCACATCTCCACCTCCAGTTTCTTCAGTTCATGACGTGGACAAAACTTTTCCACAAGTAAGTTCTTGAATCCGTCCCACGGTAAAGCTAGAGCGACTTCGCGTCCTCTGGTGTTCTTTTCAGAATTCCACCAAGTGAGTGCGCCCTTATGAAAAGCGCTTGGGGCCATCTTGACCTTCAGATTCTCAGGACATCCAGTGAAGTCGAGAATGTCTTCAATGCTTTCCAGCCATTGCAGTAGGCCGGTAGCTCCCTCGGTACCAGAGTACTTAGGAGGCTTAGCATCGTTGAACTGCTTGAAAGTAAAGTTAGCAGTTCCAGCGTTAGTGGCATTTGAGTTGTGTGCGGAATCACTGGTACTTCCCCGAAGATTCTGGGTGATATCAGTGACCATGCCAGGAATCACATCCCGCATATGAACCGCGATAGCTCGAGCAATCTTGTTGATCTCCTCGTCGTTGCCACTTGTTGAACCCCCTCCGTTAGGATCACGTCGGGGAGGCATTCTACGAATAGAAGCCACAAGTGGGTCAGTAATGAGGAAGGATACAATTGAATTTTCATGATAAGGTCAGTAATATATCCATACTACTAGTATTATCATTCAATTGTAATATGATCCAGTACACGTATAAGTTATCAACTTATTTGCATACTTATCATGTGAATATGTACGATGTTCCATGATCTCTCCACCAAACCTACACACTGACACTTTCCCGATATACCGAAAATAGCTTATATATAGGGCTCACTCTCGCTGCCCACCACCGTTTCGGTATACCACGATCATGCCCTTGCTAGCATTTGGCAACACGTTTGTACTGATTTGCAAGTGTGTTCCATTGATTAGGAATCCCATGATTTTTTTTTTTGATCAACTTGAACTATGATTATGTTATGCGTGCACCTACTAACAGTTGTTAACATGTAGAACTAAGTCATACGTGTGTTCTACACTTTCCTGTTAACCTATGTCAGTAAGTACTAATGATGTAATCACTTAAGAATTTCACTTAAGGTTTACATTTACAGAATGTTCACAACTTGATTGATTCACCATAATGTTTGGTTCATCCAAGTTTGAATTGCACTATGATTTGATTCACCAATGATTGTATCCCAACTGTTTGTATCCCATGTGTTTGACTAATGTTCAATGATTCCAGTTGATCCCGAATCCTTACTTCAAATATGAACGCCGGATTCCCCCTGACATATCAAGATAAGCTTATATATAGGGTAAGCTCTCACCGACCCACCACTTACCTCAGCACATCAGCGTTAACCCGTCGTTTATATTCGAAGCTAAGATTCGAACTGTTGATTGATTATGATTGATTCACGTTTGACTCTTGTTCTCAGAATATGATTATGATTATGTAAACCCTGGTTCTTAATTTACTTAGAAATTAAAACCTTAGGTTTCAGCATGTGTGTCCTAGGTTATTTAACCTAGGTTCTCAATACCTACAGTATCGAGTATAATGATCTCCTGTGAGAACTTCAACTAAAGAATACTGTTACACAGATTCTAAGTTATAAAGTTCCTATGATAATGAACACCTGATAATGATAACAATGACAAGGATTTCAAATCAAGATTCTAAATTAATAGCTCTTGACCTTTGAATTCCTATAATGAGCATGACAAGGATTTCAAATCAAGACTCTAAATTAATAGATCTTGACATTTGAATTCCTATAATGAATATGACAAGGACTTTAGTTCAAAGATACCAATCTTTGCCTCTAAATCCCATAATGAATATGACAAGGATCTTAGATCAAAGATACTAAATTAATAGATCTTTGCCTCTAAATCCCATAATGAATATGACAAGGACTTTAGATCAAAGATATCAATCCTTGACTCTAAATCCTATAATGATCTCTGTGTGAGAATTTCAGATCAAGGATACTAAGAATACAGATCCTTGCCTCTGAAATCCTTAAATGCATATGTGTGAGAATTTAATTCGGTTTCTAAAATTATAGAAGTCCGATTCAAATTCTTTGACTCGATATCTAATCTTAGTAAAATGTCCCTAAGATCTTTCAAGCTTATTGTAGACTTAATGCTCACTTAAGTTACTTAGATCCTAAGTTCCTCAAGCCTATAGCACTTAGTCCTATTGGGTAGCTTAGGTTATAGTCTAGGTCGTTAAACATTGGGTTTTTCCTAGTCCTCTACAACCTTGGCTCTGATACCAACCTGTCACACCCCTGCGCCGCGTGCGGAATCCACGGCGCGGTGACGTATGATCAGTTGAATCATGCACAAGTATTGAATAAGAACAACCACAATGGATTACTAAGTTGCATAATGTTTAGACAATTGTTTAGTTACAGACAATCTATCTACCAAAAGAAAGACAACTACAGACCCAAAATATAGTTTACAAAATAAGACTTCAAACAAGACAATTAAACAATTAGGATTTGGTGTGTTTCTAATCCATCCTAGAATGTTTCTTCATCTTGTTCTATCTTAGAATGGTCTCCTTAGTTGTCCCTGAGAATGTCTTAAACCTGATTACCTGAAACACGTGAAAAGTAACTGTCAACTACAGACGTAGTTGGTGAGAACAATAGGTTTAAACATTTGTAAACATGAGTATATGATATAAGGCATAGGTAAGTTAAAGCATCATAAGATTCACACGGATGAGCTGCAACCCAAACTAACATCAAGTAAGAAAATGAGTGTAAACAGTCCAATCACTGTTCGCACGAAAGCCAACATATAATATCAAGTCCCAAAACACGTTTGGAGTTAGATAATACATCAGCAATTTTGATAACCAAATGACACCAGACCTGCAGTTGGCTTTTAAAAGCAAATTTAAAAGCCAACTCCATCCTGGATAAGAAAACAATGACACCAGACCTACAGTTAGCTTTTAAAACAAATTTAAAAGCTAACTCCATCCTGGATAAGAAACAATGAGTCCGCTTTCCCTTGTTGTGATCACCCAGTACTAACGACAATGAAACTTGATGGGTTTATAAGTTTGTTTACAACAATAGACACCATGTTTATGAATCTTACTTTAACCGAATGTGTTAATGCCTTAATTGATAACATGAACTGAAAACCTGGATTTAATCCCATGAATTAAATCCTTTGTTTTGAATACCATGAAATGAATCTCTTGATTTGAATACCATGAAATGATTCTCTTGATTTGAATACCATGAATAATGATTCTCTTGATTTGAATACCATGAGCTGATTCTCTTGATTTGAATACCATGAAGTAATGACTTTGTATATCAACAAGGTTTGTAACAAAAGAGTTTTTATAAATCCATTGTTTAAAAGTGTTTATCCTTTATAAAACATTCGAGTAAACCTGTTATAAAACAGTTCAAGGGTCTTTATAAAACCTTTTTAGTAAAAAGAGTTTAATAGTTGATAAATCTTTTGAAAACAGTTGATGAATCCCTTGGATTCGTAAAATGAACCTGCAATGTTTATAAGAATACATACATCTTGTGTAATGAAGTACAATTGTAAACAACTGGTTTGTTCACGTGTTCCACCCCAAAACAGTTATAAAACAGTAAAAGAGGGGCTAAAGTTCTCACCTGTCTGCAATAGACTCTGAACTAAAACAGATAGCAAGTAGCAAACAGGACTTCTAATTGTTTCCTATAACGTTGTAATCATACATAAGATATAGGATTTATAATTGTATAGACTTTGATTCATTGATTGACTTGTGTTCTCTTGAACTTGATTATCACATGATAATTTGTTCTCATGATTAAGATTGTTGTGAAAACTTGAAAGTTATGAATTGAATCACTTGATTGATCATGGGTCCAAGAAACGAATATGAAATGTTCTTTTGTGTTCAAACTTGTTGGTACACATCACATGTGTTTGAGAAATTGATTAACCTTTGATAAACATGAAATGTATGAATATGTGTAAGTGTTTTAGACTCTTGTGATTATGAATTGATCTCATCATTATTTTAGGTTAATCTTAACCCAACTAAGTCAATTCATAATCATTTTGTATGGTAAGCCACACCATGGGCCATTTAAGTTACAATGGGCCAATTGAATATGGTGTTGGGCCAAGTGAATGTGTTGTTGGCCCAATTACTTGCATATAGGCCTTATAACAGGCCAAAGCTAATATCGAGCTAATTGGATCATAATGAGTCGTACGGGCTTGTATTTGGGACTAATAGATCTAGTTGGGCCAAACAAGGTATAGGTAGGCCATGTAAAGTTCCGAAGTGACATTGGGCCAATTCAAGTTCCTAATGGGCCCAACTACCTTAATTGTGCACGATTTAAGACTATGAGCCGAATTGTGAATGGGGTTGGGCCTTGTATCATTGGGTTGGGCCGGATACCCATGGGCTGCCACACTAGGCAGCGAACCCTTTAGTTTCAGCAGCTTAGGTTCGCCGAACATAAAGGACATCAAGGTTCGGCCATCTTAAGGACATAGGGTTCGTCCAGCTTACTGAAGAAGGTTCGACATGGAAACCTAAATGGTTCGGCACCCTGAGGTTCGTGAAACCCATCAGGGTTCGTGATTGATGCATGGATGGTTCGTTGGACATTCCCTGGTTCGGCAGAAACCGAAGAACCATGCAGGGTTCGTCTGAACAAGGTTCGACATAATAGGGTTCGTGTGGCCTCCCTATAGTTCGGCTGATATTGAAACGAACCATGCAGGGTTCGTTATGGTTCGTGGAGACTCCTATGGTTCGCTGAAGTTCGGATTTGGGCAGGTGGGTTCGGCCAGAAAACCCTAATGGGTTCGTTTCCTTAACCTTTGCCGAACCTGTTCATCTGCACCTTTGTCTTCTTCGAATTCTTATCTCTAGGCCACGATCTAGCTAAATCTATCATCAAATGAGGTTACCAGCAGTGCGAAAATTAAAATGATGTGCTAGAATCGACTTTGAATCGGGTTTGAACAAAACATTCCAGAAAACCCTATTTTTCCGAAACTTTCTTGGCTCATACCTCAAATTCGAACGGCTAAATCTCCAGATCGACTGTACTTCCTTGTAGTATTCGTCAAGAGCTTCGCGTGGACACCAAGAACGACGAAATCCGTTGAGAAACGAGCGAAATACGAACGATTAAAGTGGGTTTTCTAGAGAGATAAAGGGTAGAACGAAAATTTAGAGAGAGAAAGTGTTGTAGGTGAAATAAATGAGATAAATGATCTCATTCAAGGCTTTTATAGCCCGTGTGGTATCCGGGTCCGTTTCGGTCGCTCGGTTCGCGTTTCCGGAACGTAACGCGTATTTTGCGCGATTTTTAAATAAAAAGAGTTGTTAAACTCATTAAAATGATGAGTTACAAAATTGTAAAAATATAAAATAATTAATATAATTATTTCTACTCTTCGTGTTTTGACAGATCGTTAAACACTCACAATTACGTGTATACCCGCAATCGCGTACGTTTTCCGATCGTATTAATTATTTAAAGTCGTTTAATCGTAATTATAAGTTCAACATTTGTATTATTATGGATCGTCACCCATAACTATACTCAGTCTCACTTACGTATTACGATTCTTGTGAATTAATTAATTGTTATAATATTCGTCTCGACACTACGCACTAACACTAACCTGTTACACCGAACTCAGTATATATATAGGGCTCACTCTCGCTGCCCACCACTGTTTCGATATAACCAGTTACTGTTCTTGCCTAGTGAAATCGACTGTAAATAAATAATACATACTTGTTTATGAACGCTAAGATCCTGTAACACACAAACACACATTATGAACATATGAAGCACATTGACTAACTGCAAATGGACAGACACTGTTCTAATCACTGTTTACGACTACATGACTAAATGTACAAATGTTACAGTTTGGTCAGTCAAACACCTGCGTAGATCCCATCTACCAAGTGAGGTTTGTCAAACCCAATAGATCTATCTTCAACTACCACGCTTTGCGCTACGGCAAATTAAACGGTTCGAAATGGAAGGCTTTGTAATGCTATGTTTGCACTTAATGTAAACAGCTAACTCATGCAAGTGATATGTATCTAAAAGCGTTTGTTGCACATGTTTTCTCCCCCAAAAAAGTTAAAATAAGAAAGGGGCCGTGTACGCACCTTTGATTGTTGCAGAATGATCAAACACTCATGAACTCCCGTAGAAAATCCTCTACGAATAATCTGTGTTTTAACAATTACATTGTGTTATTCGGGATGTCGTTTTGTGCTTGAAATTACATACGTGTCAACACCCGTATTTTAGACTTGTTAGAAATGTGTATACATGTGCACGTGTGTTTTTGAAATCGTTTACTTAAACCGTATAAGTATATATACGATTTTATCAAAATATGCGTAATTATACGCGATTATGGTTCCGGGTAAAAATATGAATTTTATTGTTTCATATTGTTCATATTTTCATGTCGGTTCCAACGCAATTTGAACGGATCGAATTGGAGTTAAAACGAAGAAGTTACGATTGAAAAACCAAAAATTAGTTTATTTGTACAAAACCGGTGGAGGTGTGGCTCGAACCCACGACCCCCCTGACTAAACATACACACACAACCAACTCCTCTGCGATTGATTTCGCAACAAAACTCTGATTTAATTGTTTTTATCCATCAGTTCATGGTTTCTCTTTGGTCAACCCAACCGAACCCAATTGGGTTCGAATAGACCCACCATTCGACCGAATTCGAGCACCCACCCTTAGGGCTTTTATTCCCTTGGTTGAAGCGCATCAAATGGTAATTTCAATTTGACTCCTGATTAATTTCTTATGTCCCAATCGATCCCGAATACAAGTACTTTGACCGGCACACCCTTAGATCCAATTAGACCAAATTCAATTTTGTTAAGCCTCAAATTCATAGGGCTTTCCATCACAAGATCAAACCGAACCCAAGGGTATAGTTTAATTGAACTATTAATGTCAATTACTTAGAATTCCCCAATTCGTCCTTCATTTGAAAACGTGAAATAGGTTCATGTCTAATTCAAGATTGTTTGATCAAATTAACATATGGTTTTCATTAAAGTGATGAATTCGAAACTATCTGTATAGTTTAATTTGATTTGTGTGCTCGTTTGTATTAAAAACCCCAAACCGTTTCCCTTATGAACCTTTGAAACTTGAAATCATCCGATTAGATGTTGTTTGTTAGAAAAATCATATAGCTTTCGTTCCATGGAACATCACGAAGCTACTTATATGCTTTAATTTGATTTATAATTAGGTTTGAGCAGAAACCCCCAAATTTGTATTCGTGATGAACCCTAATTTTCGAATTCTAATTATTCGATTTTAGAACTCGAAATTAACTTGGGTTTACACTTAGTCGGACCTTTTAGGATGTGTTGAAGAAGATTCTTACCTGGCTGGGTTTCAATTTGATGTAGTTCGACTAAAGGGGTTGATGTTCGGCCGACTCACAATCAAATATTCTATCTCGACCTTCTTGGATGAAATTGTTGTAAGCACAGGAGCCTAAAAGTGCCGATTAGTGTTTATAGAGCTTCAATTGTGAAGAATTCAACCGATTATTATGAGATTGATGTGTAGTGAGACGGTTTCAACTCCTTAGAGTCGTTTTAGGTTTAATTCGCAAATTAATGTTACAATAACGTATATTGGCAGTTAATGATCATCAAAGTAATGATTATGATTGATTTAATTCGGTCATAACTTAATTTTAATATGAAATTCGAATTTTTGTTGTAAAATCACATGAATTTTGACCTTGTAAGTCAAAATTGTTGATTTCTCGATGTTACAAGCTTAATCCTTGTAATTTAAGAGTTTTTGGACTGATTTCGTTTAATTCTAATCCCCCAGGTTTGATTTTGTTCGATAACATTTCATTTCGGTTTATTCTAAAATTAACGGAGTTAATCCGAATTGCCGAATTGTCACTAATTAGCTACTTAAAACATTCTTGAACTAAATAAATCCTTTTGGGCCTCATAATTACAATTGGGCCTACCTTGGGCCTCACTGGGCCTACCTAGACCTCATTGGGCCTACTCTGGCCTTATTGGACCTACCTAGACCCCATTGGGCCTACTCTGGCCTTATTGGGCCTACCTTGGTTCATTGGGCCTACATTTGTCTTGTTGGGCCTGTGATCTCACTATTTTCAGTTACCGAGGTTAATTCGAAAAGTCGGATTGTCACAGACATCGAATCAAGTAAGTAATCACTCATACACACCCTAAAGATGCCGATTATGAATAACCCTATCCTAATTTCGATCACAAGCATCGAATTATAAGAGTCCGAATTCTAGGGTTCATGCTAACATACGGTTTGGGGGTTTTGATCCAAACAGGTTTTAAAATCGAATTAAATCTTACAGAAAGGTTCGAAATTCACATTATACTGAAAACCACATACTGATTTCATAAAACATTATCGAATGGCATGAAATTGATTTCTAGGGTTCATAATCAAAACGTTTTGGGGGTTTTCATGAAAATTTGTTTTAGAATCAAATTAAATGGTATCCACAGATCCAGAAGAGCTCGATTAACGTGAACCCTATGTTAATTGTAACAAACAACATCGAATTGTATGAGATTGGGTTTTAGGGTTCTTGAGTTCAAACGAATTGGGGATTTTGAACTGATAGAACTTGATAGGCGAATTAAATCTTTCAGAGTTTTTCGAAATTCATAATTGAATGATAATCCCCAATCAATTCCATAAAACAACAACGAATTATCAGGTTTCGATTTTTAGGGTTTCTTGAGTTAAAACGAATTGGGGATTTCGATTCGATTGCACTTGATATTCAAATTAAACCCTTCAGGGAGTTTCGAAATTCAGTTTTAATGAAAACCCTATGACATTACAGTTTAACATAATCGAATTTTAGCAATTTCAGATGTGGGTGCTGGCATTCACGTTCGAATCAGTATAGATGGCAATTTGTTGAGTTGTCTTGATCAATAATCAAATAGGTACCACTGTTAAACTCGCCTAAAGCTAAGGGACCATATCCCTAAGGTTTTAGGATCGATCAAGTTCGAATCGGGGTCCAATTGGATGCTAGTTGGTTCGGTTACGGGGACAAAAGGGAACCCGACTTGTCTGTTGTTTAAAACCATTTGAAATCAAACTATAACACTAAATTAGAGTTAGCTCAGCTGGTTTGGACTTGTGTCGTTGGTCCGGGAGGTCTAGGGTTCGAACCCTGCCTCTACTGGGTTTTTGAATTTAAAAACCATTTTTGGTTTTTAACCCATAATTTACTCATTCTAATTCTGATTCGATTCTTTCAAGTTGCGTTGGAAATGTAATGAAAATACGAACAACATGAAATGATAAAATTCATACTTTTACCCGAAATAATAATCGCGTATAACTACGCATGTTTTAATAAAATCGTATATATACTTACACGGTTTAGTTAAACAATTTCAAAGACACACGTACATATGTATACATATTTCTAACAAATCTAACATATGTGTGTTGACACGTATGTGATTTCACACATTAAACGACATCCCAAATAACACAACGTTATTGATAAAACACAGATTCTTCGTAGAGGATTATCTACGTGATTCCAAGTGTGTTGATCATTCTACTGACATTCACAGGTGCGTACACGGTCCCTTTTCTTATTTTAACTGTTTTGGGGGAGAAAAACATGTGCAACAAACATTTTAGATACATATCACTTGCATGAGTTAGCTATTTACATTAACTGCGAACATAGCATTACATGTCCTTACATATCGAACCGTTTAGTTTACCGTAGTGCAAAGCATGGTAGTTGGAAATAGATCAATTGGGTTTGAGAAACCTCACTTGGTAGATTGTAGGTCTACCCAAGTGTTTAACTAGCCAATTCAAACATTACTATTGTTTGTGCTAGACAATAGTGGAAAGGCAATTTACATTCTAACAGTCAGCTTCGGTGTCGACCGCATATGTAAATAGTACAAATGATTATCTATCGTGACTATGCATGTGTGATTATGTTATCTGTAAACAGTTCATTTCAAACAGTTGTTTCAAACATTTGTGACTATTCGAACCTGTGTATGCACCAACCTTCGTTTTGACTTGATTTACATGTTTTCTCAGGACACTAAGGTACAAGAACAAGCAAGCATGGACTAGGAGATCGAGTCTCATGCATATTTTACATTACAGTTGTTTTGGATTTGAATATTTGAGATATTTTCATTGTAATTTACATTTTGCAAGCATTGAATTGTTTTACTTTTTACAAATGCTTCCGCAATGTTTAAAACTCTGAATTTTTCAATTTAGGCCAAAGTTATGTGTGAAAGGCATATAGAGGTCTTCGCTATGTCTAATGATCTGAGATCCTGGTTTGTCACGTCCCAAACGGTATGATTCCGTTAGTTGAAACTTGGGGGTGTGACAGATTGGTATCAGAGCCATTGGTTATAGCGAACTAGGTTTGCATTAGTAGATTTAGACTATAACTGTTAGACATTAGACACTTGTTTAGACATCTGAGTTTTGCATAGTATTTACATATGGCATTATGTAATAGATATGGCAGCACCATCACCACCGCACGTGATCGTACTTGATGATGAGGAGCCGATAGCTCCAGCATTGCATGAGTACGAGGGGGAGTCAGATGAGGATCCTGAGGAGGGCCCAGTGGAGGATTCAGAGGAGGATCCCGATGAGGACGACCCGGAGGAGGATCCTGAGGAGGCACCACAGGAGGACCCACAGGAGGCTCTTGAGGAGGATCCCGCTGAGGAGTCTTCTGACCGTATGCCACCTACATTTCGTGCCTCTAAGAGGCCACGAGTTGAGTCTGATGATATCGCCCGACTGACTTGGGAGTCAAAGTGGGCTGATAATAGGATAAACCACATCACACAAGAGCTCAGGGATGTGAATGCTCGATACGCAGAGCTTCGTAGTGTAGTCCAGGGGATGGAGACTCACATCGTACATCTGACTACACGAGTGTAGGAGGAGGAACACCGAGCTGACATCGCTGAGGGCAGATTGATTGCGTTGGAGGAGCAGTTTATATCCGACGCAGAGGAGGAAGAGGAAGGGGAGGAGATATCAGCACAGGATGTTTATTCTAATGTTGATTCTACTATTGAGGATGCCTGATTTTTTTTTATTTTAAACCTAGAAGGGGCGGTTTGTGTCCCTGTGTTGGATATTTGAAAACTTATGTTTTGATATTGAAAGTATTGTAATCAGTTGGAATTATTATCTATTGGAAAGCTATTATCTATTGCCAGCAGTTGTGTTTAGTCATACAGTTGCATGTTTGGTTGTTGTGTCGTTTACACATTTCACATTAGATATTGGTAACACATTAACACTTATTCTAACTATAAAGATCATGGCTGGCGAAAACATACATATGACAGTTGGTGAACTCAATGAACTGATCAACAGTAGGGTCACGGAGGCCATCGTGAACTATACTCAGACACACCCAACGGGACCCCATGGTCCAACTGGGGGGTTAGTGAACCAACAGGTGTGCACGATCAAAACGTTTTTGGACTGCAAACCTCATAATTTCAAAGGATTGGAAGGGGCCATTGGACTTCTACGATGGATTGAAATGGCGGAATTAGTGTTTGAGATGTGCAACTGTCCTGAAGAAAACAAAGTCAAATATGCTACGGGTACGTTGGAGGGTCCAACGTTGACCTGGTGGAACTCTAATGTTCAAACATTGGGATTGGGTGAGGCCAATGCCCTAACCTGGAATGGGTTCAAGACATTACTACAAGAGGAGTATTGTCCTCGCAGTGAAATACAATAGATGGAAGATGAGTATTGGCATCTTAAGATGGATGGGTCTAATATCGAGGAGAACACTAGTCGATCACATGAACTAGCCACACTCCTACCTCACATGGCTACTCCACCGAGCAAGTGGATTGAGAGGTACATTGGGGGATTAGTGCCTCAGATCCAGGGGTTAGTCACTTCTGCAAATCCCACAACTATTCAACAAGCTGTTCGGTTGGCGCACCAATTGACTGATCAGGCAGTACAACAGGGGACTTTGCCCAAAAGAACAGCAGCTACTAAAGTGGTGTCACACCCCCTGCGCCGCGTGCGGAATCCACGGCGCAGTGACGATCGATGGTTGAATCATGCACAAGTATTGAATAAGAACAACCATAATGCATTACTGCATTTCAAAATGTTTAGACCATTGTTTAGTTATAGACATTCTATCTATTTATCAAAAGAATAACAACTACAGACCCAAAATATAGTTTACAAAATAAGATTTTAAACAAAACATTTAAACAATCAGGATTTAGTGTGTTTCTAATCCATCCTAGCTTGTTTCTTCATCTTGTTCTATCTTAAAACGGTCTCCTTAGTTGCCCTTGAGAATGATCTAAATTTGATTACCTGAAACACGCGAAAAGTAACTGTCAACTACAAAAGTAGTTGGTGAGAACAATAGGTTTAACATTTGTAAATATGAATCTGCATTGTAAGGCATATGTATAAAACAATGAATGAAAATACATGGATGGTTGCAACCCAAACTAACATCAAGTCTGTTAAACGTGTCCAAACAGTCATCAGACTGTTTGCTAGAAAACCAACATATAATCAAGTCCCAAACTACGTTTGGAGTTAGAAAATTTGTCAGCAACATTGATATAACCATTCATAACCAAATCCTGCAGTTAGTTTTTAAAACAAATTTTAATGCTAACTCCAGAATTAGGTCTGCCCAATTGTGTCTGCTTTCCCTTGTTGTGATCACCCAGTACTAACGCTAAATGAATATGTAACTTGATGTGTGTATAAGTTTGTTCACAACGATGAACATCATGCTTTTAAAAAAACTTGAATTGAAACCCTTTGATTGAATGCCTTATTTGATTTCCATGATTTGAAAACTTCCCATGAATACCATGAATACCAATGATAGAAATAACTTGTTTGAATACCATGAATTGAAATCCTTTGTTTGAATACCTCTATGAAAACCATTGGTTGACAACCTCGTATTGAAACCCTTGATTGAATACTAAAGATAGTGTCCTTGTGTAATAACAAGGTTTATAACATATCATTTTTAACAAAAACACGAGTTTATAGTAAAAGAGTTTATAAATCTCATTAGTTAAGAGTGTTTAGCATTTATAAAACCATTAGTGTAAAGGTGATGTAAAACAATTTAAAGAACCTTTATAAAACCTTTGATAAAACATTTTAAACAGTTGATAAATCCTTTGAAAATAGTTGAGAAATCCCTAGGATTTCTAAAGTGAACTTGTAACAGTTGAACAATAGCAGAAAGAGAGTTTGATCACGTGTTCCACCCCAAAACAGTTGAAAAACAGTAAAAGAGGGGCTAATGTTCTCACCTGTCTGCAGTAGACTCTGAACTATAACAAGTAGCAAGTAGCAAACAAGACCTTTAACTGGTTCCTATATCATTGTAATCATACATAAGATATAAGATTTATGATTGTATAGACTTTGATTCATTGATTGACTTGTGTTATCTTGAACTTGATTAACTCTTGAATACTTGTTCTCATGTTTAAGAATGTTGTGTGAATTGGAGTATCATGGTTTGAGTCACTTGATTGATACATGATTCATGAAAAAGAAGTGTCATGTTCTTTTATGCACAACTTGTATGCATAAAATAACAAGTGTTGATAAATTTGATAACCATTGTTTAACATGTAATTTGAAGATATGTTAAAGTGTTTTAGACCCTTGTGATTATGACTTGATCTCATAATTAGGTTGAATTACACCTAAACCGAATAAGATCCTTTCATAATTAATGTGTAAAAAGGCCAAGATTGGGCTGAGATATAATTCCATGGGCCAATCTCTTCCTATTGGGCCTAAGCATTGGTTATTGGGCCTTGGGCATGAGTATGAGCCAAATTGAAATCCTATGGGCCAATTCAACTTAAAGTCGGGCTAGGGTTAGGATGTGTGGGCCAATTGAGCCAAATATGGAAAAAAAACCGGTTTGATGGTTCATGGGCCGAATGATAATTGGGCCTTGGGCCGGTTTATTGATTCGTTGGGCCAAATAAATGTGTGAAGTCTTTCCTTGGGCTCAATTACACTTATATGGACCGAGGGTTTGGGTTGCCATTAGAAGACTTGAGATCCTACGGATGTTTCAACCGAATGATCATTTGGTCAGCGAACCTTTTGGACTCGAAGGAACAAGGTTCGACTATGGATGATGAAGGTTCGTTGCATGCTAAGTTCAGGGAAGGTTCGTGAGACCCCCTAAGGGTTCGGCTAATGGTTAACGAACCATGCAGGATTCGCAGCTCATGATGGTTCGTCGAGGATTGGTAGGGTTCGTGTCTCTTGGTTCGGGGCTAAGATGGTTCGTGAGCAGGCCGAGGTTCGGCCAAGACTTCTCATAAGGGTTCGGCCCTATAGATTTTCATGCAGGGTTCGCCTGAATGAAGCCTCACAGGTTCGTAGCCCTCAGGGTTCGTTCATCATGCAGGAAGGTTTCGGGAGTGGTTCTACACAGGTTCGGTAGACAGGTGAGGTTCGCGGGGTTGGGTTCGTGACTTGATGCATGAAGGTTCGGCCCTGTGGGTTCGACCATGCACCACAGGTTCGTGTCCCATCTGATGTAGCCCCCGACGAACCTGTGATCAACACCATCATTCAACCTCGTCCCTTTAATCCAACCATTTCTATGCTTTGACTACTTGTAAACACATCCTCGCAATGTTGTAGGTTCGATTGAAAGAGCTTAGAACAGGCTAGACTTGGGTTTAGACAAACACACATAGAAACCCTATTTTCGTCATTCTTCATTCGATCATACCTCGTTTTTGGCCGGGTGAAAGCTCAGATTCGTGGTATCTTCTTGTAGAGGACGTCAATGGCTACGCCTAGGTTCAAGAATCATCCATTTTCATCAAGAAACGAAGGAGATATGAGGATTTTTGTGGTGTTTTCTAGTGTGAGAAAGTGGAAACCGAATTTCTTAGAGAGAGAAGGGGTTTGGCTGCAATTAATGAGGGGAAAAGCCTTCTTCAAGGCTTTTATAGTACGAGTGGTATTCGAGTTTGTTTCGGTCGCTCGGTTCGCGTTTTAGGAATGTAACGCGCATTTTACGCGGTTTCAATAAAATAGTTATTATTCTCGTCTTTTTGATGAGTTTCAAAATTGTAAAATGTAAAATATATTATTTCACTTATTTTTACACCTGGTTCGTTGCCAGATCGTTAAACAAATACAATTACGTGTATACCCGCAATCGCGTACGTTTTTCGATCGTATTATTTATTTGTTGTCGTTTACTCGTAATTATAAGTTCAACATTCGTATCATTATGGATCGTCACCCATAACTATACTCAGTCTCGCTTACGTATTACGATTTTGTTTGATTAATTTGCTTGTCATACTATTCGTCTAAACACTACGCACTAACACTATCCCATTACACCGAATGCGGTATATGTATAGGGCATACCCTGGAGTTCAGCTACCTGCCTTATCTGACGCCATCCCACCACTGTTTCGATATAATACGATACTGTTCTTGCATAGCGTAATCGACTGTAAATAAATAATACATACTTGCTCCTAATTAAATAAGATCCTATCACAGACAAACACAATCATGAACACTTGAATCACATTGAAAACATTGAATTAAACACATATTGTACTATCACTGTTTATGACTGCTATGACTGTATGCACGGATGTTACAGTCTCCCCTAGTTAAGGGAATTTCGTCCCGAAATTAACTAGCCGAAGGTACTTTAAAAAGATGAGGGTACTTAAGTTTCATCTGGTCTTCACGTTCCCAGGTGAACTCAGTACCACGTTTTCCCTCTCATCGTACCTTTACGATCAGGATACGGCTACGTTTAAGTTTCTTGACTCCATGATCCATGATTTCAACCGGACGTTCTATGAATTGCATGTTGTTTTGAATCTGAATGTCTTCCAGTGGAATCTGAACATCATGATCTGCCAAGCATTTCTTAAGATTCGATACATGAAATGTATCGTGAACATTGCTTAGCTCCACCGGAAGTTTGAGTTTGTTGGCTACGGGACCAATCCGTTCCAGGATCTCAAAAGGTCCAACGTACCTTGGCGCAAGTTTCCCTTTCTTCCCGAATCGGACCACGCCTTTCCAGGGAGAAACTTTGAGTAAGACTCGGTCACCAACTTGAAACTCAAGCGGTTTTCGACGTCGATCGGCATAACTCTTTTGTCGATCTCTTGCGGCCTTAGGCCTTGATTGAATGATTGTGATCTTGTCTGTTGTTTCTTGAATGAGTTCAGGTCCTACGACCTGTGAATCACCAACCTCGGTCCAGCAGACCGGTGATCGGCACTTCCTACCATATAAAGCTTCGAATGGTGCACATTGAATGCTTGTATGGTAGCTGTTGTTGTACAAAAACTCGATGAGTGGAAGATGAGTATCCCAACTCCCACCGAAGTCAATTACACAAGAACGAAGCATGTCCTCGAGTGTTTGGATAGTCCTTTAGCTTTGGCCATCGGTTTGGGGATGATACGCCGTGCTAAGATTAACACGAGTTCCCAAAGCCTTTTGCAATATTTGCCAAAAGCGGGAAGTGAAACCACTATCACGATCAGAAATGATTGAGGTTAGAGTACCATGACATGCGATGATTTCGTTGATGTACAAGGTAGCTAACTTCTCCATTTTGTAATCCTCTCGGATCGGGAGAAAATGAGCGGATTTGGTGAGTCGATCAACGATCACCCAAATCGAATCGTAACCTCGCGGAGTTCTCGGCAACTTAGTTATGAAATCCATGGAAATTTGTTCCCATTTCCATTGAGGAATTTCAGGTTGCTGCAGAAGTCCCGAAGGCTTTTGATGTTCTGCTTTGACTTTGGAACATGTTAGACATTTCCCCACATACAGAGCTATGTCTTTCTTCATTCTGGGCCACCAGTAAGATGTCTTCAAGTCTTGGTACATCTTATCGACTCCTGGATGAACTGAGTATCGCGACTTATGAGCCTCATCACAGATGAGTGTGCGCAATTCTTCTGACTTTGGAATCCACATGCGACCGTTGAAGTATAAAACCCCATCAGCTCGAGGTTCTAGTCTACCTTCAACTCCACAGTCTAAATCTGTCTTTAGTTGATTGTCGATCACTACTTGTTGTTGTGCAATACGAATCAGGTCTTTCAAGTTTGGTTGTGTGTTGATCTCCATGGCTCTTACACGAATTGACTTGACTGGTTCCTTACGACTAAGAGCATCCGCCACCACATTGGCTTTACCCGGGTGATAACGAATCTCACAGTCATAATCAGTTAGAAGCTCAACCCAACGACGTTGTCTCATGTTGAGTTCTTTCTGGTTGAGAATGTGTTGTAGGCTCTTGTAGTCCGTATAGATGACACATTTAGTACCATAAAGGTAGTGCCTCCAAATCTTCAATGCAAAAACCACAGCCCCTAACTCAAGGTCATGAGTAGTATAATTCTTCTCGTGAACCTTAAGCTGTCTTGAAGCATATGCAATCACCTTGTCCCGTTGCATAAGTACACAACCGAGTCCAAGGTTTGAAGCATCGCAGTAGACAATGAAATCATCACTGCCTTCTGGAAGACTAAGAATAGGGGAGTTGCATAACTTCTGTTTAAGAAGTTGGAATGCATCTTCTTGTTTCTGTCCCCATATAAAAGCTTGGTTTTTCTGAGTCAAAGTGGTAAGTGGCAAGGCTATCTTTGAAAAGTTCGCAATGAACCTTCTGTAGTAACCTGCCAGACCCAGAAATGAACGAATCTCCGTTGGACTAGATGGGGTAGTCCAGTTTTTAATTGCCTCAATCTTCGCTGGATCTACGTCTATCCCATCCTTGTTAATGACATGCCCTAAGAAGTGAACTTCTTTTAGCCAAAATTCACACTTTGAGAACTTAGCATAAAGCTATTCAGCTCTTAGTAGCTCTAAGACTTTCTTCAAATGATCCTCATGTTCTTGCTCCTTCTTTGAATAAATCAGTATATCAGCAATGAAGACGATAACAAACTGATCTAAGTATGGCCTGCGGACTCGATTTATCAAGTCCTAAACGCAGTCTTTGGTATATCTTCATCATTTAATCGTAACTGATGATACTCGGATCGTAGATCAATTTTCGAAAATCAAGTCGCTCCCTGTAATTGATCAAACAGATCATCGATCCTAGGTAGAGGATATCTGTTCTTAACTGTCAACATGTTTAACTCACGGTAATCGATGCACATACGAAATGAACCATCTTTCTTCTTGACAAAGAGAACCGGAGCTCCCCAAGGAGAGAAACTCGGTCTTATGAAACCTTTGTCTAAAAGTTCTTGAAGTTGACTAGACAGTTCTTGCATCTAAGACGGTGCTAATCGATACGGTGACTTCGCCACTGGGTTTGCTCCAGGGACGAGATCGATTCTAAACTCCACTTGCCTGATCGATGTATTCCAGGCAAGTCTTCTGGGAATACGTCCGGATAATCTCTGATGACCGGAACGTCTCCAATTGCTTTCTTCTCTGGTTTCTTCTCTACCACTTGAGCCAGGAACGCAAAGTATTTCTTCTTCAGGTACTTCCAAGCCTTGATACACGACACAATCTTCAATCCGCGGCAGGGTTTCTCGCCGTAAACTTGCATCATTTCGCCGGACGGTAGGGGAATTCGAATAAGTTTCTCCGAGCATACCATCTCGGCGTGGTTTTTGGATAACCAATCCATTCCTACTACAACTTCGAAGCTTCCGAGCGTCATAGGAATGAGATCAATAAGGAAAAGATGATCGTTCAATCTCAATTCACAATCGCGAATTATTGAATTCACTAATATTGTCTTACCATTCGCTACTTCTACGGTGTAAGGAGCATCAAGTATAAATGGTTGTTTATTAAACAGGGGAGTAGTATTAGCAGAGACAAAACTTTTATCAGTACCAGTGTCAAATATGATAGATACGTAATGATCATTAATGAGAAATGTACCCGTGATGACTGTCGGGTCCACGTGTGCTTCGGATGTTCCGATAACAAAGGCACGAGCAGTAGCAGTTGTAGTGGCTGGGTTGAGTTTTGGGCACTGGTTTCTGAAGTGTCCTTCTGCTCCACAATTGTAACAAGCCCTTTCACCAGTAGTAGCAGGATTAGCGGTGGTAGTTGTAGCAGCAGATAGATGAGCAGATCGACATGTTGCAGCCAATTGTCCCATCCGTCCACACTTGAGACATTTTCTGCATGGAATAATGGGTAGGTGATGGTATTGGCATTTGGTAGAAAGTGGAAACAGACCAGTATAGGGTTTCCTGGTCATTGCAGGTTGTGGAATAGCAGTAATAGAAGTAGCTTGAGTAGGTGTAGCTGCAGTTAAGGCTGCATAGTTCTTGATCATCTTTTGCTTCTGTTTCTTCTTTTTGGGTTGGTGTTGTTAAGGCTTCTTGCCTTCTTCAACCTGTGCTCTCTTATACCCCTTTCGAGTGAGCACACCCGCTTTGACATATTTCTCAGTAAGAGTGGCACCAAGATGAATTGCCGCCTCCAGAGTAGTAGGGCTACTCCCCATAACAGTTCCCCTGATGACTAGGGGTAATCCTTCAATGTACTTCTCTATCCTACGGGATAGAGGGGTAACCAGATGTGGCACCAGAATGCACAACTCATGGAAACGAGTTGTATATTTCGCATTCTTGCCACTGCCCTGAACGAAATTCCACATCTCCACTTCGAGTTTCTTCAGTTCATGGCGTGGACAAAACTGTTCCACAAGTAACTTCTTGAAATCCTCCCATGATAAGGCCAAAGCAACCTCTCGTCCTCTGGTGTTCTTCTCCGAATTCCACCAGGTGAGTGCGCGTTTTTGAAAAGCGCTTAAGGCCATCTTGACCTTCAGATTTTCAAGACATCCTGTGAAGTCAAGGATATCCTCAATGCTCTCCAACCATTGCAGTAGACTGGTAGCTCCCTCAGTACCAGCATACTTAGGAGGCTTAGCATCATTGAACTTCTTGAAAGTGAAGTTAGCAGTTCCGGTGTTGGTGGCATTTGAGTTGTGTGCTGAATCAATGGTACTTCCCCGAAGATTCTAGGTGATATCAGTGACCATACCCGGAATGACATCCCTCATGTGTACAGCGATGGCCCGGGCAATTTTGTTAATCTCATCATCGTTGCCACTTGTTGAACCCCCTCCGTTAGGGTCACGTCGAGGAGGCATTCTACGAATAGAAGCCACAAGTGGTTCAGTAATGAGAAGGGATACAATTGAATTTACATGATAAAGTTAGTAATATATCCATACTACTAATATTATCATTCAATTGTAATATGAGCAAATACACGTATAAGCAATCAACTTATTAGCATACTTCTCACGTGATTGTTTATGATGTCTCATGATTTCACTCCACCAAACCTACCGCTTCGATATACCACGGTCATGCCCTTGCTAGCATTTGGCAATACTATTGTATTGATTACCATGTATGTTTCGTTGATTAAGAATCCCATGTTCTTTGATCACTGAACTATGATTGAATCCATGATTGAATTTTGATTGAATTATGTGTGCACCTACTAATAATTGTTAACATGTAGAACTACATCTTCTGTGTGCTCTACATTTTTCTCATTAACCTATGTTAGTAAGTACTAAACATGTAATTACTTAAGAATTTCACTTAAGGTTTACATTTAATGAATGTTCACAACTTGATTGATTCCCACACCATGTTTGTCTCATCTATGGTTGATTAACACAATGATTGTATCTCACATGTTTGACTAATGTTCAATGATTCCAGTTGCTCCCGAATCTTCACTTCAAATACAAATTTCGAATTCCCCCTATCATACTGAAGATAGCTTATATATAGGGCATACCCTGGGTCAAGCAAACTGCCAGCCCAGCCGCCAGCCCACCACCACTCCAGTATGCCAGAGCTTGGCCGCCATTTGTATTTGACGCTAGAATTCCAACTCTTGATTGATTATGATTGATTCATGATTGTTTCTTGAACTATTAATATGATTATGATTGTCAAAACCAAGATTCTTGATTTACTAAAAATCAGGACCTTAGGTTTTAATATATGTGTCCTAGGTTAATTAACCTAGGTTCTCAATACTTACAGTACTGAGTATGATGATCTCCTTGTGTGAACTTCAACTAAAGAATATTGTTACACAGATTCTAAGTTATAAAGTCCTAATGAAATGAATTCATGATAATGATATCATGATTAAAATTTCAGATCAAAGATACTAAGAATACAGATCTTTGCCTCTAAAATTCTGTAATGAACTCTGATTGAGAATTTCAGATCAAGGATACTAAGAATACAGATCCTTGCCTCTGATATCCTCTAATGAACTCTGGTTGAGAATTTCAGATCAAGGATACTAATAATACAGATCCTTGCCTCTAAAATCCTCTAATGAACTCTGGTTGAGAATTTCAGATCAAGGATACTAAGAATACAGATCCTTGCCTCTGAAATCCTTTAATGAATATGGGTTGAGAAATTTAATTCGGTTTCTAAAATTATAGAATCCCGATTGAAATTTCTTGACTCGATACATAATCTTAGAAGTGTATCCCTAAGATCTTTCAAGCTTGATGTAGACTTAATGCTCACTTAAGTTTACTTAGATCCTAAGTATCCTCAAGCCTATAGCACTTAGTCCTATGGGGTAGCTTAAGATATAGTCTAGGTCATTAAGTATTGGGTTTTTCCTAGTTCTCTACAACCTTGGCTCTGATACCATCCTGTCACACCCCCTGCGCCGCGTGCGGAATCCACGGCGCGGTGACGATCGATGATTGAATCATGCACAAGTATTGAATAAGAACAACCACAATGCATTACTAGGTTTCAAAATGTTTAGACCATTGTTTAGTTACAGACATTCTATCTATCTATCAAGAGAATAACAACTACAGACCCAGAATATAGTTTACAAAATAAGATTGGGCCGAGATATAATTCCATGGGCCAATCTCTTCCTATTGGGCCTAAGCATTGGTTATTGGGCCTTGGGCATGAGTATGAGCCAAATTGAAATCCTATGGGCCAATTCAACTTAAAGTCGGGCTAGGGTTAGGATGTGTGGGCCAATTGAGCCAAATATGGAAAAAAACCGGTTTGATGGTTCATGGGCCGAATGATAATTAGGCCTTGGACCGGTTTATTGATTTGTTGGGCCAAATAAATGTGTGAAGTCTTTCCTTGGGCTCAATTACACTTACATGGACCGAGGGTTTGGGTTGCCATTAGAAGACTTGAGATCCTACAGATGTTTCAACCGAATGATCATTTGGTCAGCGAACCTTTTGGACTCGAAGGAACAAGGTTCGGCTATGGATGATGAAGGTTCGTTGCATGCTAAGTTCAGGGAAGGTTCGTGAGACCCCCTAAGGGTTCGGCTAATGGTCAACGAACCATGCAGGGTTCGCAGCTCATGATGGTTCGTCGAGGATACCATTCGTATCATTATGGTTCGTCGAGAATACCATTCGTTGTCGTTTACTCGTAATTATAAGTTCAACATTCGTATCATTATGGATCGTCACCTATAACTATACTCAGTCTCGCTTACGCATTACAATTTTGTTTGATTAATTTACTTGTCATACTATTCATCTAAACACTACGCACTAACACTATCCCATTACACCGAACGCAGTATATGTATAGGGCATACCCCAGAGTTCAGCTACCTGCCTTATCTGACGCCATCCCACCACTGTTTCGATATAATACGATACTGTTCTTGCATAGCGTAATCGACTGTAAATAAATAATACATACTTGCTCCTAATTAAATAAGATCCTATCACACACAAACACAATCATGAACACTTGAATCACATTGAAAACATTGAATTAAACACATATTGTACTATCACTGTTTATGACTACTATGACTATATGCACAGATGTTACGAGTGGGAGACCACAAAAGGAAGTGGGAGAGCAGCAATTTTAAAAACTCTTCTCAACAATCTATTCAGCAGAACCACAAGCAGGATTCAAGCAAGACTTATCACAATTCGAACAGTGGCCAGCAGTCATCTGGGGGTATATTGGTAAATACCCAAAATGCAACAAGTGTGGATTCCATCATGTTGGGAATCAGTGTGATAAGTACCGGTGTCAACGGTGCGGTAAAGCGGGTCATGCAGCCAAAGACTGCCGTGGGGAGCTGCAAACAAACTCCACCATCCAGAAAAACACTCAAAAGGGGTGCTATGAGTGTGGCAAGACGGGACATTTCAAAAAGGATTGCCCACAACTCAAGAAGGGCGGGGCTAATGATACAAACGACAACGGCAACGGCACCAATAACAACAATAATAATAACAATGGTGCTAGGGGTAGGGTGTTTGTGATTGGAGGATGTCAAGCACGGGAGGATCCCAACATTGTTACGGGTACGCTCCTCTTGAATAATCACTATGCCTCTATGCTATTTGACACTGGTGCAGACCGGAGTTTTGTATCTAGTACATTTTCTAAGTTGCTAGATGTTAGTCCTACTACCCTAGAAGACACTGACACTGTAGAACTAGCTGATGGCTAGTTAATTATAGTAGAACATATCCTTAAGGGATGTATCCTTGACTTGATGGGTCAAACACTGGAAATTGACCTTATGCCTATCACTTTAGGTAGTTTTGATGTGGCATGGACTGGTTGTCGAAACACTAGGCTGAAATAGTATGCCATGAAAAGATCGTCCATATACCTCTTCCACATGTGGAGACACTGTATGTACAAGGCGAGAAGAGCAGTACACAACTGCGTCTCATATCTTGTATGAAGGCACACAAGTGTCTGCGTAAAGGTCATACAGCAGTTATAGGACTTATAACTGAAAAGCCAGTAGCTGGGAAGGAGATTGAAGACATCCCAGTGGTTTGTGAATTTCCAGAAGTATTTTTAGAAGACCTACCGGGATTACCACCTATCAGACAAGTGGAATTCCGAATAGACCTTACACCAGACGCAGCACCGATAGCTAGGGCGCCTTATCGACTTGCGCCGTCTGAAATGCAAGAGTTATCTACCCAACTGCAAGAGTTGTTGGATAAGGGCTTTATATGACCTAGTTTTTCACCTTGGGGAGCTCCAGTCTTACTTGGTAAGAAAAAGGACGGGACTTTTCGTATGTGTATCAATTACTGGGAACTGAACAATGTTACCATCAAAAACCGGTATCCGTTACCTAGAATTGACGATCTGTTCGATCAGTTGCATGGTTCGAGTTACTACTCGAAGATTGATCTCAGATCGGGTTACCATCAACTCAGAGTCAAAGAAGAATATATTCCAAAGACAGTATTCAGAACGCATTATGGCCATTACGAATTCTTGGTCATGCCATTTGGGTTGACAAACGCTCCAGCAGTATTCATGGATCGCATGAATCGATTTTGCAAACCTTATCTTGATAAGTTTGTCATTGTTTTCATTGATGACATTCTCATCTATTCTCAGACTGAGGAGGAGCACGCTGAACATCTTCGATTGCTGTTAGAATTATTGAAACAAGAACAATTGTATGCTAAGTTCTCCAAATGTGTCTTCTGGATTCGAGAAGTTCAATTCTTGGGTCATATAGTCAATGAAAAGGGCATACATGTTGATCCAGCGAAAATTGAGGCGATTAAGAATTGGGAAGCAACGAAGACCCCTACCGAGGTTCGACAATTCCTAGGTTTGGCAGGTTACTATCGACGATTCATTGAGGGTTGCTCAAAGATCGCTCAACCACTTACAGCTCTTACGCACAAAGGGACGAAGTATAATTGGATGGATAAACAAGAAGCTGAATTCCAGTTACTGGAACGAAAACTCTACAGTGCACCTATTCTGTCCTTACCGGAAGGAACGAAAGACTTTGTGGTGTATTGTGACGCATCTGCATAGGGTTTTGGATGTGTGTTGATGCAACATGATAAAGTGATTGCTTACGCTTCAAGGCAACTGCGGCCACACGAAAAGAATTACACTACTCATGACTTGGAGTTAGGAGCAGTGGTATTTGCCATGAAGATTTGGAGGCACTACTTATATGGAAGCAGGTGTACTATTTACACTGATCATAAGAGTTTACAACATATTTTTGATCAGAATGAACTCAATATGAGACAACGACGATGGGTCGAGTTGTTGAACGACTATGAATGCACAATCAAGTACCATCCGGGAAAAGCTAATGTGGTAGCTGATGCTTTAAGCAGAAAAGATACAACATCAACAAGACGGGTTCGCGCACTTATGATGATGATACATACTGACTTACCTGAGAAGGTACGCAATGCTCAGCTTCAAGCCTTAGAAAAGGATAACTTGGAACAGGGGATGATGTGACAATCTGGTATTTCCGGATTAACCCCGTTAGTCAAACTTTAGCAGAAACAATATGAAATTAAACAAAATCAAACTAGAAGGGTTATAATTAAACAAAACAAGCTTTGGAATGTTAAAATTTCAAGAATTAAACTTACAATTGACTAATGAAGTTCAATTTTTACTTTGAGAGTCAAAATTCGGTTTTGGTGTAAATTGAATTCGAAATATCACTGTTAATCTTCGAATTGAATGTTCACATAACTCACTTTGATGATGATTAGCCGTTAATCATCCGTTATAACTCGTGAGAGGGTCGAATTAAACCAATGGTGAACTAAAAAGACGAAACCGTAGCCATTATCTATCAATCCCATGTTAATCGACCAAAAATATACAATTGAAGCTTCCTAAACTCCAGTCGGAACCCTTAGAGGCAAGTTCATTCAAAAATTTGATCCCAGAAGCTTCGAGTTGAGGAACCCGATTGAGAGCCGGCCGAAACTCAACCTAAAAGTCGAGATACATCAATTCGACATCGAATCAAGTAAGTAATCACTCATACACACCCTAAAGATGCTGATTAAGCATAACCCTATCCTAATTTCGATCACAAGCATCGAATTATAAGAATCCGAATTCTAGGGTTCATGCTAACATACGGTTTGGGGTTTTGATCCAAACAGGTTTTAAAATCGAATTAAATCTTACAGAAAGGTTCGAAATTCACATTATACTGAAAACCACATACTGATTTCATAAAACATTATCGAATGGCATGAAATTGATTTCTTGGGATCATAATCAAAATGATTTGGGGGGGTTTCATGAAAATTAGTTTTAGAATCAAATTAAATGGTATCCACAGTTCCAGAAGAACTTGATTAACGTGAACCCTATGTTACTTGTAACAAACAACATCGAATTGTATGAGATTGGGTTTTTGGGTTCTTGAGTTCAAACGAATTGGGGATTTCGAACTGATAGAACTTGATGGGCGAATTAAATCTTACAGAGAGTTTCGAAATTCATATTTGAATGATAATCCCATATCAATTTCATAAAACAACAACGAATTATGAGGTTTCGATTTCTAGGGTTTCTTTAGTTAAAACAAATTGGGGATTTCTATTCGATTGGACTTGATATTCAAATTAAACCCTTCAGGGAGTCTCAAAACTCTGTTTTAATGAAAACCCTATGATATTACAGTTTAACATAATCGAATTTTAGCAATTTGAGATGTGGGTGGTGGCATTCACATTGGAATCAGTATAGATGGCAATTTGTTGAGTTGTGTTGATCAATAATCAAATTGTACCACTGTTAAACTCGCCTAAAGCTAAGGGACTATAGCCCTAAGGTTTTAGGATCGATCAAGTTCGAATCGGGTTCCAATTGGATGCTAGTTGGTTCAGTTATGGGGACAAAAGGTAACCCGACTTGTCTGTTGTATAAAACTATTTGAAATCAAGCTATAACACTAAATCAGAGTTAGCTCAGCTGGTTTGGACTTGTGTCATTGGTCCGAGAGGTCTAGGGTTCGAACCCTGCCTCTACTGGGTTTTTGAATTTCAAAACCATTTTTGGTTTTTAACCCACAATTTACTCATTCTAATTCCGATTCGATTCATTCAAGTTGCGTTGGAAACGTAATGAAAATACGATCAACATGAAATGATAAGATTCATACTTTTGCCCGAAACCATAATCGCGTATAATTACACATGTTTTAATAAAATCGTATATATACTTACACGGTTTAGTTAAACGATTTCAAAGACACACGTACATATGGATACATGTTTCTAACAAATCTAACATACGTGTGTTGACACGTATGTGATTTCACACATTAAACGACATCCCGAATAACACAACGTTATTGATAAAACACAGATTCTTCGTAGAGGATTATCTACGCTATTCCAAGTGTGTTGATCATTCTACTCACATTCACAGGTGCGTACACGGCCCCTTTTCTTGTTTTAACTGTTTTGGGGTAGAAAACATGTGCAACAAACATTTTAGATACATATCACTTGCATGATTTAGCTATTTACATTAAGTGCGAACATAGCATTACAAGTCCTTACATATCGAACCGTTTAGTTTGCCGTAGTGCAAAGCGTGGTAGTTGGAAATAGATCTATTGGGTTTGACAAACCTCACTTGGTAGATTGTAGGTCTACGCAAGTGTTTAACTAGCGAATTCAAACATTACTATTGTTTGTGCTAGACAATAGTGCAAAGGCAAATTACATTCTAACAGTCAGCTTTGGTGTCGACCGCTTATGTAAATAGTACAAATGACTAGCTATCATGGCTATGCATGTGTGATTATGTTATCCGTAAACAGTTCATTTGAAACAGTTGTTTCAAACATTTGTGACTATTCAAACATGTGTATGCACCAACCTTTGTGTTGACTTTATTTACATGTTTTCTCAGGACACTAAGGTACAAGAACTAGCAAGCATGGACTAGGAGATCGAGTTTGATGCATATTTTACATTACAGTTGTTTTGGATTTGAATATTTGAGACACATTCACTGTAATTTACATTTTGCAAACATTGAATTGTTTTTCTTTTTACAAACTCTTTCGCGATGTTTAAAACTCTGAATTTTTCAATTTAGACCAAAGTTATGTGTGAAAAGCATACAGAGGTCTTCGGTATGTCTAATGATCTGAGATCCTGGTTTGTCACGTCCCAAACGGTATGATTCCGTTAGTTGAAATTTAAGGGTGTGACAGGTTCGGTAAGGGTGGTTCGTGGCATCACGCAGGTTCGTTGGTCCTAGGTTCGTAGTAGCTAGGTTCGACGGCTCAAGGGTTCGTGACTGTAGGGTTCATCCAGGTTAAGGTTTGGCGAACCTCCAAGGTTCGGCCTTCTTGTTATTTGCAACCGCTTGGTTCGTGAATCCTTGTTCTAAGTTTCTTTGAGTGAAGGTTCGGCCATGGTCCAGGTTTGCAGATTGCCAGTTCGGTGATGATGGTTCGCAGCTCATAGGTTTGGTAGGTAGAGGGTTCGGCCACGCCTTGTCCAGCTTGATGGAGGTTCGGCTTGTCGAAGGTTCGGCCAGCTGCAACCTCACGAACGCTGTGTATCACCATCATCTTCGAGCTCCAATCTATTGTCTAGATGTTCCCATGGCTACCTCATACTCTTGTTGATTCATTTTCGTCTGTTGTTTGAATGGAAGCTTAGAATCGGTTGGGTCATGGTTTTAAAACCGGTTAAAGGTGTGGTCGACCAAGGGTAGAGAAAACCCTAATTTTTCAGAATTTCATAGCTCTATACCTCGAGTTTGGATGGACAAATTCTCAGATCCGTTGTACTTTCTTGTAGAGGACGTTTGTAGCACGAGATTTCGTCCACGAATGAGCAAGTTATGAAGATTTGAAGGTGAAAAGTTTAGAGAGAGAAGTTTGGGAATAGGGAGTGTAGAGAGAAAAAAGATGAGAGAAATGAGGTGGTTGCCCTCATTTAGGGTATTTATACCCCGAGGGTGTTCGAGTTCGTTTCGGTTGCTAGTTTTTCGTCTCCGTTGCATTTCCGAATCGTTACGCGCAAATTAGGTATTTTAAGTAATAGAATTTATTTTAATTATTTTAAAGGTGGTTATTCCTAGTAAATATTCTAATTTGTTTTTCTTTAGTTTATTATCGTTCGAGTCGTTTTTCGTTTTTGTTTCGTCAGAACGCGTCTCCTTCGCGCGTATTCGTTCACATCGTCACCCAAACGAACATGACGTTGGTTTCACTTTCTGATTCTTGTTTTCTACTTTTCAGTCATCATTTCAGAACTTTAAAGCTTCTGATTTATTCGTACAGATCGTCACCTATATGAATAATTCGTCGATTTAGCATTCTGTAACGACATCCGTTATGGTTTTGTTCTGTTTAGCCTCGCATACGTTTACACATAATAGCATTTAATCAAGCATTTGCGTGTCAATTCAGTGTTGTCTGATGTGGTTCTGACTATTATACCATGAGATTTAATCAAATTTCAGAAACAATTGCATAATAGTATAGTGTTAAGCATCAAAATGTCAATAGCATACAATAGTTCACATAGTTTGTACCTGAGTTACTGTGCAAGTTACTGTGCAGATCACTGTTCCGGTAACGTTTACGGCACTGATGTTACATGATGTCACGTTTACTGGTACGATTACTATCATTACTTAACATTTGCAGTATGTGAATGTCGTTCAAAAACTTGTTACAGCAATGCCGAAGCCCTTAAAAGACTATATTGTGGAAGTGATACCGAGGGTTATACTGGATGATACCCCCCTCAGCATCCTAGGGGCAGCATCAAGGGTTTCACCGTATGCTCCTTCTCGTTCTCCTGCAAGGACCCCACCAACGCGCAAGCCTGAGGACATTGGTGGGCAGAGTTTCCATCCTGAGGAATTTTTCGTTTCTGTAACTCCCCTTACTCCTGAACCTAGTACTAGGAGGAGATAATCCCGTATTAGAACAAGATGGCTTCCTACTGGACAACTAGCGTCTCGAGACCTACTCCCTCCTAACTATGAAGAGAGAGAATCCTCAGCCCAAGAAGAGATGCGAGCACAACTTCAGAGGGTCACTGCAGAACTGCAAGATACTCGTGAGCAGCTGATGGGAACACACAGGCGACTAGAAGGGGCATATGACACCATTTGACAGAACCATTACTCTTGGGAACAGGCAAATGTAGCCCAACAGAACTTGATGGAGCAATTCCGTGGTTTGGAATCCGATTATGTGGCATTGACTAGGACGTTAGCAGACCAGATACGAGGGTCGTCAGTGCATTTGGATGCCACGGAAGCAAGCGTTGCAGCTTGGCGACATGTCCTTGAGGATCGTATTTAGGGATCAGCGAATACGATAGAAAGGTATCACGAAGAGTCCTTAACTCAGTTGACAGGATTAAACCAGTTGTTAGTGGGTATAACGTTGGTGGTAGCTTTTATGTATTTCCTTTCATTCCTACCATTCATGGGTAGGGGATATGGGAAGTAGGGAAGATGGTTTTCCCGAAATTTTGTTAACTTAGTTGTAAAATCGGATAGGTTGTAAGGGGTGCGGTGTGTGTAAGTATGTGTGGGGAGTAAGTGTGTGGGTGGTGTAAATGTCGGGTCTATAGCCAATAAGACCAATCGATTGATTCTCCCTTGCAATTACAAATACTGGATGTAACTTTGTGGATATAAATAATGGATAAAATTATGTATTTCTTTCTTGCCATTTCAATTTATTTAATCACATGTATACAAAAAAATAATTAAAATGAGTTGTGTTAGAATGATCAAGGAAAATAATTTGCAAATATGACTGGCCAGCATAATTGGAAATTATGACTATGGGCATTCTAATAAATTTTAAAAATTAGGGTAGAAAATAAATAAAACTAAAATGAGTTCAGAAAAAATAAAAAATTATAAATTAATAAATAATAATAATAACAATTGCAGATGACGAAATACATGACAAACACGTGAGATTACAATACATATTGATAATAGATTACGAGTGTGTTAATTTCAAGTAACAAAACACAATACATGTCACACCCCGAGCCGGCGGGAACGGATCGGGTTTTCCCGTCGGGCGGAAGGTTCCCGGGACGCGATATCTTGAGTGATAATCGAATGATCAGATTGTTTACACAGCATGTGATAAATAAATGAGAAATGCTAACACAACCATGACATAGAATTACAAGATTAAATTACAATGTATCGTTCATAATTTAACCAAGTAAATCTATCAAAAGAATCAATGAAACTATAACCTGTATCTGTACAAGATATACAAAAGATAATTCATTGTTTTTGTCATCAAAAGCATGCAACACAAAATGAAGCTAGGTCTTCTAAAAGTCCACTAGCTTAGTCCATGCTTATCAGTAGCTACACCTGTTCATCACCTAAGAAAAACATGCATTTAAACAAAGTCAACACTAGGTTGGTGAGTTCATAAGTTTGAATATTGAAAACCTTGAATTGTTCACACGCAGTCACAAAATCATACTTGATACTTGTAATGATTGATTCACCTGTTCCACCCAATGGCCTCTCCTTAGTTATATGTACAAGTAAGGTATCACCTGATCAAGCATACTTATATATAGGGCATACGAAAGGGTCAAGCCCAGACGCCATCCCACCACATGCTCAGTCAGATTCCACACTACTTGCGATACAACTAAAGATATCCATTTCCCAATTGTTCAACATGTCTGATATGAATCCATCTGTTATATCATATGTAGAATAATATAATATGAGGGGTTTAGTTATCAAACCGGAGTATTGATAATCCCTCGATGTGTTAAGGAATTTAGACTAATTTAATCGGGTCCTTATATTATTCCATTACTTGTGGGGTTAACTATTGTTTCACTTTTAAATATTAAGAGTCTTAGTTAACCACTTGAAATTTGTTCTTGACTTGTAGTGCATAGAGCCTAAAAGGAATCCATTGAAATCCTCACGTAATCAGATTTCAATGCATCCGATTTACCTCTACCACTTTGTATACCCAATGACCTCATCGAAACAGTTACTAGTAACATGAGAATATAAATTACCCAGTCTACTAGTCAACAAGAAACGATGGATTAATTACTTATCACTGCAGATTAATATGACCATGTGTCACTTTCCAGAACCTGACTTGAAGTCACCCTCTCACCGGTCATACGTTACCGGCCAATGAATCAATACGATGAACATACTAGCCCTACAAGCTAGAGGTTTGTCAAACCTATGGTACCACTATGCTATTGTCGGTTTAGTCACGTCAAACTAACTGGTCAGCGAATTATAGGGGCTTACATGATCAACTTGAACTAGTGGCACATGATTGAAGTGATATAATACAACAGGTCAATAGTAACTAATTGAAATTGCGTTCATCCATGTTATTGTTCTCAATGTCATATGTTCTCTGTGTTATTAACAAGGTTAAATAAGAACTTGTCTTATTACATTATGTTAATTATTTGAGTGAATGATGTTGTTATCATGAAGTTACATTATCATGATTATCATTCTTTGTTCCATGTTCTCTTGTAATTATGTGTTGAGCTGTATACCTAAGTGTTTAAAGGACTTGTCCTAATACACTTACTTAACTCTTGTATCGAATGTTATTTCAAAGATACATAGTATCTTTATATCATTCATATGTTTGCCTGTGATTGTTCCAATGATTGTTTATGTAAGAATAACTAAGTGTTACAAGATAAGATCTTACAACTATGTTATTCTAATATGTTGATGAACTAATAAGATATATTATTTCGTTCATCAGATTATTCCTGTCATATCATGATCATACAAGCATGCATACAAAGATAAGCGATAATAAGCAATTTGTATTATCTAAAATCAATGTAATAGCAATATGTTAAGCAAAACTTTTAATTAAATAAAAGTAAGCATGTTTCTCAGCCCCGAGAGTTTAAAATCAGTTAAGATTAAAGAAAAAGGGGCATATGAACTCACCTTGTTGTTGTGGGGTTGACTTAGCTTAAATAAGGAATGCACGCGCTCTTTGTTGTTCTTGTAGTAGTTTTCACGATCCTGTATTAATTTCACATTGTTTGTGATTGTAAGTATACGTTTGTAAGGATTCGTGTGTGTGTTCATGTTTGTTTAAGGGTTGATTAACCCTCTCAATCTTGATCATCATTCGGCCCAACTCATTTGCTAAGTATCTTGATAGCCTCATCCAGTTTGAGTAATACTAACATACTTATCTATTTGTTTCATGTAATGTTTCTTAGATGTCATAATGAAATAGGTATTAAGCTTAAAACTTAAATCTTTAAGGTGAAAGTTAATAATCCTTTGAAATAGTTCACTTGAACTTTTTGACTATCATTTTAATCAAAACTTGTCATATTAGTAGTACATTACATTAATACAAAATTCTAAGTTTATTATCTATGGTTTCAATTCTCTTAAGTTACTCACTTATTTCCATGTGGACCAAATGATTACTTGAGCTGAATCATATCAAAATGGATCTATTTAGTGTGATACGTGGGCCTAATTATTAATTGGACCTAAATCTGTATAGGCTGAATTCTTCACGTGGGCCAACTACCAAGGCCTTAACCGATTTGGGCTTTGGGCCAAATGCTATGTATACGGCCCAAGTGGATAGAGTGGGCCGAAACTTTTGGGGCCGATTAACATATGTTGGGCCAAAGAAATGATTTTGGGCCGAATTTGGTTAGATGTAATTGGGCCAAGGATAGGAACCGGTTTAGTGATTTGTGGGCCTAACACGGGCCATTCGAAGCTGCTTGGGCCGAGGAAATATGGGATGGGCCGCAGGTGTAGATTTAACTAGATAATTGGGCCTATCACCTGGTTCTGCTCTCTCGAAAGTACGGCTTCCCAATTCCAGCGAACCCTTGAGGTTTTATACTAAGGTTCGGTCACCATGAACACACAACAGGTTCGGTGGTTTCTAGACTCGCCGGAGGTTCGTGTACTCATGGTTCAGGGATAGTTCGTGAGATGTAAGGTTCCCCAACATGGGTGGGTTCGGCTAAATCGGTAGGAATGGTTCGGCTGGTGGCTAGAACCTTAACAGATTCGTGATAGTAGCTAGGTTCGCCCATGTAAGGGTTCGGCTGCTCTAAGAGGGTTCGTGGCAATAGGAGGGTTCGACGAGTTCATGGTTCGTGGTCCAACGGTGCACAAGGTTCGTCATCAAAGGGGTGTAGGTTCGACACTGTGTATCCATGCAAGGTTCGTGCCATGCTCGAGTGGATTCGTGGGCCTAGTCGTGCAACAAGGTTCGGCTAAGAGGCTCCAAAGGGTTCGGCCTCAGATCTGGCTAACCAAGGTTCGCCTGATGAGTGCAGGGTTCGTGAGACCCAAGGGGTTCACCCCTATGGCGCCCAGCTATTCCCCGAACCTGTCACAACTTCCCTCATCATTATCTCCGATTCAGCTGGTCATTCAGTTGTTTACACGTTGATGTTACACACCATGTAATCTTCGATCAGGGTTGCAGTCACGATCGTGGTCCTATGGCCGGCTAAGTGTGTGTGTATTCAACCCAAATATGAAAACCCTCTTATTCGTGGACAATAATAGCTTCTTACCTCAAACTTAACCGGGTAATTGCTCAGATCTGTTGTAATTTCTTGAAGAGGAGGTCAAGAGCTTCACATGGACACCAAGAACACCAAAATCCGTTGAGAAATGAGCAAGATAGGCTAGTTTGAAGGTTGAAGATGGTGGTGATTTTCTAGAAAGAGAAAGGACCGGCTTTATGCTTTTAGAGAGAGAGAGCAAGGTGGAAAATGAAGTAAAATGCTTCATTTGGTGTTTATATACCCCGTGGGTGGTCGGGTTCGTTTCGTTTGCTCGGTTCGTGATTTCGTCGCGTATCCGAAACTTTACGCGTGATTAATTTGTAATAAATAAAAGAACGGTTTTTAATTATTTTGATGAGTTTCAAAATTGTAAAATGTTATTTATTATATTTTTATTAAATTAAAATCGTTCGCGTCGTGTTTCGTTGTCGTTTCGTCAGCTCGCGTCACCATCGCGCGTATTCGTTCGAATCGTCATTCGAACGAACACGACGATGGTTTTGCTTTTCGACTTTTGTTTTCTACTTTCCAGTCATCATTTCAGAACGTTAAACTCACAGATATGTTTGTGTGAATCGTCACCCACGCAAACACACTGTCAGTTTATTATTCTGAAACGACACTGCAATATGGTTTAAATTGTGCTTCCTCACTGTCGGACTCAACTAAACATCCTATTTTCACATTGTTTTCACAATGAAATGTCGGCCATCTGATTCCTGTCATCTATGGATATCAGATCGCAACCGACTAGTTCTTGTTATTTGTATGAACACTGTTGTCTCTTGTGATTTGTTATGTTAAATGTACTTAGGTTTTCACTTAAATACACACAACTAATGTTTCCAATGTATGTTGTACTTACAGTATTTAAGTTTACACGAAAATACGTACAACTATTTCTTGTATTTAGATTTATGTTAATACAAGTACTGTTTATACACATGTAATTACACATTGTTACTGTTGAAAGTACACGTACCGTACGGACTTGCCGGCCGGTCAGGTACTAGTTGTCACAGTCTCCCCTTGTTAGAGAAATTTCGTCCCGAAATTTAAGCATAAAGGTCAGGCTTTACTTCTCGAACAGGTGGGGATACTTAGTCTTCATGTTGTCCTCGCGCTCCCAGGTAAATTCTGGTCCACTCTTGGAGTTCCATCTAACCTTTACAATAGGGATACGGCTTTGTTTCAGTTTCTTGACTTCACGTTCCATAATCTCTACAGGTTCTTCGATGAAGTGTAGTTGCTCATCAACTTGTATCTCTTCCAATGGTATGATCAATGTTTCGTCTGCTAAGCACCTCTTGAGATTTGATACATGAAACACATCGTGTATTCCACTGAGCTCATCAGGGAGTCTGAGTCTGTATGCCACAGGACCTATGAGTTGAGTAATCTCAAACGGTCCGACATACCTAGGTGCTAGCTTGCCCTTAGCCCCAAAATGAACTACGCCTTTCCATGGGGACACTTTCAACATGACTCGGTCACCCACATCGAATTCCAAAGGCTTGTGCCGTTTGTCTGCGTAACTCTTTTGGCGGCTACGTGTTGCTTGTAATCGTTTTTGTATCTGGGCTATCTTATCAGTAGTTTCTTGAATAAGCTCAGGCCCAGTGATTCTGTTATCTCCCACTTCGGTCCAACAGCTTGGAGACCGACATTTTCTACCATAGAGTGCTTCAAACGGAGCACATCCCATGCTGCTGTGGTAGCTATTGTTGTAGGAGAACTCAATGAGAGGCAAGTGTGTGTCCCAACTTCTACCAAAGTCTAGGATGCATGTCCTCAACATATCCTCTAGGGTTTGAATGGTGCGCTTGCTTTGTCCATCCGTTTGTGGATGATAAGCGATGCTCAAGCTAACACTTGTCCCTAAGGATTGTTGCAATGATTGCCAGAACCGCGAAGTAAATCGACTGTCCCGGGCTGAAATAATAGACAATGGCACTGCGTGCCTCACTACTATTTCATCAATGTATAATCTCGCTAGTTTCTCCATCTTGTATGTCTCTCTGATTGGCAAGAAATGTGCGGACTTGGTCAATCTATCAATGATGACCCAAATAGAATCGTATCCGCTGGAAGTGCGGGGTAGCTTGGTAATAAAATCCATAGCAATTTGTTCCCACTTCCATTGTGGTATCTCTAGTTGTTCCAGGAAACCCGAAGGTTTCTGGTGTTTGGCTTTGACTTTGGCACATCTGATGCATTTGTCAACATAAGTGGCAACATCTTTCTTCATTCCCGGCCACCAATAAAATGACCAAAAATCTTGGTACATCTTATCAGCACCAGGATGAATTGAGTATCGTGTCTTGTGTGCCTCGTCAAGTATGAGTGTTCGAAGTTCACCTACTGCTAGAATCCAAACACGATCCAGATAATACATAACTCCATCTTGTTTTGTCTTGAAATGTTTCTCGGCTCCACAATCGAGCTCAAGTTTCAGGTTGCCTCTTGCCACTGACTCTTGTTGTGCTTGTAGAATGTGATCTCTCAGACTTGTTTGCACAGTCATTCCCGTTGCGCGAATGCGTAAGGGTTTGACTCTTTCCTTCCGACTCAAAGCATCTGCTACAACATTTGCTTTGCCCGGATGGTATTTGATCACACAATCGTAATCGTTCAGGAGCTCAACCCAACGTCTTTGTCTCATGTTAAGCTTATTCAGATCAAATATGTGCTGTAAACTCTTGTGATCTGTGATGATAGTGCATTTGGTACCATAAAGGTAGTGTCTCCAAATCTTTAAAGCAAAAACAACAGCTCCCAGATCGAGATCGTGCGTCGTGTAATTCTTCTCATGTATCTTTAGCTGTCTTGAGGCATAAGCAATGACTTTGTCTCGTTGCATCAAAACACATCCAAGTCCCTAATGGGAAGCATCACAGTAAACTACAAAGTCATTATTGCCTTCTGGGAGTGTTAAGATTGGAGCATTGCACAATCTTTGTTTCAGTGTCTGGAATGCCTCCTCTTGTGTCTGAGTCCACACAAAAGGTTCAGACTTCTGTGTGAATTTGGTGAGAGGCAAGGCTATCTTAGAGAAATTCGAGATGAATCTCCTGTAATAATCTGCCAATCCCAAAAATGATCGGATCTCTGTCGTTGTTGTAGGCACATCCCCGTTCTTGATCGCTTTAATCTTGGCAGGATCGACGTGAATCCCATTAATGTTAATCACGTGACCCAAGAACTGAACTTCTCTTAACCAGAATTCACACTTGAAGAATTTGGCATAGATTCGTTCTTCTTTCAGAAGTTCCAAGACTGTCTTGAGGTGTTGCTCATGTTCCTCTTCGTTCTTTGAATAAATCCGTATATCATCAATGAAGACGATAACAAACTGATCTAGGTGCGGCTTGTACACCCGGTTCATCAAATCCGTGAACACTGCCAGTGCGTTCGTCAGTCCGAATGGCATCACCATGAACTCATAGGTGGCCGTATCGGGTCCGAAAGGCTGTCTTTGGTATGTCTTTCTCTTGAATCCGGAGCTGATGATAGCCTGATCTCAGGTCTATCTATGAAAAGTACTGTGCTCCCTGTAACTGATCAAACAAATCATCAATCCTCGGTAATGGGTACCGATTCTTGATGGTGAGTTTGTTGAGTTCTCTGTAATCGATACACATCCTGAAAGTTCTATCCTTCTTTTTCACAAAAAGAACCGGAGCTCCCCACGGGGAAAAGCTCGGTCGGATGAACCCTTTGTCAAGTAGCTCTTGTAATTGATTGGACAACTCCTGCATCTCAGGTGGTGCAAGTATATAAGGAGACTTAGCTACAGGAGTCACTCCCGGAATCAAATCGATTCGGAACTGCACTGATCTCTCGGGTGGCAGTCCCAGCAAGTCATCCGGAAACGCGTCCGCATAGTCTTTCACAATTGGCACGTCTTGAATCTTGGTTGCATTCGTGCACCATATCATTCTGATACGACGTTTCACTTGATCTCCATGAATATCCGGAATTTTATTGTTCTCCATTCAAGCGTAGATATTAATTATACTAAATCCTATTATCTAATTGGCACCTAATTAATCTATAATTATCCTTAGTCATGTTACTAATTACTTATAATATATATAATCTTAATATCCTACATAATTTAAACATACATGGTAAAAAGGACATACCCTCGAAGTCATCCGACTCCGTGTGTACATCTGGTGCTAGTAAAGCGAGTAGTTCCTCGGGGTGGTTGATGTGGTTGGAACCATTGAATTTGTTGGGAACTTCCTCATCGGGAAGTCTCTTGCAAAATGTCCAAGTATTCCGCAGGTGTAGCAGTGGTGTTTGTGTTGAGAGGAAGTAGGAGTACTTGCTCTCTGCTTCTGATTCTGTGTTGGAAGGTTTCGGCACTCCTGGATCAGATGTCCCTTCTTTCCACAGTTCAGACAATGATTACATGGTTTGTTTCGATCATGATACAACCCACATTCGTGACACTGAAAATACACCCCAGCGCGAGGCGATTCCACCGCATATCTGCAATGGCTAACCCAGTGTCCCATCTTCCCACAAAAGACACGCTAGCGACACTGGACATTGGCATGGTGATGATATTTGTAGGACCTAGATCGAGTCTAGAAACAACTCAATCTGATAGATTACCTGCTCAACAGCCACTAGAATACTGCCGAATCCTATTCTAGGGTTTTTCCAATCGAGAACAACAGCAAAAGTGGTGATCCAAAGATGAAAGATGGACGTTTGAGTGTAAATAGATCACCACTAGCTATGATTTGAACTTGGACAGAAGAAGGACGCTCAAAAACCCTAAGGTTTGACACTGGAGTGAGTTGGGACGAATGAGGGCTCTTCTGAAGTTAGGGTTGAAATGATTTGAACATGTATATATAGGCAGTCGACATTCGGCCGAATGAGAGGCCGAAGCAACTCATTCGGCGATTGGCATCTGTCGAATGATAATTCAGCCGAATGAGTCATTCGTCGAATGACTCATTCGCTGAAATGAGCCATACTCTGGTTTCGTTCGCCGAATGACTTCATACGTTAGAGTCATTAGGCCGAATGAACCAGACTCATACTCAATTACATAATCAATCACATCAACCAATAACATAAACATATAACCAATATTAAACATTAAGAACAATGTAGAAAGACAACTTCCATTAATATAATATGAACTTTACATGATATCAAATACAAAATTGAACTAGGTACATAAATTACATCTACAAACTCCCCCTTGGACCTAGTTCAGCTTGTGGAAGCATCCTTCTTGAAGTATTTGGCAGATATAGCTTTCCAGTCTGCTCCAGCATGTATCTTGAAAATACTGCAGAGACGGATCACTCTCATGAATTTTAGTGCCTGCACCATGTCTTGAACATCAAAGAAGATTTGGTGCCTGAAAAGAGCTTGGACATCAGTGTGGGACAGATTTGTCAACCACATGGGCTCGAATATCCTTATGGTCTCCCACTTCTTGTCCTTGCACAATACTATCACAGCCTCGCCAGTTCTCCCATCATAGTACCACCATCGGAAGCCCTCCATAAAGTCCTGTCGCATCTTCCGTAATGGAATCTTCTTCATGACTTTAGGAGGAAGCCACTTCAGGATGACTTTATGCTTGTGGGTATCTCCGTCAATTTCTGGCAAATAATAACGTTCCGGCTGTTGGGGCTGGAAGTTTACCCACTTTTTCCTGTACTCGTACTGTATCTGCCTAGAGAACCAGGCAGACATGCCAGAATCCTCACTGTACAGTAACTTCAGACGTGCTAGTTGATTTACTTCAAAGCCCGGCAGCGTCTTGAAGTCGTGAGGGTGCTTGAAGTAATCGATCCCCCTTTCTCTCTTCACAGCATAGCACCCGAGATCATGGAAGTATGCCCAGCTCAGGATTTGACCTCTAGCTTTGTAGACTTTGGTTCTGTAAACTTTCTTGTGTGTTGCTGGCATCTTCTCGGTGCTTTGCTTCTTTAAGACCTCCCAATAGGTCTGCCATTCCTCTTTTCTTCTCTTTTGGTCATCTACTTCGGCTTTGCTGGCTTCGACTTGTTCCTCTAAGTATCGGATCAGTAGATCTTCAGTCTCTTGATCAAACTGATCAGTAAATGTTGGCAGCTCAGCCTCAGCAGATGTATACTTTGGGTACTCTTCTTCTGTGATGTCTTCTAAGATAACTTCGTCAATGTCATCAAAGACTTCAGGCTCCGGTTCATAAACGATAGGAACGGAGGTATCATCAGTGATCACCTCGTCCGGATTAAGCCTGAACAGCTCCGCAATCTGCTCTCTGGATAGGCAGTGAATAATTTCCCCTTCCTCTTTGTCATAGCTGACCGAGTGCTGTATAATGCCCTGAGCGTCCAAGATCATAGTCAACGTCTCATCTAGCTGACGTCTCAAGGGCACAGCTTCTACTTCCTCGGTCGCTGTGGGTTCATCTGTCTGTGCAGGAGGAGGTGGAGAAGAGGCTTTCTTCTTATCATTGGCTCTCTTGGATCGAATCTCTGATGAGGGAGGGGTCTGGTCATCATCGTCATCATCATCAGTACTCGATGAACCAGAAGACCCACTCCCAGATCCGTCATTGGCCTCATCATCATGATCATCATCATCATCAGACTCATCGTCTTTGTCTGAGTCTTCATAGTCAACCTGTTCCTCATCAGACTCTTCTTCTTCGTCTTCGTCTACTTCTTTGTCTGAATCATCGGAAGGAGCAGCAGAGCCTTCAATTCTAGGAGTACTGTCCTTGAGACTGTCAATCTGATCTGCCAGTCTGGCGTTCTCAGTCTCTAAGGACAGTATCCTTTCACTGAAGTCAGTGACTGTTAGGGCGAGCTGATGATGTTCGTCTATGTACTTTAGCAGCTGCTGCTCCTGTTGAGCAGTCCCGGCCCTCAAATCAGCCCTCTGGTCTGCTGCTTGAAGAAGCAGAGTATCCTGCTCTTCAACCCTCCTTGTGAGCTGAGCTATAACCAGCTCTTGCTCTTTATTCTTCCTTTCTTGCTCCATGCTCCTCTCCATCAATCTCAAGACCATACTGTTTAGTGTACTCAGCTGATCTACAACTGACACAGTAGGTATAGAAAAATCAGCACGTGAGATGGAGGGACCGGAGGATGCAGCAGTGTATACAGGCGCCAGGGACACAGAGGTGGTCAGAGGGGCAGCATCGGCATGAACGTGAATTACCCTTGACCTGGCCAGTGAAGAAACTGCAACAGCTGCTACTGATGTAACAGTAGTTGCAGCAGCTGTTGGCAGTTCTGACCTCCTCTGGAAAGAGAACCTAGATCTCTTCCCTCTCCCTGCTCGGGAAGCTGTCGGCTGGGAGGTATTAGTAGATGTAACTGCGATAATAGGTGCAGAAGAACGAGGAGGAGGAGAGATATCAAATTCCGGAATAAAGGAGGGATCAGTAATTTCCTCCATCTCTGCCTCACTCCTTTTCCTCTTCCTCAAAACCAGCCAACTTCCCGCCATTACTCTCTCGTAGTCATCATCATGAGTGGCTTCAGACTCAGAACTGGGACCAACATCATCACCATCTTCACCATCACTAGAGTCCTCGGACTCATCACCATCTCCAGAGGAATGTGGAACTGTAACATCTAGTGGAGCGGTCACTGAGGATGTAGTAGTAGACTAGAAATCTAAATCCATCAGTGAGTCGATGTTCACATCCTCCTCTGCAGCTACGGTGGTACTAACTCCTGCACCAACAGTCACAGCTGTTGTGCTAACATCAATCAAGCTCACACCAACCGAGCTATCAACCACCCCACCAGCTGCAACACCACTAACACCTGCACCATCTCCACCTAACACATCATCTCCATCATCACCCTCTCCTGCATCATCTGGAACAACAATGTCTTCATCGTCTGAGTCTGACTCATCGTGTCTCCATCTCCTACCAGCAGGAGCACGGTAGTTAGGCCTAGAAAGATGGCCAAACAAAGATCGAGAGGCTGGCTTCCTCTCCTTGCCTCGATATGACATCACCCTGTTGAGGGTTAAGTCATTCATATGTTCCAGCTTGATCACATCGGCACCAATCTTCGGCAGATCAGGTAACTGAGCATCTATGAGCTGCTGCAGAAATCTGGGATACATAAGGAACTTCTTGTCTCCCTTGAGAGTCACGTTCTCCTTCATGTGTGTAAAGACCATTTCTGAGAAGTTGAAAGGCCTGTTCAGCACAAGAGCCACGAAGGCACACTGGATCGTCTCTCTCATGTCATCAAAACCACCCCTCCGGGAACCAAGGCAGTGGATCAGCACGTGTGCCAGGTATTTGAACTGATGTGACATGAAAGCTTTGTTCAGAATACCGGCACCAAGGTCTCCCTCGTACTTGCACCGCATGAAGCAGCCCCTGACCAAGAAACGGTCTAAGAGATAGGGCTGATCAGGAGCATCTTGGAATCCACACACCCTCCTGATGTGCTCAGCAAAAATCACCACATCCCGACCAAAAACGTTGCCCCGAATAACTGTAGGCTCGGCCTCACAGTCAATATCAGCAGACTCCCAGAAGTCCTGCTGATGAGTGCGATAAGGAGTTTGAACCGTAGAGATAGTAGTGAAGATCCTTGAATGCCTGAGAAATGTAATGATCTCAGTATAGTGCCTGGCGTTCGGGGTCTCGAGGTCCAGATGTGCACAGATGTTGTTCTTCGTAACTGATTTGAGTCCAGCCATTCTGAAAAACAAATTAAAACAAGTTAGAACCAGTCAGATATAACAACAAGATGAAATCAGATGAACTTCTGAAATTTAGATCTCAACAATCTGATATGCCGAATGACAGATAATTCTGGCGAATGAGCACATTCGCCGAATGTCATTCGTCGAATGAGTTGCAAATAGCATTCATTCGCCGAATGAGACATTCGAATGAGAGTCATTCGTCGAATGAGTGTCATTCGCCGAATGAGTGTCATCGAATGAGACATTCGTCGAATGTGAGTCATTCGCCGAATGAGCTTCAACGAAAGAGAGTCATTCGTCGAATGAGAGTCATTCGCCGAATGAGAAATTCGCCGAATGGCGTCATTCGGCTGAGATTTGAATTTTAAACCCTTGTTCATCCAAAAATCAAATCAGTCAATAAAATTTGCATACACACATTCAGAATCGACCGCCTAACAAGTTTAAAACATGACTTTTTGGGTTTTAAGTTCGTTTTGACAGTTTATTTCTTAGGCGATTTCTAAAACCCTAAAAATCTAAAATCTGTTCAGTTCTTGATGATTTCACGGTTGGAAATCACTGAGATTTGTTTCCCCAGTACCTGAAATGATATGGAAACCGAAAGTTAGAAGATGGGTCAAAGACAAGCACTAGAAATGATCGAACGAAGGAGAGAGAAGGTTCGGGCGAAAGAGGGCTGAGTGTTTCGGCGAAAGAGGATTTTCAGATAAAAAGAGTCTCATTCGCCCGAAAGTCTTTATTTATAGCCTTGTCTCATTCGCCGAATGAGACAAGCGAAAGGTCGGATGACAGACACCCACATTCGCCGAATGACACTGTCGAATGAGACATTCGTCATCATTCATTCGCCGAATGAGAATGTCGAATGAGACAATCGACACAGCTCATTCGCCGAATGAGACTTACTTACTCTAGTTCATTCGGTCGAATGATTCATTCGCATAACGAATTCATTCGGCCGAATGTGTGAGTTTCACACTTCATTCGTGCGAATGGAAATGTTAGCATTCAAAAACACAAACTTTTTCAAGATTTTTCATTTATGAGCATCAAATTTTTGACAATTTATGAAGATATGTCTGGTTGATTCAGGATTCAAATGTGAAAGACATCTGAACCTACAAATGATCATCTAAACTAAAATTGAAAATAAGAAAATCTTTTTGTATTTTTCTGAATCAAAGATTACAACTGTACAACTAACAATTAAAAAAAAACAAATAAGCACATGTTTTTGTGAGAATGGTCTACTAAACAAATAACACATAACTCTAATCATATCACATCAGCTTTATTGAATGTTTAACCTTAGACACATTGGTTTTATGATACGATTACTGATATGTTTGTCCAATTTTAAACCATACAATACATAACAACTAAACATACTTGATAATTACTCATGTTTTCTGATTGAGTTCCCCATTTCATTACACCATTAAAGATCAAAATCAGTTTATAACTCATCTCTGCATATCTTAATACCAGTCATCATAAATTCAATAAGACTCAAACTTTATTATCTTTTTGTATTTTTCTTGTTCTATCCAAATGGATGGCTTCAGCTAGGTCCGTCCCAGCAATATGGCACATGTATGGAATCGAACTTAATTTGTTTAAGTTTTTCTTCAAGCTTAATACCAGCTTGTTTTTCTTTTTCTTCAAGCTTAATACCAGCTTGTTTTTCTTTTTCTTCAAGCTTAATACCAGCTTGTTTTCCTTTTTCTTCAAACTTAATACCAGCTTGTTTATTTTTTCTTTTGTTTGAAACCTCATTTGATTCCATGATGACCGGTGTATGCTTGATTTGAGTCAAAAACTATTTATTACTTAATTGGTTTTATGAAACAGTTCCCACAAATCAGACTTTCTAAGTTATCACAAGTTGTTTATCTATTTTGTAAAGTGACCCTATCAGTACATCCCATCATAATTCTCTTGTGTTTTCATTTTACACATTCACTTCTGCTTTTTATGACATGATAAATTAATGTATTATCTTTTAAAGGACGACCATCTCAATTTTTTAATTTTTCAGATGTTTTTGGTTTTTCAATTTTTTAAATGTTTTTGGTTTTTCAATTTTTCGAATATCTCCCCCTAAAAACCTAAAATAGAAAATCTTTTTGGGTTTTTGAAAAATAAAATAAACTATACAAGAGAGAATTGAAATGCGATAAGTAAATAAACAAAAACGAAAATTATCTAAGAAAAAGTTGATGATCATTTATTAGATTCAGATGCAGATTGGATTCCATCTTTTTGAAAAACACCATTAGCCGATAACAGATATAAAAATCTGGATTTATCAAACGCTTTTGTAAAAAGATCGGCTTTCTGGTGATCTGTGTGAATTTTAACAACATCGATTAATTTCTTTTCAAAACAATCACGTATGAAGTGATATTTAATGTCGATGTGTTTTGTTTTGGAATGCTGAACATGATTTTTAGTGACAGCTATGGCGGCAATATTATCAACATAGATAGGAGTGTTAGAAAAATGTAACCCATAGTCCCTGAGTTGCTGTTGTATCCAGATGATTTGAGAACAGCAACTAGCAGCAGCAATATATTCAGCTTGACAAGTTGAAGTAGACACCGACGTCTGCTTCTTGCACTGCCAGGTAACTAATCGGTTTCCAAAGAACTGACATCCTGCCGATGTTGACTTGAAATCTCTTTTGCATCCACCATAGTCTGAATCACTGTATGCAGTTAGCTCAAAGTTATCATCATTAGGGTACCATAGGCCAAGATTCGGTGTACCCTTCAGATAACGCATAATCCTTTTGACAGCAATCAGATTAGACACTCTTGGCTTTGATTGATATCTTGAACATAAGCATGTGGCGAACATGATGTCTGGCTGAGAAGCAGTAAGATACATAAGAGATCCAATCATTCCTCGGTACAAAGTAGCATCAATTAACTCCCCCTTTTCATCTGGTGTAATCCCGTGATTGACATCCAGTGGGGTACCAGCAGGCTTTGCATCAGACATACTGAACCGGCTCAGTATATCCCCAACATATTTGGTTTGATGAATGAAGATTCCTGCCTCAGACTGATCTACTTGTAATCCCAGAAAAATTTCATTTCTCCCATTGAGCTCATCTCGAATTTCTCTTTCATAACCTTTTCAAAATATTTGCACAGATCATCATTTGTGGAACCAAAAATGATGTCGTCCACATATACTTGTACCAAGAGCAAGTCACCATCCTTTTCTCGAATGAACAGTGTACAGTCAATAACACCTCTTCTGAACCCGTTGTTCAGAAGGTGTGTGGACAATGTTTCATACCAGGCTCGCGGTGCTTGATGCAATCCATATGCTTTGTCTAGTTTGTAGACTTGGTCTCTATGCAATGGATCCTCAAACCCGGGAGGTTGAATTACGTACACTGTTTCACTTATCACACCATGAAGAAAAGCACTTTTTACATCCATTTGATAGACTTTGAACTTTTTGAAGGATGCATAAGCCAAGAAGATACGAATGGCTTCAAGTCTAGCAACTGGTGCAAATACTTCATTGTAGTCCAACCCTTCTATCTGTCTGAATCCTTGAACCACCAGACGTGCCTTGTTTCGCACTGTGATCCCGTGATCATCTTTCTTGCAACGAAGAACCCATCGAGTGCCAATGACTTTTGCACCTTTAGGTCTGTCAACCAATTGCCAGACACCTAACTTTTTGAATTGCAAAAGTTCTTCTTGCATTGCATCAACCCATGATTCTTCCTTGAGAGCTTCAGTGACAGTACGCGGTTCAACTTGAGAAATAAAGCAGGAATGAGCACAAAAGCTTACATCTGCAAAATCAAGAATGTCAACAAGACCACCTGAAGAAATCTGACTTCGAGTCTTCACTCCATCCAAAGGACTCCCAATAATATTTTCTTGAGGATGAATACGATTAATTCTTCCAACAGGATGAGCTGGAACCTCAACCTCAGGATCTAAGTTATTCAGATTCAAATCCTCAAGACCAGGTACAAGATTATCAACAACTGGTTCAGGAGCAGCCGGAGAATTGTCATCTGTGTCTGAGCTGTCATCATTTATCTGTGTAGTAGGAACGGATGCAGATGAAGGTTGAAAAGTTTCATCAGGTGCATTTTGTACATCATACAACATCTGAACAGCCACATCTTCATCTGAATACATGGGGAGCATATTGAATGAATCAAAAAGACTGGAATAATCAAACATCCAATCTGGCCCTTTTCCAGGTGGGGGCATAGAATATTTCTGAACATCAACATGGTACCACTCCTCCACATTATGAGTTGAAATGTTGTAAACTCGTTTATTTGGAGTGCTATACCCAAGAAAGTACCCTTCTTCCACCTTCTCATTGAACTTGCCCTGTTCATGTTTCTTCAGCATAGTGCATGGTGCACCAAACGGTTCAAGATACTTAAGATTTGGCTTTCTATTACGGAGCAGTTCAAAACAAGTCTTCCCATGTCTTTTTACAATTAGTACCCGGTTCAATGTATAGCAAGCATTTGCTACAGCTTCATTCCAGAATTGAACCGGCAGAGAAGAATCAGCAAGCATGGTTCTAGCAGCCTCAATCAATGTCCTATTTTTGCGTTCAGCAACACCATTCATTTGAGGAACATATGGAGCACTAAATTGTTGCACAATTCCTCTTGCATTACAAAAGTTTTCCATGTTGTGATTTTTGAACTCCGTTCCATTATCAGTTCGAAACTGACGAATCTTGAGCTTATAAAGTGATTCAAGTTTGGTAACCAAAACTTGAATGCAATCAAACGTTTCTGATTTCTCCTTCAAAAAGAAAACCCAAGAGTATCTGGAATACTCATCAGTGATGACAAGACAGTATTGATCGCCAGCTATACTCTTCCGATTCACTGGACCAAATAGATCCATATGGAGAAGCTCTAGAGGAACATTGATTGAATGAAACTTTTTCAGCTTGTGAGACTGCTTGGCTTGCTTCCCTTTCTTGCAGGATACACAGATATCAGACAGCTTAAAATTCTTCAAGCTAACTCCCTCAACCAGACTATTATGAACCAAATGATTCATTTTGCGTAAACTCAAATGACCCATCCTCTTATGCCAAAGGACTGAATCTTTTTCAGTTGCCTTTGTCATAAAACATGAAGCTGTGGAGGATGTAGTTGAAGCTGTGGCCATATTGAGAACGTACAAATCTTGCTTTCTTGGAGCAGACATCAAAATCCAATCTTCAGGGATCTTAACACCTTGCTTGAGAATATAACATTTTGACTCATCAAATAAGACCTTGTACTCTTTGTCACAAATCTGAGAGACTGACAGGAGGTTGTTTTCCAGCTGTTTAACATATCTGACATTATCAAATGAAACTTGTCCATTTGTCAGAATTCTCTCTCCTGTAATAAAACCGCCTTTATCTCCAGCAAAAGCAACATATCCACCCCGAACTTCATTCACATTGGTGAGCAGAGAAATATCACCAGTCATGTGTCTGGAAGCCCTACTGTCAATGATCCAATTGCTGTTAACTCCAGCTTTTGGGGCAACCTGCACAATAAAGAGACATTTAGTTCACTTTGGGAACCCAAGCCTTTACAGTCTTGGGTTGACCCATAGAGTCTCGGATCCAAACATCAATCTATTTTCCATCAGGAAGAGATTTATCTGAAATAAGTGGAATTGAATCCTCAGATGATTTAACTTTCCAAATTGCGTTTTTATCAAAAGAGGTTTTCAGATAAATGGATGATGATTTTGCTTGGTTAACTTTAAGCACACTTGGAACATTCAATGTTTCCAGTTTTCCTTTACCCTTGTCTAAAGTTTTAATCAGAACTGGTTGTTTGGCCTTTGTTTGAACAGGCTTAAGAACAGATTTTACCGGTTTTGGTAAAGCAGAATTTAATTTTCTGAAAGAAACAACCTTTGGCTTGATCAGATGAGGACAAAATCTCACAATGTGCCCAGACTCACCACATTCAAAACAAACTTTGTTACCTTTTTTATGAAAATGTTTTAACTCAGAAAATGGTTTTCTATTTGATTTAAAACCATGTGTTTTCTGACTATCTAGATCGAAACCCAAACCCTTTGTCCCTTTGTTACCAACAAAAACTGATTTGGTAACACACTTAGCTTCAGACTCTTGTGAAGCCTTCACAAAACACAATTCTTTGTGAATCTTAGAGTTGCAGATTGGGTCACCTTTCATAACAATAGGAGTTTGATTCTGAGGAGTATTATACTTAGGTGAATAATCTGATTCATCCTCAGAATCTGAGACCCAATCTTCAACAACTCCATCCACCCGAGATCCCTCAGTCTTTGATGAAATCTGATTTGTACTCAGATCAAGTGGATCGATTACTAACGGAGTAGTAACTTGAAAATCCTTAACATCTTTGTCATTTGGTGTATTGACAAAGGTGTTGAGAATAGGTGGGGGACAATTTTGATAGTTAACCTTTTCTTTCACATGTTGATCAGTACCCCTACTGATCATGTGCTCAATAATATAAGATGAGCTTTCATAGCTCTTGAGCTTCTGACCCAAGGTCTCATAGTCACACTCGACTATGGCTAACTTTTTCTTAATCTCATTAATGGTATTGAGATAAGAAGTGATAGCATCTTGCTTGTTCAGCACAGCAATCTCGGCTTCATGCAATTTTCTGTTTAAGAGATCCATTTTAGCTTGAAAATCTTTTTCATTAGATTTTAAAATTTTGTTAGCTTCAATGCATAAGTCGAGATTGTTCATCAAAGCACTGTTATGTGTCTGATAAGCAAGGACCTTACTTCTAAGATCAACACAATTAAAACACTCTGAATGTGAAGATGTACAATCAGTGTAAACCTGCTTTGACTCTGATGAAGCAGAAGAGTTTACCATCAAAGCAAATTGAGTAGAGGAGTCATCAGCTTCAGCATCAGAATCTTGAGTGTCTGAATCTGTCATGCTATCTGATTCTGAATTTAAGACTTTATCATCATTCACCATTGAGTCTTCCCGAATGCTTTTCTCACTTTGATCTTCAGATTGTTGAATCTCAGCAACACAAGCTTTATCTTGTTCTTCTTTATCAACATGGAATCTGAAATCCCAGTTCACCCCTTCATCCTGTTGAACCATTAAAGCTTTACTTGCTGAGGATGAAGATCCAGCTTGAGAAGGAGAATCAATGGGAACTAATCTCCTTTCTGGATTGGCAGTGGAAGATTTCTGATGCTGGAATGGATTCTTGTTGCCTGCTTTCTTCGGCTGTTTGCACTGCCTGGCAAAATGACCCTTCTCACCACAGTTGTAGCATGTCACAGATGCCATATCAAATCCAAACTTAGACTCCTTGTTTAGATTGATATCCTTCCCAGTCCTCTTCACAAACTCCTTAGCTCTTCTAACTGCACTTGCCAACGCCCACATAATGTCAATTCGTTCCATGTCATCAGGATCAATCAGAGAGTAGTCATCATTTGTCAAATAGGGATTGCCGATCTGACCAGCAACTAATCCATCATATGAGCTAACCAATGTAGACAAAAGACCCATATGCTCTTTTGCAATTTCCACGGTGACCTTGTCGAAATTTTTTGTTTTCAGACTGGCAGTATGCTGATGATGCTCTGTTTGTGAACTGGTTGAAGATTATTGACTGAAATGAATCTGAGCGGTAGATGGAGCCTCAGATGTCTTATAAACAAAAGCAGTCTTTAGAGGAGCATGAGTATTGGATTTATCTACTGTGGGAGTGGAATAGTATAAGGAGGGATCCTGAACTTGAACAACTCTCTTGGCTTTCCATTTGTTTTCTATCTCCTGCTCTTTCAGCTTCTGAATAAAATCATTTATATCCATATGTGTCAACATCTGGTTCTGCTTGAGTACCATCAAGAATGACTCCCACTTTGGAGGTAGAGCATCTGCCAAACACTGGATCTTTTCCTGAGTTGTTGTCTTGACTTCATGATTGAATAACTCACTCAAAAGATGATAAAATCTAGCAATCAACTCATCCAGTGACTCATTTCCCACATACATGAAGCTATTGAATTCCTTTCTTAGTGCCTTTGACTTGATACTCTTCAAAGCATCATTACCCTCATATCTTTGTTGCAGTGCATCCCACAATAGCTTAGCAGAAGTGAATTGTCTAAACTGATGGAAAATATCATTAGCAATGGACTGTGACAATATGGCGTAAGCTTTCTTCTCATAATCATACAGCTTCCTTTGAGGCTCAGTCATCCATGTGACTAGCATAGGAGTTCCATCTTCATTAAGAGGCCTCAGATATCCTCCTTTAATCATCATCCATAGATTTGTAACCACCCCATTAATGTGAATCTCAAATCGATACTTCCAGTGAGGATAATCGTCTAAGGTTAGTAACTTGGGAGCTTTATTGGAGTTCCCCGTCTCATTCTTTGTCAACAACAATGTCTGTATGCGATGGTTCTGATTTGCCATCAGTGCCAAATCCTCCATAGAATCAATAGAGAAAAAAACTCAACACTTAGAAAAATTCTGGACTGAAAGCCTAATGAAGATGATTGTGGCGAATGTCGGGGCCGAAAGTGCACTAACTGGCGAATGAGAGGTCGAATGAACCTATTCGTCGAATGTCTTAACCTAAGAAGTCTTTCGCCGAATGAAGGATCGAATGTGGGCTATTCGCCAAATGAATAACCGAATGAGAGATATTCGGCGAATGAGAGGCCGAATTAAGCTATTCGCCGAATGAAGGCTTATTCGGCTGAAACTATTCGGCCGCCAAGCTCATTCGCCCGATCTGAGGGTTTTTGCAACCAAAATCACGATATCTCAATATTTAGACCAGATCTAAGTACCAAATTTGGTACAGAACTCCATGAGATGATAGGAAACAAATTGGGATGAACGTTTAGTTGAAAACACCACAAAAATCCACAAAAAGGCAATGAAACAGTAACTTTTCGCACAAGGGTTTAGGGTTTTGACAGGTTTCGAACAAGCAACACCAGAGGAGATGATTTTGATCGGAAATTGAGCAGAATCAAGAGCCAAAGCTCTGATACCACTTTGTAGGACCTAGATCGAGTCTAGAAACAACTCAATCTGATAGATTACCTGCTCAACAGCCACTAGAATAGTGCGGAATCCTATTCTAGGGTTTTCCAATCGAGAACAACAGCAAAAGTGGTGATCCAAAGATGAAAGATGGACGTTTGAGTGTAAATAGATCACCACTAGCTATGATTCGAACTTGGACAGAAGAAGGACTCTCAAAAACCCTAAGGTTTGACACTGGAGTGAGTTGGGATGAATGAGGGCTCTTCTGAAGTTAGGGTTGAAATGATTTGAACTTGTATATATAGGCAGTCGACATTTGGCCGAATGAGAGGCCGAAGCAACTCATTCGGCAAATGGCATCTGTCGAATGATAATTCAGCCGAATGAGTCATTCGGCGAATGACTCATTCGCTGAAATGAGCCATACTCTGGTTTCATTCGCCGAATGACTTCATAAGTTAGAGTCATTCGGCCGAATGAACCAGACTCATACTCAATTACATAATCAATCACATCAACCAATAACATAAACATATAACCAATATTAAACGTTAAGAACAATGTAGAAAGACAACTTCCATTAATATAATATGAACATTAAATGATATCAAATACAAAATTGAACTAGGTACATAAATTGCATCTACAATATTGGCAGAGTTGACAAAGAGCAGCCTTTCCTTTGTAAATCTTGCCACTCATTACAGTCGGGTCTGGCTTGACCGGACTAATAGGTGTGGCCTCAGTGTAACTCGCAGATCTCTTTTGCTTTTTAGCAAAATGATGTTTGTGTTTCTTGCCGGTGTCACCTTTCGCAGGTTCTTTTCCTTTGGTGATGACCGGTGGAAAACCCCTAGCATACTCTTCGCTGCTCCTGATCCTATTGATGATCTCAGGAATGATTGCAACCAACTGCTCAGTGATCAAGGTTGCCAGTGCAGCAGTCGCTGGTTCCACCTCAGGTGGAGGATGATGAGGCGGTGATGGTGGTTGTCCCTGTGACATATCAATCCTAACCGAAAAATCATCGATTAGTATTTATGCACAAATGATGTAATGTATGCAAGTAATCATATGTCCTGTGTTTTCTACATGAGGGTCCCTAGGTTATAGTCTAGGCCAAACCGTTTGAAACAAGATGACCTATATTTCTCTATAACCATGGCTCTGATACCAATCTGTCACACCCCGAGCCGGCGGGAACGGATCGGGTTTTCCGGTCAGGCGGAAGGTTCCCGGGGCGCGATATCTTGAGTGATAGTCGAATGATCAGATTGTTCACACAGCACGTGATAAATAAATGAGAAATGCTAACACAACCATGACATAGAATTACAAGATTAAATTACAATGTATCGTTCATAATTTAACCAAGTAAATCTATAAAAAGAATCAATGAAACTATATCTTGTATTTGTACAAGATATACAAAAGATGATTCATTGTTTTTGTCATCAAAAGCATGCAACACAAAATGAAGCTAGGTCTTCTAAAAGTCCACTAGCTTAGTCCATGCTTATCAGTAGCTACACCTGTTCATCACCTGAGAAAAACATGCATTTAAACAAAGTCAACACTAGGTTGGTGAGTTCATAAGTTTGAATATTGAAAACCTTGAATTGTTCACACGCGGTCACAAAGTCATACTTGATACTTGTAATGATTGATTCACCTGTTCCACCCAATGGCCTCTCCTTAGTTATATGTACAAGTAGGGTATCACTTGATCAAGCATGCTTATATATAGGGCATACGAAAGGGTCAAGCCCAGACGCCATCCCACCACATGCTCAGTCAGATTCCACACTACTTGCGATACGACTAAAGATATCCATTTCCCAATTGTTCAACATGTCTGATATGTATCCATCTATTATATCATATGTAGAATAATATAATATGAGGGGTTTAGTTATCAAACCGGAGTATTGATAATCCCTCGATGTGTTAAGGAATTTAGACTAATTTAATCTGGTCCTTATATTATTCCATTACTTGTGGGGTTAAATGTTGTTTCACTTTTACATATTAACAGTGTTAGTTAACCACTTGAAATTTGTTCTTGACTTAGAGTGCATAGAGCCTAAAAGGAATCCATTGAAATCCTCACGTAATCAGATTTCAATGCATCCGATTTACCTCTACCACTTTGTATACCCAAAGACCTCATCGAAATAGCTACTAGTAATGTGACATGAGAATTAAATTACCAGTCCACTAGTCAACAAGAAACGATGGATTAATTACTTATCACTGCAGATTAATATGACCATGTGTCGCTTTCCAAAACCTGACTTGAAGTCGCCCTGTCACCGGTCATACGTTACCGGCCAATGGATCAATATGATCAACATACTAGCCCTACAAGCTAGAGGTTTGTTAAACCTATGGTACAACTATCCTATCGTTGGTTTAGTCACATCAAACTAACTGGTTACCGAATTATAGGGGCTTACATGATCAACTTGAACTAGTGGCACATGATTGAAGTGATATAATACAACAGGTCAATAGTAACTAATTGAAATTGAGTTCATCCGTGTTATTGTTCTCAACGTCATATGTTCTCCGTGTTATTAACAAGGTTAAATAAGAACTTGTCTTATTACATTATGTTAATTATTTGAGTGAATGATGTTGTTATCATGAGGTTACATTATCATGATTATCATTCTTTGTTCCATGTTCTCTTGTAATTATGTGTTGAGTTGTAAAACTAAGTGTTTAAAGGACTTGTCCTAATACACTTACTTAACTCTTGTATCGAATGTTATTTCAAAGATACATAGTATCTTTATATCATTCATATGTTTGCCTGTGATTGTTCCAATGATTGTTTATGTAAGAATAACTAAGTGTTATAAGATAAGATCTTACAACTATGTTATTCTAATATGTTGATGAACTAATAAGATATATTATTTCGTTCATCAGATTATTCCTGTCATATCATGATCATACAAGCATGCATACAAAGATAAGCGTTAATAAGCAATTTGTATTATCTAAAATCAATGTAATAGCAATATGTTAAGCAACACTTTTAATTAAATAAAAGTAAGCATGTTTCTCAGCCCCGAGAGTTTAAAATCAGTTAAGATTAAAGAAAAAGGGGCATATGAACTCACCTTGTTGTTGTAGGGTTGACTTAGCTTAAATAAGGAATGCACGCGCTCTAAGAGGGTTCGTGGAATAGGAGGGTTCGACGAGTTCATGGTTCGTGGTCCAACGGTGTACAAGGTTCGCCATCAAAGGGGTGTAGGTTCGGCACTGTGTATCCATGCAAGGTTCGTGCCATGCTCGAGTGGGTTCGTGGGCCTGGTGGTGCAACAAGGTTCGGCTGAGAGGCTCCAAAGGGTTCGGCCTCAGATCTGGCTAACCAAGGTTCGCCTGATGAGTGCTGGGTTCGTGAGACACAAAGGGTTCGCCCCTACGACGCCCAGCTGTTCCCCGAAACTGTCGTAACTTCCCTCATCATTCTCTCCGATTCAGCTGGTCATTGAGTTGTTTACATGTTGATGTTACACACCATGTAATCTTCGGTCAGGGTTGCAGTCACGATCGTGGTCCTATGGCCGGCTAAGTGTGTGTGTATTCAACCCAAATGTGAAAACCCTCTTATTCGTGGACTTTAATAGCTTCCTACCTCAAATTTAACTGGGTAATTGCTCAGATCTGTTGTACTTTCTTGAAGAGGAGATCAAGAGCTTCACATGGACACCAAGAACACCAAAATCCGTTGAGAAATGAGCAAGATAGGCTAGGTTGAAGGTTGAAGATGGTGGTGATTTTCTAGAGAGAGAAAGGACCGGGTTTATGCTTTTAGAGAGAGAGCAAGGTGGAAAATGAAGTAAAATGCTTCATTTGGTGTTTATATACCCCGGGGGTGTTCGGGTTCGTTTCGTTTGCTCGGTTCGTGATTTCGTCGCGTATCCGGAACTTTACGCGTGATTAATTTGTAATAAATAAAAGAACGGTTTTTAATTATTTTTATGAGTTTCAAAATTGTAAAATGTTATTTGTTATATTTTTATTAAATTAAAATCGTTTGCGTCGTGTTTCGTTGTCGTTTCGTCAGATCGCGTCACCATCGCGCGTATTCGTTCGAATAGTCATTCGAACGAACACGACGATGGTTTTGCTTTTTTTGTTTTCTACTTTCCAGTCATCATTTCAGAACGTTAAACTCACAGATATGTTTGTGTGAATCGTCACCCACGCAAACACACTATCAGTTTATTATTCTCAAACAACACTGCAATATGGTTTGAATTGTGCTTCCTCACTGTCAGACTCAACTAAACATCCTGTTTTCACATTGAAATGTCGGCCATCTGATTCCTGTCATATACGGATATCAGATCGCTACCGACTTGTTCTTGTTATTTGTATGAACACTATTGTCTCTCGTGATTTGTTGTGTTAACTGTACTTAGGTTTTCACTTAAATACACACAACTAATGTTTCCAATGTATGTTGTACTTACAGTATTTAAGTTTACACGAAAATACGTACAACTATTTCTTGTATTTAGATTTCTATTAATACAAGTACTGTTTATACACATGTAATTACACATAGTTACTGTTGAAAGTACACGTACCGTACGTACTTGCCGGCCGGTCAGGTACTAGTTGTCACAATACATTATGTATGACTACATATATGGTTGTTTCAATTACTTAATACGACGGATGTGATGTGATAGCGCAAGGACACGATCGTGGTATGATGAAAGGATGGTGGGTTGGTGGCTGGGCATTATGCTCTACATATACCTTATACATAAACTACCTTCGATATATCGGGAAAGTGTCAGTGTGCGAAGGATTGTGAAAACATGTGTTTTGTAACAATTTCATGAATTCAATGACACCCTAAACAACATATCAAATCAATTTCTTGATATTACTATGCTGAAAATTCTTATATGAAAATAAGATAGAAAGTAATAATTCCATATCTTGATATATATTACAGTTGATCTTAACTATATTCATGTTATTCATTTAGACTATGCCTCATAGACGCGGATGACCACGTTGTAATAACATTGAAACAGAAAACAATAACAATCTCCCACTAGAAACAGTGAATGCTAATACTACTGGTGGAAATGAAAACAATAACAATCCCCCACCATAAACAGTAAATGCTATTACAGCTACTAGTGGAACTTGAAACAATGGCAATCTTCCACCAGAGACAGCAAATGCCAACACAAATGCTGGGGAACAAAATTTTACTGAAGCTGAAATGATTAGGACTTTACGGGAGGAAGTGAATGATGTAATTCCTAATTTTATAACTTAGTTTCAACATCGCATGTCTTCAACTTCGGGTAGAAATAATAATATTCTTAATAACAATATTGGAGGTAACACCGACGTACATGCTTCTGGATTTGATCGTACTAATCATGAACCACCTCAACAAGGATGCACGTATAAGTACTTTGCATCATGTAATTCACCCACTTTCTTTGGGAAAGAAGGAGGGTCTGGACTCCTAAAATGGGTGGAAGAAATGGAAACAACACTAAAAATTAGTCAATGCTTAGAGAAGCATCAAGTTCTATATGAAACATGTTCATTAAAAAGCCAAGCCCTCACTTGGTGGAACACACAAGTGAGAACATTGGGAACATCAATTATTGATCAGATGACCTGAAATGAGTTCAAAACTTTGATTACAGCTGAGTACTGTCCTATTAATGAAATACAAAAACTGGAAGAAGAGTTTTGGAATCACTCCATGGTGGGAGTAGAACATCAGAAGTACACTGACCGGTTTCATGAACTCAAATGTTTGTTACACCACATGTTTCCAACTGAGATTAAATGTAACATCAGTGCCAGAAGCATTGCCGGAACAGTGATCGCTACAGTAACTAGTACAGTAACTCAGGTACACATTACGCGAAACTATGTTTATGTTATTTATACATAATGATTGACACGAAACTATTATGCGATTGTCTGAAATCTTATTAAAACCTTAGGGTTTAACAGTCAGAAACACATCAGACAACACATATGCTTGATTTGATGCTAGTATGTATAAATGTAAGTGAAGTTAAACAAAACAAAATCCTAACGGTTGTCGTTACAGAATGATAAACCGACGGATTATTCGTATAGGTGACGATCTGTACGAATAAATATGAAAGTTCAAAATTCTGAAACGATGACTGGAAAGTAGAAAACAAAAAATCAGAAAGCCAAACCATCGTTGTGTTCGTTCGAATGATGATTCGAACGAATACGCACGATGGCGACGCGTTTTGACGAAAACAATACAAACGATAATAAATTTAAGGAAATATAATGTTTCCTGTTTTACAATTCTGAAACTCATCAGAAATAAATTAAAAAGAAATTACTTTAAATTAAAATACGTAAATTCGCGAAAGAATTATCGAAACGCGTAAAATAATAAAATTCGATAAATAATCCAAGAAAATAATATTTAAACATTTTTAGACATAACCACCTTCCAAACATCCAAAATAAAGTCTTTTATTTAATTTACGAGAAACGCGCGTAACGCGCCAAAAACGCGACGAAAACAAGAACCGAGCAACTGAAACGAACCTGAATACCCTCGGGGTATTTAAACCCTAAAAGATGTTAATTCTTTCATTTATTGCATTCCCACTCTCTCTCTATAAGATCAAAACCGTTCCTTTTCCCCTCTCTATAGTTTCCAACTTCAAGCATCAAGATCTTGCTCCATTGTTGGTGAAATCACGTGTTCTTGGTGTCCACGCGAAGCTCTAGTCATCCTCTACCTAGAAGTACAACCGATCTAGAGTTTTGCCCAGCGTGATTCGAGGTATTAAAACTTTAACATCAGAAAAACTAGGGTTTTCATGATATTGGTTTGATCCACCACTTCAGCCGGCCCTAGAACCACTTTCACGATCACTATACTATCGAGAATTCACAAGTCGCATAGGACCATCGTGTAATCTACTCTGGAAACGAACACACCCGATGAAAGCGATGAGGATGAAGATATTGCAGGTTTGTGGAACGGCTGGGCATGGCCGAACCTGTGAGTGGGTCACGAACCTTTCATCCTCATCAACCTAGTGGTGTAGCCGAACCTTGGTAGCTCCACGAACCTAGGAGGTACCAGCTATACACCGCCGAACCATCCTCCGGCGAACATTCCTGGAACTAGTTGTTATCATCAGTCACGAACCATAGCAGCTGGCCGAACCTCGCTTGTACCCTTGGTCGAACCTAAGGAATGCCGCGAACCTCCCATATACCGCTATGACCAACCGAACCCTGCGTTAACCATCACCAGCCGAATCTGTTTCATTAATCACCGAACCATTCTAAGGCTGCCGAACCCTTGGGGAGATCAATCGAACCATTCGCTACATGGGACGAACCTCTCATGCACGAATCCTACTCACGAACCTACCATGACTAGTGAACCATACTGCCGAACCCCTGAGGTCCACGAACCTGCATGCCTAGGCCGAACCTGGAGCTGCTCTTCAACTTAGCCAAACCTATGGGGGGGAAAGAAACCTACACTAAGGTTCGCTGGTCTGATGATACTCGTCTAACCGAAACCGAGTTGGCCAACTTCAGGCCCAACACAGTCATAATTTGATCCACAAATGCTTTGGGGCCCAAGCAATCACAACAATTAACCAACCTAACATCCTATTCGTCTTCTCTAAACCTTTCGGCCCAATAACAATATCCTAAGCCCATCAGAAAATTGTTTGGCCCACGACCACCTTAGCAGCCCATTTGTACACATAACACACCGGCCCAAGAGGATTCGGCTAGGCCTAAGCTCACATAGTTGACCCATAAGATGGTGTTCGGCCCATTCACCATCGACCCACATTGACTAGTTGGCCCAACATGAGGCCCACAAGGTTTAAATTTTAACAAACACCAAGATAGAGTACAATATGTTAAAACTTATAACATTCATGGTAAAATCTAAGTTTTAGACTTGAAATTTAATTATCATGATAGAGGTTCAAATAAAGCTGGAAAATCAATAACAAAGTAGGTTAATTTAAACTTAGTGGGGTGATTGTTATCAAGGCAATAACAAATAATTTAAAGCCGAATAAAGATCGAGACTCACAGTGTTAGCCAACTTTGGGGCTAACACTAACACGCACACGCTAACCAATACTAGCAACTTATGCTTACAAGATACAACGACATGAAATCAATACAGGATTGTGAACACTACAACGAGTAGAAACAACGAGCGTGTGCATTCTTGTCTTAACTTAGTCAACCACTTCAAACTCAAAGTGAGTTCATTTGTCCCTTTTCAAACTTATTTGTTTTACTTCGGGACTGAGAAGCATGTTATACATTTTAAGAAATTATTGAAATATTACTTAATGCTTTTAAACAATATACATGATGCTTATGCTTGGAAACTCTTATGTTGAGAAGCTATAAATTTGATGCTTAAACTAGATGCTTGATGTTTATGCTAAAAACTTGAAGCTTAAATTATATACTTGATGCTTATGCTACAGACTTGAAGCTTAAACTATATACTTGATGCTTATGCTACAGACTTAAAGCTTAAACTATAAACTTGATGCTTATGCTATAAACTAGATGGTTAAACTAAATGCTTTATACCTATGCTCCAAACTTTATGCTGAAACTATATGCTAATGCTTGAAACTATATGCTTGAAACTATGATTGTGTGCGAAATGCTAAGCTTGTATCTATTCATGGGCTACGTGATTGCTAAACGAATGCTAGAGCAGAGCTTGTACCTATGCAATGAGATACTTGAAAGCTAAACTATGACAATGCTAAGCTGTTATCAATATAAGAGACACGTGATTGCTAAACGACTGCTAGAGCAGGGCTTGTGTCTGCTTATATGAGATATGTAAATGCTAAACTGCTTGTGTGCGCACGGCTTGTATCTATGTATGAGATACGTGATTGCCAAACGACTGCTAGAGCAGGGCTTGTATCTTCATATAGGAAACACGTAATTACTAGACTATTCAGATACTAAGCTTAACTAATTCATGAGATACATAATGGCTAAACGACTGCTATAGTAGAGCTTGTATCTAGCCGTGGGCAACGTGATTGCTAAACGACTGCTAGAGCAGAGCTTGTACCCACGCATGAGATTAGTGAAAACTAAACTATGGTGTGCGAAACAATGATGCTTGTTCAGTTGAGACTAAAGCTAATTTGCATAAATGCTATAAACTATAAACTTTGAAACAATATTCTAAAGCTATGATGAGGACTGGATTGAATGGTAGGTAAAATGCTTAATCATTATTAACAACAGTGTCATATGCAAATTAGTATGTGGTGGGACGGCGTCTGGGCGGGTTGTAGGCTGGACTCAGGGGTATGCCCTATATATAAGCATACCAATTTGGATATTACATGGGGAGTTAATGATGTTAAGGTTTTACCGAAAGAGGTTTGCTAAACCTGTTTTTGAACCTATAAACTATATGAACTCACCAACCATTGTGTTGACTTTGTTTTCTTACATGCTTTCTCAGGTGATACACATGTTTAGGCTAAAAGCTTTTGGATTGCATACTAGGCTGCCCAGATAGAGGACCTAGTTGACTTTTGGAAGCACATTTTTGGTTATTAATACGAATCACTTTTGGATGTCTTGTACAGTTACAAGATAGAAAACACTTGATTCTTTTGATAGGTTTACCGGGTTAAATTACTGAACATTGATATTGTAATTTAACTTTGTAATTCTAGTTTAATGCTTTATTGTGCTTTAGTTATTCTTAACATTGAAGCTATGTAAACAATCTAATCATTACGATTATCACTCACGATATCGCGCCCCGAGAACCTTCCGCCCAGCGGGGAACACGATCCGTCCCGCCGGCTTGGGGTGAGACATTAAACTTGTGGAAAAGTACATTAAAGGCCTAGTTCCACAAATTCGTAACACAGTAATGGCTGCAGAGCTTACTGATATGAAGAAAACTATTATTTTAGCAGCTAAGCTTACCGATGAGTCGGTAAGGAGTGGAACTTCGGTTAAGAAAGGAAAAACAAGTGACAATAATCTCAACAAATCCACAAATACTAGCAAATTCACTTCTGGTAACAACTGAAATGCTACTGCCAGGAAACGCAAGTGGCAGGATAAAGGGAAGAAGAAGACGCAAGAAGAAGGCAGTAAGGCTATAACAGTCAAAAGCTATGGAGCAATTGTGCAAGAGAAGAAAGTGTACCAAGAACCAGCACCTAAATGCACCAAACGTCCATTCCATCACTTAGGGCCATGCCCTGTGTGTGGAAATTTTAAGCAAACTGGACACTTTACGAGTTATTGTAAAGAACTAGCAAGACCACTCCATTAGGTGCCTTATCAAGCTCCATTACAACAACGTCAACCAAACACTAGGGCCTGTTATAAATGTGGGAGTATGGAGCATTATGTGAAAAATTATCCTACTAATGCCAAACGCACGGATAATAAATTACCAGTTGAACAGGACAAAGGACGAGCTTTTCAGATCGAGACATGTGAAGCTAAAAATAATCCTGATGTTGTCACGGGTACGTTCCTTCTCAATGATCATTATGCATCTATTCTATTTGATACTGGGGCTGATGGAACCTTTATTTCTCATAAGTTCGCATTGTTACTTTCTCTACCTAAGATTAGTATACGGCAAGCATATAATGTTGAACTTGCAAATGGAAAATCTATTCAAGCCACACATGTCATTCAAGGTTGTGCCTTAAATCTTAATGATCATATCTTTAAAATAGATCTTCTTCCAATAGAATTGGGTAGTTTTGATGTTGTCATCGGCATGAGTTGGCTTTCGAAACAAAAGGCAGAAGTAGTGTGCCATGACAAAAATATCCGTATACCTCTAAACACAGTTGAAATGTTAGTGGTCCAAGGTGAACGAGCAAATAGAGCACTAGGGCTTATTTCTTGTATGAAAGCCCAGAAGTGTCTCAGGAAAGGCTATGAAACTTTTCTAGCCTATCTTATCAATGGAAATCATGAGGAAAAGCGCACTGAAGATATTCCAGTAGTTAGAGATTTTCCAGAAATCATTCCTGAAGAATTGGCTGGATTGCCTCCTGTGCGACAAGTTGAATTTTGTATTGACTTGAATAACTACTCGACAGAGGATTCATTAGACCCAGCTCATCTCCTTGGGGAGCACCAATACTGTTTGTCAAAAAGAAGGACGGGTCCTTCAGGATGTGCATCGATTATCGGGAACTCAATAAACTTACGATTAAGAATCGTTATCCGATGCCACGTATTGATGTTCTTTTTGACCAACTTTAGGGAGCCACTTATTTTTCAAAAATCGAACTTAGACCTGCATACCATCAAGTACGATTCCGTGAAGAAGATATTTCTAAAACTGCTTTTCGAAACCAATACGGACATTATGAATTCTTAGTAATGCCGTTCGGGGCAACAAATGCACCTGCAACAAATGAATTCTTAGGATAAATTCGTAATTGTGTTCATTGATGACATCCTTATCTATTCCAAAAGTCCAAAGGATCATGAATGACATTTAACTCAAATTGTCACTTTACTGAAACATGATAAACTCTATGCTAAATTCTCTAAATGTGAATTTTGGCTACGGGAAGTCCAGTTCTTTTGACATATAGTTAGTGAGAAAGGTATACAAGTTGATCCAAGCAAGATAGAGGCTATAAGCAATGGGAAGCACCTACCAGTCCAACAGAAATCAGAAAATTCCTAGGATTGGCAGGGTACTACCGTCGGTTCATAAGAAATTTTTCAAAACTAGCCTTACCCTTAACAATGTTAACCCAGAAGGATAGAAAGTTCGACTAGGATGAGCCATGGAAGGAAGTATTTCAATTACTAAAACAAAGACTTTGCAAGGCACCCATTCTTAGTCTACCTGAAGGCACATAAGACTTTGTGGTAGATTGTGATGCTTCTAGACAAGGATGGGGAGCTGTACTCATGCAAAGAGATAAGGTAATCGCATATGCTTCCCGACAATTAAAGATACATGAAAAGAATTATACAACTCATGATCTAGAATTAGGAGCGGTAGTGTTCATACTAAAAATCTGGAGACATTATCTTTATGGTACAAAGTGCACGATATACACAGACCATAAGAGTCTTCAGCATATTATAAATCAGAAAAAGCTTCACATGCGACAAAGACGATGGGTGGAACTCCTTAACGATTATGATTGTGAAATTCGATATCACCTAGGCAAAGCAAATGTAGTTGTCGATGCCTTAGGTCGCAAAGAACAAGTAAAACCGAATCGAGCTCAAAGTTTTAGTATAACTATTCAAACAAGTTTGATTCCCCAGATACGAGAAGCTCAACAACAAGCCTTGCAAGAATCAAATCTGGAAGAGGAAGGATTACAAGGATTGGTCAAACGATTAGAGAGACAATCTGATAATGTATTGTATTTTATGAATCAAGTGTGGATTCCTCATTTTGGTAATTTGCGACAAAGAATTTTGAATGAAGCTCATAAGTCAAAATACTCTATTCATCCAGGAGCTGATAAAATGTATTATGATCTTCGTGATTATTATTGGTGGCCTGGTATGAAGAAAGACATTGCACTATATGTGAACAAATGTCTTACATGTTTGAAGGTAAAGGCAGAACACCAAAAACCTTCCGGGTTGTTGCAACAACCCGAAATTCCCATGTGGAAATGGGAACAAACTTCTATGGATTTCATTACGAAGTTAACAAGAACTTCACGAAATCATGATTCCATATGGGTTATCGTAGACAGATTAACAAACTATGCTCATTTCTTACCTATTCGTGAAGATTACACTATGGATAGACTTGCCAAACTATACATAGATGAAGTGGTGATGCGACATGGAGTACCTATCTCAATCAACTCTGATAGGGATACTCGTTTCACGTCTAGGTTCTGGCAGACACTCCAGAATGCTTTGGGTACAAAAATCTACATGAGCACGGCTTACCATCCTCAAACAGATGGACAAACAGAGCGTACTAACCAAACATTGGAAGATATTCTCAGAAGCTGTGTCATTGACTTTGGTGGTAGCTGGGATATTCATCTTCTGATTGAATTCTCTTACAACAATAGCTATCATACGAGTATCAAGTGTGCCCCTTTTGAAGGATTGTACGGACGGAAGCGCAGATCTACTGTCTGTTGGTCTGAGATCGAGGAAAGTCAAATAATAGGCCTCGAATATATTCAAGAACTCACAGACAAAATTATGCTTATTCTTAAGCGAATGAAGACTGCTCAAGATCGGCAAAAGAGTTATGTCGACAATAGGAGAAAACTTCTGGAATTCCAAGTGGGTGACCGAGTTATGTTGAAAGTCTCTCCTTGGAATGGTATTGTCAAATTTGGCAAACTAGGAAAGGTTGCACCACGATATGTGGGACCTTTTAAAATCTTTGAAAGAATAGGACCGGTAGCATATCGACTTGAGCTACCTCCCGAACTTAACAATATTCATGATGTATTTCACGTCTTGAGTCTTAAGAAATGCTTAATCAAGGAATCACAAGCCATACCACTTGAGGAAATACAAATTGATGAAAAACTACAATTTACAGAGGAACCAGTGGAAGTTATGGATCGCACTGTTAAGAAACTCAAACGAAGTCGAATAGCAATTGTGAGAGTCAGGTGGAACTCTAAGCGTGGACCTGAGTTTACTTGGGAACGTGAGGATCATATGACAGAAAAGTATCCCCTTCTCTTTTCACACAAAACTGATTCAAAATGAGTTTTGCTAAAATTTCGAGACGAAATTTCTCTAACGGGGGGAGAATGTGACATTTCAGACTTTATTGCGAGGTAATTTCCTAAATTCATGAATTAACATTCTAATTAACTAAATCATGATTGAATATATATATACATATATATATACACACATGTGAATCTGCGTATATACGTAAGGAAATTACAAGATGAAACAAATCACAAATGACGTTGCGTAGAATTGCCGAATAACACAAAATTTCTATAATAATGACCAAAAACCAAATTCACGGGCCCGAACCTAAATTCATATAAATTATACGATGAATTAAACTGAAATAAGTGATAAGATAACGAAATCAAAGAATCCCTAAGTTCGATAAGTCAAATTGCGAAAATCTGCGAAAAGGCAATTCGGCATGCGTAATTGGCAAATTCATGACAACTTGAACTTCCTAATCACATTATAATCATAATGGGATGTAATTGGAAGCATGAAAATGATAAATGATCATTGTAAGCAATTCCTGAAATTATACGCGAAAAGCCGAACAAACAATTGCGAAAACGGCAAAATCAAACAAAAACCCTTGATTTTCTTCCATGTTTATCCTATATCCATGTCTATCACATCTCATCTGATTAAAATCAGATAAATATAAAGGAAATGACATGGCTAAACTTGGAGAACAAGAATGTCCAAAAAAATACAAAAATTTTGACTTTGGTCAAAATTTCTACACCATTCTTTCCGTCCCCAAGCCGCCAAACTCGACCAGCCCCTTCCTCATCACTTCTGGAACCTTAAACGCCCTTCAAACATCAGTTTTAATCAATTCAAAGTGATATCCAAGCCCAAGATCAAGTGGAACCAAGAATCAAGCTCCAAAAGTTGGATTTTTGGTGATTTTCAAGCCAATCCTTGGCCAAGTAAGTTTTAAACTCAATCCTTGGTTATAATAGCTTCATATGACTTAAACAAACATGCTTGGATGATTGGTGAAGTTTGAAAATCACTAAAATTTAAAAACCCATTGAAAAGGGTGTTTTGTTCAAAACCCGGATTTTTTGAAGTTGTCAAAATTGACATTTTTCATCACAAAACTCTATATATATCTTAAAAACTTGGATCTGGAGATTTTGGCACTGCAAAAGTGCAAAAAAATCGAGTTTGGCTCACAAAAAACCTTGGATGGCACATTGCTGGTCGTAGCGGCCCGGACACGGCCCATGCGCGGCCCCTAGACCAAGCCATCCTCGAGCCACACCGGCCAAGGCCGAGGCCATGGCCCCCGGCCAGGCCACTGAGCCACCACCTCAGGCCCCCAAGCCACCACCGGGCCACCGCCGCCGACCACCGGTAGCCGCCGAGCCGTCGCCGCCAGCCACTGCCAGGCTCAGGCCAAATTCCGGCCAAAAAGAATATTCCGACAGAAACCCTAATTTTGTCCGTTTTGCGTTCTAAACTACGTTTCGCGCTCCGGTTCGCAATCTGATCATCTGTTTTCAATAAGAAAACATACTATCAATCGATTTCGCATTCCGGACTCGATTTGGCGAACTGTTTTGCAATCCGATGACCTGATTTTTATCTGATTTCAGAATAACACTCCGGTTTCAATACATGACTTAATTCAATCACTGAAATTCAATACGAAAACATATTCTCAATTGAATTCGATTTCCGAACTCGATTTTGCAATCAATTTCATAACCCAGAAACTCGATTTTTTATCTGAAAGTCGATTAGGATTCTGGTTTTAACAACGGAATTCAATTATCATTAATTTACAATCAAATGATTATAAGAACTCAATTACTAAACAGAATTAGCGATTTTAACATTACAAATTAACTGATTTCCTTATCACATTGATTCTGAATAAATACGTGATTCAGAATCAATTTGAAGAATTGAATTACATTATCCTTGATATTTAATGTCAATGAATGTTCTGATAATCCAAATTGGATACAAAGAGATTATAAAACCTTAACGATATGCAGAATTCAATTGAAGCTGTGTGTAACATTGCAACAACACACCGGTGAGTTTCATAGACCCCTTTTAAATGTTTTGTTTTCTAAAACTCGGGGATTGGTATTACAATAACATGATGGTTACATAATTGAACTACAATGACATGATTCTATGTTGTCTGTGCATTTCAACTCTTATTTGATGATTACATGAAAATTGTACCATGCTATCGTAAACATCCTTACATAACAACTATAATCAATAAATGCATGAGGAGCCGAATGATAACAATGATAGTACTATCAGATTGACAACACCATTCACAGATAGATAGCGTCTACCTTTTTGTGAATGCATGTTATCATTTATTATGTTACAGGATAATAGCTTAACGCAACGATCGACATTAAGAGTGAGGCTAAGGTCTTACCTTCAGGTATTACCGCTAATTACATTACAGTCACATAGGCTTTGGTTATAGGTTTTCATGGTGAATCATGTTCATATTGTTGTGTATGCCTTCATATTCAACATGTCAGAACATATCATATCAGGTTATCATATCTGTGAACTCACCAGCATTCTTGCTAATCTTTTATATTACAAAACCTTTTTCAGGAAGGAGGTAACAAGTGCGAAAGTGAGGATGCACGATTACAAGACATGTTTAGTAACTTATAACTGGTTAATGTCGTTTAAGGATGTTGAAACTTAATGTATAATATTTTAATTATGATGTAATATATAGTGTGTATGGTTTGCCATATATGTATGATACCAATGTACCAATCAGTCACACCCATCTCTGCGACCTCACCATCATGCTTCTGCAACATGTTACAACAGTTACTGACTTCATGCGTCATTCAATGACTATATTAGGTAAAGTGAGAGATGGGGGTGTGACACTTTTTGGCAGTGGGATGATTTTGAGTCATCTTCTGAGGTTTCACCCTAGGCTTGGAGGTTTGGTCAGTCCTTATTGGTCTTTTAGAAGGTTTAGCCTTGCGTGTGACCTTCTGATTCTTCCCATAGAAGAATTCAGTAGGTTGGTGTAAACAGTGTCTAGCAATGTGGCCTGGTCTTCCACATGCATAGCAGCATATACCTTGCCATGAAACTCCTTTGGGTCAAATGGCTTTACATCACAGTCACTCTGTCAAAGGAAAAGAGTGTGATTTTAAGACAATTTTTTTAAACATCATCATCATTTTTAACAAACTTAGTATTAAAATTCTTAATCATTTCATTTGGTTTAATTTTGATTGATTCAAATCTTCCAACAAAATCGACTATAGGAACAAAATGTAATTTGCTATGTGAAGTTGAAAAATCTGTGCTCCTGCTAGCACTTCTTTCTTCCTTCTTCTCCCTAGAACCTAAAACACTCAAAATTTCTCCACACACCTCAGAATTATTAGAATCATTAAGGTTAGTCAGGACAGGATCTGTTGTAAGAGGCACTGGTTTGTTAGAACCAGTGGTGAACCCAAACCTTTGGTCTGACTTGAACAACAGATCATCAACAGATGTCTTGATATAGGGCATAATGGAGTAGTTATGGTTAAATGGAGGTTTCACTTAAGTAAAACCAAGCTTGATTTTCTCCTTTCTCCTATTCTGAACATCAATCATGTTAGCCACCACAGTACTTGAATATTCATATTTTTCAGCTCTGATTTTAGATTTGGACAACTAAGTCTTAGCTTGTTCAAACTCTCAGGAGAGTTCATCTATCTTAAGCGTGGCGTCCAGATAGTTGGACTCGTTATCACTTAAAAGCTCTTTTAATTGTGAAATATAATGCCTTTTAGCGTCAAGTTTCCTTCTGAAAAGTTCATTTTTAAGAAATTCAGAGTTGAAATATTTAAGTTTGGTGACTTCCTTGATTATGTCCTCATTGTGAGAATGATATTTGAAAACCTTTTAAATACAAAAAGTAGAGCAAAGATTTTCTACTACCTCATTGTGTTTGTCGTCCACCTCAGCCATGAACGCATGGCTCAAAGTCATCTCAAGCTCTTGCACCTAGTCACTCCAGTCATAAGAGTCAGTTTCTTGTGTAACCACTAACCAGTGCCTTGGAAGTGCTAGCTGCAGCTCCAGCCTTTTCTTCCAGCTTCTTTTCTGCCTCTTTCACAACCTTGGGCAGCTAACACTCATGAGCAAAGTGACCCGGCTGGTCACATTTCTAGCACCTGAGCTTTGACTTGTCGAATCTCAGCTTCCTTCCTGGGTTTCTCGAAATTGTTCCTTCCATAATTCTTAATCAATTTCATGGCACGAAAGACTGCCATGGCCATGTCCCACTCTCAGGGGGTGATCTTGAGGAAGATTGGCCGGTGCCAGTTCACCTGCAATGAATTCGTTATGATTGTTAATAAACCCTTTGAATAGTAGCAGATTCTCCTCACTCTTAGGGGTGATCTTTGGCACTAAACTGGTATGCCCAAATGGGAGGAATGCAGTCTCGAAAGGAACAGACTGAGGTGCTGAAGCCTGGTAATGCTGAGAACCAGAGGCTTGATAATTGATGGCATATAAGGAAGCTGCTTTCTAAGAAGCATGAGTAATGCCCATGGAACTGGCATGATTAAGCGCCCTTTGCTTTTCATCCATGTCACATGAATTTATTGATTGAGATCAACTCACTGAGAGTACTATTGTACATGTCTTCCGTCCTCTAGATTGTTGTACAGTTAGAGTTCTAGTTGAACCGTAGTGTATTCAAGAGTTTCTTGTTGACTTCTCTCTTTGACATCTCTATCCCAGCACTCGTCATCTCTGTCATGAGGTGAGTGAAATGGTTGAGTTGGGCTTCTAAGGACTCACCCTTGATATGATTAAACATGTTGAACCTTTGCCTTAACATGTCTTTGCGACTTTCCTTCATATCCTCGTTTCCCTCGAAGCGTTCAACCAACGCATCCCAAAGTTGTTTGGCAGTCTGATGCTCCTTGAATCCATGAGCCACGTCAGTAGACAATGCCATAGTGATTGAGGCGTACGCCTTGTCATCCTTCTCTTTTAGTAGGATGTCGTTCTTCATATAAAACTCTGAATCCTTGGGAATTAGCCCGTTCAGTTCACTCTGGTACATAGGCACATAAGGCCCTTCCTCTATCGATCTCCATAGCTTGGGATCTGTGTACGTGACAAAAGACTAGAATCTGAACTTCCAGTCTTTAAAGTTATCTCCTGATACAATCCTAGGTGGCTTAGTTCCCATGCCTATCTCATTGTCCAAAATCAGCAGGTCGGACAAGTTGGTTAGATTCTTAGATGCCATGATGATAAGAAAAATTTCTATGTCCTAGTTCTCGAAATCAATAAGTCCCCGTAGTCCCTGGTGTTCTCGAGATCCTACAGTATTCGTAGTCCAAGCAATACACGAAATCCAAGATGTACTAAAAGATCCAGTATTACTCGAAGCTCTGTACTCAAACAAAATTTCACGAATTCCATGTGTTCGATCAGTAGTACTCGAAAAGCTGAACTCAAAGAAGAGATCTCGAAAACCAAGTATCTGAAACACTGTACTTGAAGACTTGTTCTCGAACCTGTTCTCGAAGTATAGTACCCAAAAACTAAAAACTCAGAATCAATTCTGCTAAGGCTATTGAACTCGAACTGTAGTACTCGAAGACCTATTCTTGAAAGGCTGCTCTTGAAGCAGTATACTCGAAGATAGAAATCGAAAATACTTGAAAAATTTTAGAGAAAAACTTTTCATGATCTAGAGCTCCAAATTTTGACAGCAGCAAGATGGTGTGATGAAGATCAGGAAAGTTTCAAACTTGCATGAAAAAGTTGTTACCTTGGTGTAGAAAAGAGCTAGAAGGCTCTGATACCACTTGCAAGTCCAGATCTGGATCAATACAAGAGCTTTATTACTCCAATTGACACCAAAAGACTTTAACGTGTGCGGAATCCAAGTTAGAATTAAAATAAGAGATGTAAAATTGCGAGCTTTGAATAAATCGTGAACTTCGCAAGAACAATGCCTCAATACGTGTACAGAGCAATTGCCTCGGGAATCCAACCTAGAACAGTTAAAATACGTCTATTTATAATACTCTGGGAGTACTCGAACCTCTATACACAAAAATGGTTCGAGTACTCAAAATCATAAATACACGAAAAACTAAGTACACAAAAATACACAAAAACTGGTCTTCATCTTGTCATGGGTTGATTTCTCAGTCATTTTCTTGAAAATGGGCTCTGCAGCAAAAAAAATTGACACAAATTAAAAGAAAATGATATCTTTGTTAAAGCTATGTTATGAATGCCTTTTTTTTTCTTGACAACCCCATTAGCCGACAACAAATACAGAAATCTAGATTTATCAAAAGCTTTTGTATACAAGTTGTCTCTCTGGTGGTAAGTGTGAATTTTAACAACATCTATTAATTAATTTCAAAGCAATCTTGTTGAAATTGATATTTAATGTCGATATGTTTTATTTTTTAGTGCTGCAAAGGATTTTTAATGACGAAAATGGCAGTTGTATTATGAACATAATTATGGGTCTATGAAAATTTCAAATGTTAGTCACATAACTGCTGTTGAATCCAGATGATTTGAGAACAACAACTAGTAGCAGCAATGTATTGAACATCACATGTATGTGTGGACAGAAATGTCTGCTTCTTGCGTTGCCAAGTGAGCAAACGGTTCCCAATGATTTGACACCCAGCTGATGTAGACTTGTAATCACACTTGCATCCGCCATAGTTCGAGTCTTTATAAGCAGTATGTGTAAAGTTATCGTCATTAGGATACCATAGTCCAAGACCATGGTTACCCTCCAGATAACGAAATATCCTGTTTATAACAATCGATGCGAAACTCTAGTTTTTGATTGATATATACCACATTGACATGCGGTGAATTTGATGTCTGGCTGAGAGGTTGTGAGATACGTTACAGATCCAGTAATCCCCCAATACATAGTGGAATCGATTAACTACCCCTATCTGTTGGACTAATCCCGTGATTAAGTGCCAATGGGACACCATCATACATTGCATCCAACATATCATTCCGGCTGAGTATGTCTTCAAAATATTTAGTATGATGTAGAAATATTCTTGTCTTACATTGATCCATTTGTAAACGGAGAAAAAACTTCATTTCTTCCATATAGCTTATCTCAAAAATTTCTTTCATGACCATTCTTAAAGTCCTTGCACAGAACACCATTTGTGAAACCAAAAATGATTTTATCCACATAAACCTACACCATTGGGGTTTGAAGATCCAAACAATCCAAAACGAGTTATTTACAAATGTTCTAAATAACTGCAACAATTTAGAAACCCTTTGACTAGATGTGGAAGATGACTGGCTTCGAGATTGTCTGTATCAACATAACCATCATCAAGATTAATACGTATGATGTTGAGAATTTTTGGCTAAGAGATCCTCGACACTATTAGCGTCGATGGATATCAAGTATGGAAAATTATGGTCGATATTGTTAATTTTGAAGACCTTCAGGGAGGAGACTAATGTCTGGTCAATCCTATAAGATCGATGATTTAGAATAGCTAAGTATGTTGCCGTCGATACTAGTATTATCGATGGCAAGGGTTCTTGAATTTTTGGCTAAGTGTTTCATCGATCATAGCCTTGTTGAACCTCCCATAACCGGCCTATCACTTTCGAAATTTGTAAGATCTATGAAGTCCAAGGGGGATTAGCCATGTACGGGTCGAATCTATTAGAATCGATGGTGCTTAGTAACGGTTAAAAGAGAGGTTATCAATACTAACATTTTTGAACCATTTGGAGTTTTGAGCAATGTTTTCATTGACCCTAAAATGATCGACGCTCTCTAAGATAAACTAAGTAGCATCAATACTACTAATATTGATGGCTTATAAGCTAAAACAATTAAGTGATAAATGAATGGGTTAAATACCAGGGCGTGTATGCATCCATGCATGAAAGTGTTGGAAACAAGCCATGACTTTTCTTGGCACATCAATGGATTCCGTAGGGTTTGGAGTCCAAAACTATTTTATTTAAACTTAACCATTTTCTCAAAATGACTTCAAACCCTAAGGGCAGTAACCAATATACATAAGAATTTTGGTAATTTACTACAACCTGAATTAAATCAAATGGATGATGGTTTTCCATACATGACCCAAACTTGATAAACACTACATATTGATAACACACATTCATATTTATGAAGACAAAGCAAATGAAATATACGAGGTCGAACACTTGGTGAATTCATACTGCGAGCATGCATTGTTACAATACACAAATGATAAAAATTATCATTGAGTTCTCAAAGCCCCTTTTACTCTTTTCGTTTTAAACTCGAGGTGAAACATGTATGATATTATCCTGATACATTCAAAATAGTATCATGATACTATCACGATATTGTCAAGATATGATAACCGTATTAAGAGATTCCGAGACCGGTTACCTCCCATAGCTGGGTTTAAATCATCATCACATAGTTCTTAAACCAAAAACTTTCATAAATAAGAGGCGGAAATTTAAGCATAGTTTGTCAAAACAAAATAAACGTAAATTTTTTTTAAACATATCATATTTCCATAACCAACGGATCTCTTAACTTCATGCCACAGCTCCACGCTGTAGTCGTACCTATCCTTCACCCTTACATACATGCTAAAATATCAGCTTGAGTTCTAGTTTTCCTAAAACTTCATAAACGTTTTATGAGTTAAAGCATCATTTACTGAAAACATCATACATTCATCCTACGTAACAATAAAACATAATCATCATACATTCCTTCTATGAAAACATATCACATAATCATCATACAACCACTGTTACTGAGCGCAAACAGTGGGCTTATGCCGGCACAAGGCTCCATAACTTTGATCTAATTCTCCAAAGAGTTCAACAGATCCATACTTACCCAGTACAAGTATTCATACGTACCCCGTAAGGAGTATGGGAGCATCATTATACTTACCCCATAAGAATATGGGAGCAACATCATACTTACCCCATACGAATATGGGAGCGACATCATACTTACCCCGTAACGACTACGGGAGCATCATCATACTTACCCTATACGAATATGGTAGCAACATCATACATACCTCATAACGATATGGGAGCAACCTCGTATATCATAGCATGTTATGCTAGCATCTTATCATCATAGCATCATAACATACCATCATCATAAACATGTCATGCTAGCATCTTATAATCATAACATCATAACATACCATCATTGTAAACATGTCATGCTAGCAACTTATCATCATAACATCAAAATATACCATCATCGTAAACATGTCATGCTAGCAACTTATCACCGTAACGTTATCCTAACAGCTTAGGATTTCATCCTCATTTAACAATCATCATAGTAATCATTATCATATCAAATCCTCTTACGTTCATTATCACATACCATCATGCACTTGTTATCACACATCATAATGCATTAATCATTCATGCACATCATTATAGTACATTATAATCCATCTCTTCGAATCATTTAGCAGTACTGTAGCATGTATGCCAGCCCAAAACATATTTACACTGAACATGTACAAAAGAGGGCATCTATAACTCACCTGAAAGTAGAGTTTCTCTTAGCTTCCTAAACCGAGTTGCCTTGGCTAGGACTCAAGAACCTACATCATTGCATCGTCTCATTACATTTCATTCCTAGACTTAGAGTTTATTCTATGTCCTCATATTTCACTAAAATAACCATAGTATTCGAGAACCCTTAACTTCTCAAAGTTAGTTTAGTATTTGAACATGAAGTTCACGAAGTCTTTAGTGTTTACAAACTCTAGGTTCACGAACTCAGGTTCACGACGCAAGGCTCACGAAACTCAAGGTTCACGACTCAAGGTTCACAAACTCAGCTTCACTACTCGATATAGGTCCCTAAACTGATCAAGAACTGAGCTTTAAACTTCCAATCTGCATCAAATGACTCTACAACATGCAGAATCCGAAATAGAATCACAAGAACAAGAAGAAAGATCAAAACTTTGATATATTTCAGTGAACTATACGAAACAGTGCCTCAATACGTCTAGAGAGCATGCCTCGGGAATCCAACCCTAGAATAGTACAAAATACGTATATTTATACTACTTCAAAGAATACTTGAACCTCTCTACACGAAAATGGTCGAGTACACGAAATACTAATGTACACGAAAATGAACAAAATCTGGTCTTCGACTCTTCTCTGGTTGACTTTGTCAGTCTTTATCTTCAGTTGGGCTCTACAAAATTCGTTTATTTATGACTTCTTCCTGATGCTAATAATGTTGACTGGTCCAAAGAGATCCATGTGAAGAAGTTGCAGAATTGATGAGATACAGTTGAACAACTTAGGCTTGTGGGGTCTTTGTGCTTCTTCCCCTTAGCACACGCGATGCACTTCTCAATTGCGGAGAAGTCTTTAAAAGGTAGGCCAATAACGTGATCTCCCTTAGCAATTCGGTTGAGATTCTTCATGTTGCTTTACCCAGTCGGCGATGCCAAAGTAGACAGTTATGCTATTGAACTACAAGAACCTCGAGTAGTAGCTGTTTTAACCAGGAACAATGCTTTAGACACTTAGTCAAAGCTTAGGTTTCAGCTCCTTCTAAAGTTTTGCACAAGTTATTGTCGTTGTTTTAGTTTTCTTGCTTATGTAAGAGAGAAGATGAGAGATAGAAAGCACGAGGAAATATGGGGAAGTAATCCTTAATTATTCAGAGAATGTTATGACTTAAATACCCAAACATTCTGCAATACAAGACCAGAAATAATAGGAGAAACAGCTGACATTATTAAAGACACTGATACAATCAGACTAGTACAAATACAAAGTCAACAATAACGAAAACAAGAATCTTAAAGTCTTCCGATGTTGATGTAGATGTGCTGAAGTTCAGTGTTTATTCCTTCGGAAGTTTGTTAATCGGAAGCTGATTAAATAATCAGTTAATCTGGAAGAGAAGATTGTCTTTCGAGTCATTTGAGTTCTTCCGATGAGTAGGTTGTCTTCCGATGATCAGCCTTTGTCTTCTGAGGGAAATACTTCAGCGATACTTCTTTTTGGCGAAGCTTCTGCTGAGAGTCTTCCTATATTGAATCAGTTCTTCAATCAGAAGCGAAGTATACGCGGCTTGTCTATCTGCGGTTTTATTCAGATTTCCGGCTTCAGTGGTTTTGCTCATCAGTCCTTATATTCCAGCAATCTCCCCCAGGACTGATGAAGCCAAAACCTACTTATTTTGTTTTAAAGCCAGACCAATTTTATTTCTGAGAGTTCGAGCATAGTTCAGAACCTCATACTCTATATCAGCAATATCCAGAGTTATGTGCTGCAGTTCCTTCAGATCATCAGGGGGTAGGGTGAGGATCTCATCCCAATTAGAGAAGAGGGTTCTTGAACCATTGAATCTTTTTATGGCTAAACTATTGGAAACAGAGTCATAGAACCAACTATTTATTTTTATTCTTGAGTTTATGATCTAAGGAGGCTAAGACTTGGTAGATGGATGTTCGACAGACCCAACACCTGGAGTTTCCAAAGGTGCATTAAGCAGGTGATCAATCACTGTGCTTGAGTCAGCGTCCTTGAGCTGAGACAGTGTGGAAGGATAGGGGATGGCATCTTTCCAAGGCTCAGGGTGGTCTTGTTTTCTCTTTTAATCTTAGAGCATTCATCAAACAACACTTCATCTTTCCATCTTGTTATTTTATTCTTTGGTCCCCACTGGTTTTGGATGAGGATGTGCTTTATTCTTTTCCTTTGCTCAAGGATCTTCTTCTTTCTTACTTCAGCTTTTATTCTTTCGGATAGAACTTTGGCTTCATTTATGAGGCTAGTAATTTCCCAGTTGCTGTAGTTTTCAACCTTTTATTTCCCTTCATCCAGCAGGTACTTAATCAGCTGCTCCTTCTCAGCTTGATAGGCTTTATCTTGCTGCTGATCCAATCTAGCTATTTGTTCTTTATAGGTTCTTATTAGTTCAACTCCTGATAGACCAGAAGCTTCAAGACCACCCAGAATCAGATTTTCTTTCTCTGTTTCTTTATTCTTTATCTTCCGAAGGTCTTCATCGGAAGGAAAGGTCCTAACAGGTGAGTAGGATCCCTTTTCTGGAGAGGTTTGTAGTTTTTCAGCATCTGCTGATCTTATTGGAGAGGGAACTTTGGTGGTGTTTGAGGGTTCAGACTCATCAATATTAGCCAATGGCAACCTTCTCTTTCTTGAGACATGAGAGGCAATGGGCTGATCATCATTTGAGTCTGAGGAAGGTTTTGAGGTGGGTTATTAAGGATTTTGGTTTTTCTAACCACACTCTTTTGTCTTCTGGAGAAAGACTGACTGATTATTGGGGTTGGTTTTTGGCTAATGTTGAAGGCGTTGAGGATGACAGGAAGAGAAGAAAGTTCAAGAAGGGTTTGAGAGGCAGATTTTGGAGAGAGAGTGGGTGAAATTTCTTTATTTGACTGTGTGGAAGAAGATGGGGCAGTGGTTATTGGCTTGGTTTGCTCAGTGGGAGCATATTTGGAATGTCTGGGTTTTCTGGATACTCCAGATGTCCCACTGTTTATTTGAGCTTCTACTTCCTTTTGCTTCTGTTCTGAGCTAGCTTTGGCAGCTTGAGTTTGGAATTGTTGATCCAAAGCTGCTTTGAGAAGTGCCTCTTGGTTCAGTAGCCTTATTTGTTTTATCCCCCTTTGCTCAGTCCTGTCTTCTGCCCTTTTAGCAGCCTGGGCAGCAGATAGGAGTCTTTCATTCTCCCTCTTTTTGGCTTCATCAGCCTATTCTTTGAACCACGAAGAAGGAGGAGCAATCCCAGTGAGGGACTCAAGAAATCTGGTGTGGTTAGAGATTTCATGTTGAAAGGAAGAGACCTTGGTATCTACTGAAATCTTCAGCAGATCCAATTGAATATTTTGGGTGGTCGAAAACTGGGTGGTCAGAAAATGGGTGGTGAAGGAATGTAGCAAGGAAGTAAGTTGGGTAGTAAGAAGTGGGTTTAACACTTCTTGAAGAATCTGAGGTTAGAAGGTGGTGGCAGTGGAAGTAGATGGTGTGGTGGAAGAACCTTCAAGTGAAGGTGCCTGCAGGGGAATGGATTGGGGTTGCAGGGCATGATTGCTCAAGACTGTTGAAACAAGCTCAGTGAGCTTAGTGACATCAGTCTGAATGTGTGCCACGGAATCCTTCAATTCTTGTATTTTAGAATTTGATTCATCCAACCGTTTAACGATATCATCCGAATCCCTGACTAAAGACTGAGTCCATCTCAGGAATGTCATGGTCCCCTTTTTCTTGGTTCCGGGTATTTCCAGCCTCAGTTTTAAAAACATCATGGGTTGTTGCCATATCAGGAGTCTTATTACCTGATCCATTCAAATGAAAGTACAGTGGATTCTCAGGTGAATTGGATGCTCCAGATATATGATCAAGATGTCTAGATGGACTGGTCATCATGTTCCCATCCTCTTCACCATGGGTAAGAGATTGATTTGTTTAAGCAAAGGTTTGATGAGGCAGCTCCTCTGTTAGAGAAGGGGGAGGAGAACCAAGCTGCTCAAACACAGCATCAATCTCATGGAGAACATGGGCAGGAGAGTTAAGTGCAACATGTGGGGACGAAACAGAAATGTCCTTGGGAGAGTGGACTGCCGACTAAGTGTCAAGTGACACTTCAGTGGCTAGAGAGGGTTCCCTTGAAAGTACAACATCATTATCCTGTTGAGAGGATTGATGAGGAGCTAGGTGGGATGGAGATACTTGATGCATCTGTGAGGATGGAACAGATGTATCCAACTGTCCAGTGGGGACAGAGACATGTTCAGGGATCTCATCTTCCTGAACAGCCTTTTTGGGCTTCTTAGGCTTAGTGGCTACGGTAGAAGCTTTTCTTTTGGTCGGTACCTTTACAGGTGTGGAAGAAGAGGTGGATGTGGGTCCACCAAGGACGGTGTGTCCTCAGTGTCATCCGTTTGTTTTGGATCAGTTTTAAACCGAGTGAACACTTGTTTGTCAATGCTCTTGACAGTGGAAAGAGGAGCAATATGACAAACATTATGAAGGTCAGCAAAGAGGCAGGCCATTACAAACCTAGGATAGAGCAGAAATTTGGGACTTTTCTGGTGATTTACCAGATGATCAAAGATTATCTTAGAGAGATTAACCTTTTCGTTGGAAAGAACTGAGTACATGACGTATTGCATGTCATATGGCATTTCTCCACAACTTGCCAACTTTTGCGACAAACATTGAAGAATAGAGTGATACAAGATCTTGTACTTTGGGTAGAAGAAAGCCTTGTACAAAGTCCTGTTTTTGAAGTCACCCTGATAATCACACTAGATGAAAGTATAATGAAGAAGTTTGAGACAGACAGTGGAAGGAGCGTTAGTATTGTTCAAGTTTAGGGCAACGCTTATTTTTGTGGAAGTGATGGTGACTTGTTGACCAGCGACCGTCGAGACGATACTTTCAACATAGTCATCCTTCATTACCAAGGATGTGTTTGCCCAAAACTGGTTTAGAGCGACTTCAGAAATAGGAGGGTTTAGAACAAGAGCAGTGTGAATGAAAGAGTTTACCAGAGTGTCGATAGCTTCATTTTAGTGAGGATACTCAGAAGATTTGACAAGGTAAGCTCCGAGGTTATGGATCGGTTTGATCTTCAAGGCCATTGTTAGTTCAGGACGATGAACACCAAGCAGTTATGAAGGCAAAGTGTGAGGACAAACTTTGCTTTAAAGAAAAAGGAGATGAGGAAGACTAACCGTTCACACACAAGAGCAGTTTCAAAAATGAAAAACTACCACTACTTATATTATACCAAAAGTTTTACCTTAGGGTTTTTACCCATCGGACAAACCTGTGATCATGAGAGAGAAAAAGGCAAACGACAATAAAGTACGTTCATGCACACCTTGAAGTACAGACAATGCTTTGTCATGACACTAAGCAGTTTGCAAAGAACTGACATCCTCCCGAAGTAGACTTCCTTGTGAGTGAGCATCCTGCATAATCACTGTCTGAAAAACCAACAAGCTTACAAGTTTGGTTAGCAGGATACCAAATACCTAGAACAGGAGTGCCTTTCAGATATCGTTGTATCCTCTTCACAAAAGATAAATGGGATTGTTTGGGGGCCAATTGGTATCTTGCACAGACACATATTGCGTACATGATGTCTGGCCTTAACGCAATAAGATACATTAAAGATCCAATCATGCACCTGTAGAGGGTTTGATCCACAGGTTCACCATTTTCATCTGGGCTTATACAAGGACTTGTAGCCATGGGGGTAGAAATTATTTTGCAATCATTCATGTCAAATTTATTTAAAAGATCTTTTACATATTTTGATTGATTTATGAAAGTCCCATTAGGGGTTTGTTTTACTTGGAGTCCTAAAAATGTTTTTAGTTCACTTATAGCACTCATTTCAAACATTGACGACATTAAATTAGAAAATTGTTCACACAAGGAAGGTTTTGTTGATCCAAAGATGATGTCATCGACATAGATTTGGACCAGCAAAAGTTCTTTGTCTACCCTTATGATGAACAAAGTCTTGTCAATGGTTCCCTGGAAAATTTTTTAGAAAGAAGAAATTGACAGAGAGTATCATACCACGCTCGGGGTGCCTGTTTCAGACCATAAAGTGCTTTGTCAAGTCTGTACACCCAATCCGGATGATGAACATCATCGAATCCTGGAGGTTGACACACATATACGTCCTCTGTTATTGTCCCATACAGGAATGCACTTTTGATATCCATTTGGTATACCTTTATGTTATAGGAGATAGCAAATGATAGGAAGAGCCTAATGGCTTCCAGTCTGGCCGCAGGAGCAAAGGTCTCATCATAATCAATGCCTTCCTCTTGCAGTAACCCATCTAGTTCCGATAAGGTATTTTTCTGCCGGCAAGGGGCAAAGAGTCCAAACGTTTTCCCTTTTGAACTGCAACAGTTCATCCTGCATAGCCTCTACCCAATTATTATCTTTGAGAGCTTCCTGATATTTGGAAGGTTTAACTTGGGATAGAAAGGCTGCATGAAGACAAATGTTCGAAATCTGGCTCCTGGTTTTAACACCTTTATGTAGATCACCTAAGATTTTTTCTAGATGATGATTTCTACTAAAGGGAACGATGTCCAAACAATTATTGGAAGAGGCAGCATCGAAAGAAGGTGAGTTTTCAGTATGGCCTGGAGAATTTTCTGGAGGGGAAGCATGACCATTTTCAGGAACATATACATGTGTGTTATTTAAGACCGGGATAATGGAGTAGATATATGTTCACTTTGGTCCTGAGAATTTATTTGAAGAAGAGAAAGAGAAGAAAAGAATTTAGAGATAGAACACTCTTCAAGAGAGGACAGATCTTCAGAAGTTTGACAAGATTCTAAAGAAGAAGAGGAAGAAGGGGTAGAAGAGATGTAGGTGAAGCTTTCAAGATCAAAGAGATCATCAGGAGCAGAGGGGAAAGATGAGGTCGAAGCAGATGAGGTCAGTGTACTTATTTAATAATTGGAACCTGAACTTTTAATCCTAAAAGTTATCTCCCGACACAAGCGTAGGTGGCTTTGTTCCGGTGCCGATTTCATTATCCAAGTTGACCAGGTTCGACAGGTTGGTGAGGTTCTTTGATGCCGTGATTAATCAGAAAATTTTCTAAAATGTAGTTCTCGAACTCCCCAACAGTGCTTAGTATCAGACAGTGTATGAAGTCCAGTCAATACTCTAAGCAACACAACTATCAAAAGTCCAATGAATACTCGAAATCCAAAGTGTTCGAATTCCAAGGGTAATCGAACCTCAGATATACTTGAAATCAGTAGTGTACCGGAAACCCCTGTTGTAATCGAAGAACCTGTTTACTCGAAGTTTTCAATGTATTCGAACTCAAACCTCTATTTGAAATTGAACTTGTACTCAAACTCAAGGCATAATCTAAATCCCCATATAATCGAAATCACTAATCTGTGGTCGAACTCAAGATGTACCCGAATTCTACTATATTCAAAAAAGTTGTTCTCAAAATTTGAACTAGAAAATACTTGAAAATTTTCCATAGGAATATTTCTTAAGTTTCAGATTACCAAATTTGAATAGCAGCTAGAAGGAATAGAGTAGAACAAGAAAGCAATGAACTTGCACTGAAAAGCTTGTATCTTGATGTAGAAAGAGAACTAAGGCTCTGACACCACTTGTAGGTCCGTAAACTGATCAAGAACCTAGCTTTAAGCCTCCAATCTGCATCAAATGACTCTACAAAGTGCGGAATCCGAAATAGATTCACAAGAACAAGAACAAAGATCAAAACTTTCATATATTTTAGTGAAGTACACGAAACAGTGCCTCAATGCATCTAGAGAGCACACCTCGGGAATCCAACCCTAGAATAGTACAAAATACGACTATTTATACTACTTCTAGGAGTAATCGAACCTCTATAAATGAAAATGGTCGAGTATACGAAATACTATTGTACACGAAACACTAAGTACACAAAAATGAACAAAGTTTGGTATTCGATTCTTCTCTAGTTGACTTTGTCAGTCTTTATCTTAAGTTGGGCTCTACACTCAAGGTTCACGACCTCAGGTTTTGCGAACTAATGGTTCATGAACTAAAGTTTGGTTCGGATACTCCCTTTTTCGTGTACCTTCAAATACCCATTTATTTTGAATAAAACAATGCAGAAAACTATTCAAGACATAAGAAGCTAACCCTAGGTTCCTTATTCCCTACCAACACATTGGAACTAAAAAGGAACAAACTTTCCGCATAAGGGCATGACCTTTATGCATGTTTTCCTTTTTGAATCAAAATCTTCGCTTTGATGAATCAAACCCTTACCTGGTGCTTGATAATCCTTTCTGTACCTTCCCGTGTGTTTACTCCTGGTTTTGATCGATCAAAAGCCATTTCCTGCAGGTCACGACCCGACACTTCATGTACTTGAGAGAGAGTGCTGCCAGCCAAAGGTGAGCAAGTTTCCAAAGGCACTCATATATATATATATATATAGGCAAGGTTGACGAAGTTAGTTAACGAAAATGAAGTTCAGGTGATGGTGTTCGTGTTTTCAAGTTCGTGATCTTCTGTTTGGTTTGTTTTTCGTCTCTTTCTGATAAGCTAATTATCCACTATACATACGCAAGTTCAAATAGAAAATTTGGGGTGTTACAAGTCTCCCCTCCTTACAACAGTATTCATGGAATGACTATAGACACCATCAATATCAATGAAGAACAAACTGATATGCAATTTTGTCGAGATTATTCGTCTCGAAATGTGGTTTTTTTAAATTTTGATAAGTGTTTCAAATACAACTGTTGTCTTCAATGAAAAATCTTCATTTCATCACTTGAAAAAGTCAAAATATAATGAATTTGTCTTCGATAATCGGTAAAATCACCAATGCTTTGCTCAACCAAAATCACAACAGTGCATATTGCTCTGATACCACTTGTAGGTCCATGTCTAGGATCTGAATGATCTGGTATTACATAGAAATACGTGCAGAATCCAAAAATCTATATTTGAGCAATGATATAAAAAAAGTAAAAATATAAACAATCAATGATTCAAAGTCGATCTTCTTGTATGAATATCTGAAATGAAATTTGCATAATCAGAGAGAAAACATAAACTTAAGAATCAGAATTATGAAAAAGTTCGATACAGTTAGTATCGAAAGAAGACTGTTTATAGACCCGCCTACGATACTGTTGAGTGACTAGATACACTTTACTGTTGAAATGTTCAAATGTCTAGACAATCTAAACTTTGAGGAGCTAATTACTAGATACACTTTACTATTGAATGAGCTAAGTAATTTTGATTATGAAGTTTCTCTACAAGAACAAAATGATAAAGTGTAACATTTATACATATTCATGACGTAATCATTAATGTTATGCAATCACAGTAGATGTATGTAGACGATCATGGTATCATTATACAATTATTCGTATGTTTTAGGACATTTATGGTGTGTGATTACGTATACACTTAGTATTTAATTATTGTCGAATACGCTACGTAATAATACTGTTGTAATATATCAAAACAGTCGTGGAATGGCGGCTGATAAGGCAAGTAGCTGGATTCTACGTATGCCCTATACATAAATTGCGTTCACTATATTAGGATAGTGTTAGTGCGTAGTGTACAGACGAATAGTAAAACAAATAAACTATTTAAACATAATCATAATATGTAAGTGGGACTCGGTATCATTATGGGTGACAATCCATAAAGATATCTATGTGGAACTTGTAATTACGATGAAACTTAATTAAATACAATAAACAGCCAAAAACACGTATACTTACGGGCATGCACGTAAAGATATTCGTTTACGGTTCGAAACGGACGGATATTAAAAAACGCGTAAAATATTATTATGTATTTTTACAATTTTGAAACTCGTCAAATAAAACCCAAAATGACAAAAGAAAACTATTTTTAACAATAATATGGCGTTCGCGTAATTAACGTAATGGAAAGCGTAAACACGAAACCGAACGAGCCGAACACGCGGGAACCCACTACGGGTATATTTAAGCCATGAATTTCTTCATTTATGTCTCACCTACCAGACTTTACCCCACTATCTCTCTAAAAATCGGAACTTTCTCTCTCGGCTCTCTAGAAGAAAATCAAGAGATCTCCTTCGTGTCTTGACGAAATCACGAGTTCTTGGTGTCTATGGAAAGCCCTTGAGGGGTACAACAAGAAAGTACAAGGGATCGGAGATGAAAAAACCTAGATTTGAGCAGGTTTGAACTTTGAAGTTACGGGTTTTAGGTTTTCTGTTAATCCGGGGGTTTGAGCAAAAGAACCTGTTAAGATCGACAAAAAACCATGTTAAACGAATCTTCATTTCAATCTAAGCACTTGGAACAAGCATAGCTTGAGTTTGGGAGGTTGGAGGAGACGTGGTTGTGGGTGGAAGTTAGTATAGAAGCTGGTTCAACTGGGTAGATAGCATCGATGGAAGAACAAATATGAAGATTGTAACACCCCGACCGATGGCGGAAACATCGGGATGACATGAAGTGTAGATTGTTCATAGCTTAGGGTATAAAGATGTAAATAATCATAACTAAACATTCAATGCAATTAAATCAATCATTCAATACAAAGTCAAATAAATTCAAACTAACTATTACATCATTTAAACTCAAAATTCAAATTCAAATCCAAATACATAGTTCAAATTAAATAAAACTAAATCCAAGTCCAAACGTATGCTAATTTCCATTTCCACCTGAAACATGTTAAAAATCAAGTGTCAACTCAAAGAGTTGGTGAGTTTCATAGGTTTGATCATATAAATAAAATAGTTTTTAATAATAGATAAGTTCAACACATGTGTAACATAAGCCAAATGCACAAAGCTTGTAGGTGAAACTAAGGCAGATCAGATAGTTAAGTTTGACCAATAGGTAACAATCACCACAAGTTTTCCTTTAAAGGGGAAAACCCAAAATGGGTGGGTGGTCAATCCAATGGCACCATTATTGCTTCCAAATAGTTAAGTAATGATCAATGCAAGTTCAACAAACAAGTTCACTACAACTAAGGCCAATAGCTAAGTTCACATGGTTTAAAGATAAGTTAAGTTTATAACATGTTCCACCTCTAAAACATAAAACAAGTAAAATAGAGGCTATGAATACTCACCTTTTAGATAAGTTTGATAGCTTTGAAATAGATGCTCAAATGGTAGTTCAAGTGTGCCCAATAAGTTCAATATCAACCTATATAGTTCATTCATATAAGTTCGAATAGCTATGGCTTCTATGGAATACATAAGATCTATATAAATCATAAGGCTCGGTCTTGATAGTATAATTAGATGTTTTAACAATTTGTGTTGTTCAAAATGATAATTAAATCTTATTTGGTTTTGCAAAAGTTTACATTTAAATTTAAATATAAATTTTTATTTTTAAAGTTGAATCCTTTTAAGATGTAAATCTTTTAAATGGTTTTTAAGATTAAGATAAATTCAAGTTTATAAAATATATATGAAAAAACAAAGATTGAAACAAGTTTAAATAAAATGTGTGAGTTTTATAAATAAGGGTTTTAATAAAATAATTTGGATTTATAAACATATAACAAAATGCTTTGGTTAATAGGTATATTGTTTGTTAAAATTTAATTATTATGTGTATAATACAAGTTGTTAAAAATATTGTGTATTTAAATATTTAAAGTATACATACATGTATACATAGACATGTATGTAAGTTTGGAAGCATTAGAATAAAAAGAAAATATAAAAAAACTGTTATAAAAATATATTCTTATATTAAAATAGTTAAAACCCTTTTTTTATTTAGTTATTTATTTATATAAAAAATATATATATATATATTTTTCTGAAAAATTTTCTTTTTCTGAAAAATAATATAGGTTTTTATTTATAAAAATTTCTGGTGAAAACGGATTTTAAAAATAGTTTACGGTTTAAAAGTTATAAAAAAAATAAAGTTTTTTTTTTTTAAAACAAAACCCGGCCTTAGCCGGGTCTAGAACCGGAGACCACTTGAACCGAATACCCGAGATTAAACCAGATGATCTAGACCGAAGTCTGCGAAAGGGTTGGTTTTCGATTATACTTAACATCAATCAGATCCGGTTCCCCCATTTCCAGTTCATATAACCGAGCCCTAGTTCCTTCGTCGATCAAATTCGAGAGTTAGGGAACCCGATGGTGTTTATAACCATGGGGCTTTCATTCGTGGATCAAAAACGAGTAGAAGGGTGTATGAAAAACCTACCTAGATTCGCGACTGAATGGATTTCGTTCGAGAGGAAGAAAGACGAGCGGCCGATGCTTCTGGGTCTCGATTTCTTGTTCCAAAAAGTTCTTGAAGATGCTTGATGTATACAGAATGTTTCGTAGGTTTCAAAGGATCGTTTTGGTTGAATCAATTTAGTTTTTATACACGAATGCATCGAATTTGAATTCCGGTCGTGGTGTTTAATTTGGAAACGATTTCACGCGTTTAAGGTGTTAAATGATATTAATTGACGATATCAATCACATATCGCGTTCGAATAGTTGCCTAAAATGGTCGGGATTAGCTGTAACACGCTGGAATCGCTGGGATTTGATTCTGGGTCGCGATTGGGTCGAAATGGGTTTGGGTCGGCCGTTAGAGGGAGACGGGTAAGGGGGAAAGGGAGGTTTGGGTTAATGGCAGATTCAGTCCCTCACAATCCCCTTTCTAAAACAGTTTTTATGTTTTGACATTTTAACCCCTCAACTTTTATAACTCTTTATAAAATTATATTTATGCTTCCTACTTAATAAAAATTGATTATGTTTTTATAAAAACATTATTTTAATGTCACATTATAATTATAAAACTTAAAACATATTTATTTGTCTTATTTATTTAATTATGAATAATTTCTAAGTCTTACAAATATTTAAACTTTATTAAATACATACATATCTATATGCATATTTAATTAACTATTTATTTATTTTATTTTCTTGTACATATACATATACTTATCAATATGTGTATTTATGTAGAAAAGAAAAAAAAATTCAAATGACGTCATAATTGCTTTATTAAACATAAATGTTTATTACAAATGTTGTAAATGTTACACTCTCCCCTACTTTTAGGAATTTCGTCCTGAAATTAAGAAGAAGCTGTAGAAAACAAATGAGGATACTTGGCTTTCATTTGGTCTTCGCGTTCCCAAGTGAACTTACGACGTTTATCAGCATAGCTCTTTTGTCGGCTTCGAGCAGCTAATAAATTGTCGCGAATCTGATGAATCTTGTCGGTTGTTTCTTGAATCAGTTCAGGACCAGTGATTTGAACTTCACCAATCTCAGTCCAAGAAATAGGCGATTGACACTTACGACCGTATAGAGCTTCGAAAGGCGCCATGCCGATACTCGCGTGATAACTATTGTTATACGAGAACTCGACTAGCGGTAGATGATTATCCCAATTGCCACCAAAATCAATGACACATGCTCTAAGCATGTCTTCAAGAGTTTGAATCGTGCGTTCGGTTTGACCATCAGTTTGAGGATGATAAGCCGTGCTAAGATCCAAACGAGTACCGAATGATTCGTGAAGCGATTCCCAAAAACGAGCCGTGAAACGAGTATCGCGATCAGAGATGATGCTAAGAGGTATGCCATGTCGGCTTACTATTTCATTAACGTAAATGCGAGCTAACTTTCGCACAGGATAGTTCTCGCGAATCGGTAAGAAATGAGCTGATTTTGTCAAACGGTCAATGATTACCCATATACTATCATGACCACTAAGTGTTTTTGGGAGTTTAGTGATGAAGTCCATAGAAATGTTTTCCCATTTCCACATGGGAATTTCGGGTTGAACAAGCAAACCCGAAGGTCGTTGGTGCTCGGCTTTGACCTTAGAACTGCTCAAACACTTTGCTACATACTCGGCAATGTCTTTCTTCATGCCGGGCCACCAATAATGGTCTCGAAGATCTTGATACATTTTATCCGCACCGGGATGAATGGAATAACGAGTCTTGTGTGACTCGTTCATAATAGTGAGTCGAAGATCATTGCGATTAGGAATCCAAATACGGTTCAAGAAATAAAGCAAACCATCATACTTGGTTTCTAGTTTAAGTTCGGCACCACAAGACATTTCATCATACAAATTGCCTTGGCTCAAAGATGTTTGTTGAGCTACAAATATGTCATTATGTAGATTGGTCTGGATTCGAATGCTATGAAGTTGGACATGACTTTTACGACTGAGTGCATCGGGTACAACATTTGCTTTGCCGGGATGATAACGAATCTCACAATCGTAATCATTTAAGAGTTCAACCCAACGTCGTTGTCTCATGTTTAGTTCTTTTTGGTTTAGAATGTGTTGAAGGCTTTTATGATCAGTGAAGACCACACATTTTGTGCCATAGAGATAGTGGCTCCAAATCTTTAAGGCAAAAACGACCGCACCAAGTTCAAGGTCATGAGTGGTATAGTTCTTTTCGTGAACCTTTAATTGTCTTGACACGTAGGCAATGACGTTACCACGTTGCATAAGAACACAACCAAGCCCTTGATTCGACGCATCACAATAGACCAGAAAATCGTCATTACCATTGGGAAGAGTCAAGATAGGTGCATCACAAAGCTTTTGCTTTAGCAATTGAAAAGCTTCGTCTTGTTTTGGCCCCCATTCATAAGGTTTATCCTTATGAGTCAAAGCAGTGAGTGGAACGGCGATCTTAGAGAAATTTGAAATGAACCTCGATAGTAACCGGCAAGTCCAAGAAATGAACGGATTTCAGTTGGAGTCTTTGGTGTACTCCAATTTTTAACGGCTTCAATCTTAGCGGGGTCCACGTGAACACCTTTTTCATTGACAATGTGTCCTAAGAATTGAACTTCCTTACGCCAAAATTCACATTTAGAGAATTTGGCATACAGTTGTTCTTTTCTTAAGAGCTCCAAAACCAACTTAAGGTGTTTTTCATGATCCGCTTTGCTCTTGGAATAGATCAAAATATCATCTATGAATACGATCATGAACTTGTCCAAGTATGGTTTACACACTCGGTTCATAAGATCCATAAAGACCGCAGGTGCATTGGTTAGTCCAAATGGCATAACCAAAAATTCATAGTGACCATAACGAGTTCGAAAGGTGGTTTTAGGAATGTCATCCTCATGTATACGCAACTGATGATAACCAGAACGAAGGTCGATCTTAGAAAACCAAACCGAACCTTGAAGTTGATCAAAGAGGTCATCGATACGAGGCAAAGGGTATCGATTCTTGATGGTGAGTTTATTGAGTTCGCGATAATCAATGCACATACGAAATGAACCGTCCTTCTTTTTAACAAAAAGAACAGGTGCACCCCAAGGTGAATGACTTGGACGAATAAACCCTTTATCAGAAAGTTCTTGAAGTTGACTTGCTAGTTCTTGCATCTCAGAGGGTGCAAGGCGATAAGGGGATTTAGCCACAGGATTTGCACCGGGCACTAGATCAATACGAAATTCAACTTGTCGAGTTGGTGGAACTCCCGGGAGATCATCGGGAAATACATCCGAATAGTCGCGTATGATAGGAATATCTTTAACAGTTTTGCCCGTTTCTTTCTTGTCCACAATATGGGCTAGAAAGGCCACGTATTTCTTACGCAGGTATTTTTGGGCCTTTGTACAAGACATGAGTTTAAGACCCTAACTAGACGTCTCTCCAAAATTCTTAGAGTCTCGCCCGACGGTAGGGGAATTCGAATAAGCTTCTCAAAACACACTATCTCGGCTCTATGAGTGGCTAACCAATCCATTCCAATAATAACATCAAAGCTTCCAAGGTTCATTGGGATAAGATCAATTGGGAAAACGTGATCCAAAAGGTTCACAGTACATCCAATTATAATAGAGTTAATATCGATTGAGTTACCGTCGGCCACTTCCACATTAAATGGTCTATCTAGTCTAGTTCTTATGCTACCAAGTAAAGGTTCAAATTCATGTAACACAAAAATCCTATCAGCACCAGAATCAAATAACACAGAGGCATAACAATTATTGATCAGGAACGTACCATTAACCACGTCCTGATTGGCTTGGGCAGCTTGGGCAATAAGTTGAAAAGTTCTAGCACGGGCCACCCTTTGATTGTTGCCCACAAGTTTCGGGCAAGTGTTTCTGAGATGGTTAGGGTCACCACATTCATAGCAAGCCCTTTGGTTGGCAATGGCAGGGACTGCGGGTGCAACGGGTTGGTTGTTCATTGGTTGCATTTGTTGAACTTGTTGTACCAAAGGTCCACTTCGACAGGTGTTAGCAAAATGGCCGAATCTACCACAAACCGTGCAGATACGACATTGTCAGTTAGGTAGGTGGTGCAACCTACAAGTGTTGCATAAAGGTTGAACTCCCACATATGCTTTGTTGGATGGTGGGGCTTGTTTATTTACAGGGAGAGCAGGTATTGCAGGGGTTACCATGGCAAAGTTCTTAGCCTTTCTCTTTCTTGGATTGAACTTTGAAGTGTTTGAGGGTTCAGCTTTGGCCTCCTTTGAGAGTTCATTAGCGGTTGACTTCGATTCAACCTTCTTGGCACTCATCCTTGTCAAAGTACCATCCTTAACATGATTATCAGTTAAGGTTGCAGCAAGTCTGATTGCATCTTCAAGAGTGGTAGGATTTCTACCAAAAACAGTATCTTGAATTTGCATAGGAAGGCCACCAATGTACTTTTCAATGGCCCGAGATAAAGGAGTGACCATGTGTGGCACTAGTAGACTGAGTTCATGAAAGCGGGTCGTATAAGCAAGGTTTTCCCCACTGTCTTGCTTGAGCTCCCAGAATTTAGCTTCAAGCTTCCTCATTTCGTTGCGAGGACAAAATTCATCAGTCATAAGTTGCTTGACCTCAGTCCAGGTCAAAGCAAGTGCAGCATCCGAACCCCTAGTTCGTTTCTCACTATTCCACCAAGTAAGTGCCCTTTTTTGAAAGACACTAGTGGCATATCGAACCTTGAGGTTCTCAGGACAGTCCGAATGGATAAATGTGCTCTCTATACTTTCGAACCATTGAAGGAGTCCAGTTGCTCCTTCACTGCCAAGGAACTTAGTGGGGTTACATGAATTGAAGTGTTTGAAAGTGCAAGTTGGATTTGCACCCCCACCATTACCATTGTTTTGAGCTGGGTTCACATTAGTAGCTTGATTGAGTTGGGTCACCAAAGTGGGTAACACAACAGCCACTTGTTGTGAAATGATCTGGGCCAACTCTTGGATAGTAGGGTTCGCGTTGTTGGTGTTATTTGTGTTGGTGTTGGTGTCATTGGTATTGTTGGTATTTCTGCGAGTACGACGAATAGGCATGATTCTACAAGAGTTCAATTGAAAAGAGTTAGAATTTATATAACTCAAAGGGTTCAAATAAGAAATAGATAATTCAACTGAAAGTTCAATCACAAAGCAATATTTGGATTGTATTCCTAAAGGAATACTTTTGACAGATCAAAGTGTTTAAGTTCATCTTAACTTTCAGAAAGACATACTTTAGCCTATAGGTTCATACTCACTCCAAGGGTTCCCAGGAAAGCATAACAGGTCCATCGGTTGATTTGGATTTATGCGAAATGCTTTCCTAGACAGAACTCCCCAAAGTACAGGTATTCCCCCTTCCAGATTGTATGTGTTTCCTAATCATTAGAATGAACCTAAAGACTATTGATGGGATTCAAGATTAGACTTAGAAGTCTAAGATCATTCCTCGTGATGACGATCCTCGTTCAAGTCGTAAGAAAGGGGTCGAGAAGTTTTGAACCTTAAAGTCTAGTGTGTGCATACTAAAGTATCCTAAACTAGGTTCAAATATTCTACCTATCAAACAAGTAGTCACATAAGCAAGTATGACCTATCATGGCAACTAAGAGTTCAATTAACAGTTCATGGCCTAGCATGGCAACTAGGGAGTCCAAATAACAGTTCATGACCTATGAGTTCAAACTAAAGCATCCTATGGTAATAGTCTAGGTCATCTAGTTCAAATAACCTAATTCTCTATAACCCAGGCTCTGATACCAATCTGTAGCACCTCGACCGATGGCGGAAACATCGGGATGACACGAAGTGTAGATTGTTCATAGCTTAGGGTATAAAGATGTAAATAATCATAACTAAACATTCAATGCAATTAAATCAATCATTCAATACAAAGTCAAATAAATTCAAACTAACTATTACATCATTTCAACTCAAAATTCAAATTCAAATCCAAATACATAGTTCAAATTAAATAAAACTAAATCCAAGTCCAAACGTATGCTAATTTCCATTTCCACCTGAAACATGTTAAAAATCAAGTGTCAACTCAAAGAGTTGGTGAGTTTCATAGGTTTGATCATATAAATAAAATAGTTTTTAATATTAGATAAGTTTAACACATGTGTAACATAAGCCAAATGCACAAAGCTTGTAAGTGAAACTAAGGCAGATCAGATATTTAAGTTTGACCAATAGGTAACAATCACCACAAGTTTTCCTTTAAATGGGAAAACCCAAAATGGGTGGGTGGTCAATCCAATGGCACCATTATTGCTTCCAAATAGTTAAGTTATGATCAATGCAAGTTCAACAAACAAGTTCACTACAACTAAGGCCAATAGCTAAGTTCACATGGTTTAAAGATAAGTTAAGTTTATAACATGTTCCACCTCTAAAACATAAAACAAGTAAAATAGAGGCTATGAATACTCACCTTTTAGATAAGTTTGATAGCTTTGAAATAGATGCTCAAATGGTAGTTCAAGTGTACCCAATAAGTTCAATATCAACCTATATAGTTCATTCATATAAGTTCGAATAGCTATGGCTTCTATGGAATACATAAGATCTATATAAATCATAAGGCTCGGTCTTGATAGTATAATTAGATGTTTTAACAATTTGTGTTGTTCAAAATGATAATTAAATCTTATTTGGTTTTGCAAAAGTTTACATTTAAATTTAATTATAAATTTTTATTTTTAAAGTTGAATCCTTTTAAGATGTAAATCTTTTAAATGGTTTTTAAGATTAAGATAAATTCAAGTTTATAAAATATATATGAAAAACAAAGATTGAAACAAGTTTAAATAAAATGTGTGAGTTTTATAAATAAGGGTTTTAATAAAATAATTTGGATTTATAAACATATAACAAAATGCTTTAGTTAATAGGTATATTGTTTGTTAAAATTTAATTATTATGTTTATAATACAAGTTGTTAAAAATATTGTGTATTTAAATATTTAAAGTATACATACATGTATACATAGACATGTATGTAAGTTTGGAAGCATTAGAATAAAAAGAAAATATAAAAAAACTGTTATAAAAATATATTCTTATATTAAAATAGTTAAAACCCTTTTTTTATTTAGTTATTTATTTATATAAAAAATATATATATATATATATTTTTCTGAAAAATTTTCTTTTTCTAAAAAATAATATAGGTTTTTATTTATAAAAATTTCTGGTGAAAACGGATTTTAAAAATAGCTTACGGTTTAAAAGTTATAAAAAAAATAAAGTTTTTTTTTTTTTAAAACAAAACCCGGCCTTAGCCGGGTCTAGAACCGGAGACCACTTGAACCGAATACCCGAGATTAAACCAGATGATCTAGACCGAAGTCCGCGAAAGGGTTGGTTTTCGATTATACTTAACATCAATCAGATCCGGTTCCCCCATTTCCAGTTCATATAACCGAGCCCTAGTTCCTTCGTCGATCAAATTCGAGAGTTAGGGAACCCGATGGTGTTTATAACCATGGGGCTTTCATTCGTGGATCAAAAACGAGTAGAAGGGTGTATGAAAAACCTACCTAGATTCGCGACTGAATGGATTTCGTTCGAGAGGAAGAAAGACGAGCGGCCGATGCTTCTGGATCTCGATTTCTTGTTCCAGAAAGTTCTTGAAGATGCTTGATGTATACAGAATGTTTCGTAGGTTTCAAAGGATCGTTTTGGTTGAATCAATTTAGTTTTTATACACGAATGCATCGAATTTGAATTATGGTCGTGGTGTTTAATTTGGAAACGATTTCACGCGTTTAAGGTGTTAAATGATATTAATTGACGATATCAATCACATATCGCGTTCGAATAGTTGCCTAAAATGGTCGGGATTAGCTGTAACACGCTGGAATCGTTGGGATTTGATTCTGGGTCGCGATTGGGTCGAAATGGGTTTGGGTCGGCTGTTAGAGGGAGACGGGTAAGGGGGAAAGGGAGGTTTGGGTTAATGGCAGATTCAGTCCCTCACAATCCCCTTTCTAAAACAGTTTTTATGTTTTGACATTTTAACCCCTCAACTTTTATAACTCTTTATAAAATTATATTTATGCTTCCTACTTAATAAAAATTGATTATGTTTTTTTAAAAACATTATTTTAATGTCACATTATAATTATAAAACTTAAAACATATTTATTTGTCTTATTTATTTAATTATGAATAATTTCTAAGTCTTACAAATATTTAAACTTTATTAAATACATACATATCTATATGCATATTTAATTAACTATTTATTTATTTTATTTTCTTGTACATATACATATACTTATCAATATGTGTATTTATGTAGAAAAGAAAAAAAAATTCAAATGACGTCATAATTGCTTTATTAAACATAAATGTTTATTACAAATGTCGTAAATGTTACACTCTCCCCTACTTTTAGGAATTTCGTCCCGAAATTAAGAAGAAGCTGTAGAAAACAAATGAGGATACTTGGCTTTCATTTGGTCTTCGCGTTCCCAAGTGAACTCACGACCATGCTTTGATTCCCAACGGACGTGAACAATAGGAATTTTGCTTCGTCTGAATTGCTTGTCGTGTCGATCTATGATCTCTACCGGTTTCTCAGTAATACGCATCGAAGCATCAATGTGAATATCATCAAGAGGCACGTGTAAATTCTCATCGGACAAACATTTTTTTAAGTTCGACACGTGAAAGGTCGGATGGATGTTACTAAGTTCAGAAGGTAGATCAAGTTTGTAGGCCACTTTCCCAATTCTTTCAAAAATCTTAAAAGGACCAACATAGCGAGGTGCAAGTTTACCTTTCTTCCCAAATCGAATCACTCCCTTCCAAGGTGAAACTTTAAGGAGTACCATGTCACCGACTTGAAATTCCAAAGGCTTACGACGTTTATCAGCATAGCTCTTTTGTCGGCTTCGAGCAGCTAATAAATTGTCGCGAATCTGATGAATCTTGTCGGTCGTTTCTTGAATCAGTTCAGGACCAGTGATTTGAACTTCACCAATCTCAGTCCAAGAAATAGGCGATCGACACTTACGACCGTATAGAGCTTCGAAAGGCGCCATGCCGATACTCGCGTGATAACTATTGTTATACGAGAACTCGACTAGCGGTAGATGATTATCCCAATTGCCACCAAAATCAATGACACATGCTCTAAGCATGTCTTCAAGAGTTTGAATCGTGCGTTCGGTTTGACCATCCGTTTGAGGATGATAAGCCGTGCTAAGATCCAAACGAGTACCGAATGATTCGTGAAGCGATTCCCAAAAACGAGCCGTGAAACGAGCATCGCGATCAGAGATGATGCTAAGAGGTATGCCATGTCGGCTTACTATTTCATTAACGTAGATGCGAGCTAACTTTCACACAGGATAGTTCTCGCGAATCGGTAAGAAATGAGCTGATTTTGTCAAACGGTCAAACACTTTGCTACATACTCGGCAATGTCTTTCTTCATGCCGGGCCACCAATAATGGTCTCGAAGATCTTGATACATTTTATCCGCACCGGGATGAATGTAATAACGAGTCTTGTGTGACTCGTTCATAATAGTGAGTCGAAGATCATTGCGATTAGGAATCCAAATACGGTTCAAGAAATAAAGCAAACCTTCAGACTTGGTTTCTAGTTTAAGTTCGGCACCACAAGCCATTTCATCATACAAATTGCCTTGGCTCAAAGATGTTTGTTGAGCTACAAATATGTCATTATGTAGATTGGTCTGGATTCGAATGCTATGAAGTTGGACATGACTTTTACGACTGAGTGCATCGGCTACAACATTTGCTTTGTCGGGATGATAACGAATCTCACAATCGTAATCATTTAAGAGTTCAACCCAACGTCGTTGTCTCATGTTGAGTTCTTTTTGGTTTAGAATGTGTTGAAGGCTTTTATGATCAGTGAAGACCACACATTTTGTGCCATAGAGATAGTGCCTCCAAATCTTTAAGGAAAAAACGACCGCACCAAGTTCAAGGTCATAAGTGGTATAGTTCTTTTCGTGAACCTTTAATAGTCTTGACACGTAGGCAATGACTTTACCACGTTGCATAAGAACACAACCAAGCCCTTGATTCGACGCGTCACAATAGACCACAAAATCGTCATTACCATTGGGAAGAGTCAAGATAGGTGCATCACAAAGCTTTTGCTTTAGCAATTGAAAAGCTTCGTCTTGTTTTGGCCCCCATTCATAAGGTTTATCCTTATGAGTCAAAGCAGTGAGTGGAACGGCGATCTTAGAGAAATTTGAAATGAACCGTCGATAGTAACCGGCAAGTCCAAAAATGAACGGATTTCAGTTGGAGTCTTTGGTGTACTCCAATTTTTAACGGCTTCAATCTTAGCGGGGTCCACGTGAACACCTTTTTCATTGACAATGTGTCCTAAGAATTGAACTTCCTTAAGCCAAAATTCACATTTAGAGAATTTGGCATACAGTTGTTCTTTTCTTAAGAGCTCCATAACCAACTTAAGGTGTTTTTCATGATCCGCTTTGCTCTTGGAATAGATCAAAATATCATCTATGAATACGATCATGAACTTGTCCAAGTATGGTTTACACACTCGGTTCATAAGATCCATAAAGACCGCAGGTGCATTGGTTAGTCCAAATGGCATAACCAAAAATTCATAGTGACCATAACGAGTTCGAAAGGCGGTTTTAGGAATGTCATCCTCACGTATACGCAACTGATGATAACGAGAACGAAGGTCGATCTTAGAAAACCAAACCGAACCTTGAAGTTGATCAAAGAGGTCATCGATACGAGGCAAAGGGTATCGATTCTTGATGGTGAGTTTATTGAGTTCGCGATAATCAATGCACATACGGAATGAACCGTCCTTCTTTTTAACAAAAAGAACAGGTGCACCCCAAGGTGAATGACTTGGACGAATAAACCCTTTATCAGAAAGTTCTTGAAGTTGACTTCCTAGTTCTTGCATCTCAGAGGGTGCAAGGCGATAAGGGGATTTAGCCACAGGATTTGCACCGGGCACTAGATCAATACGAAATTCAACTTGTCGAGTTGGTGGAACTCCCGGGAGATCATCGGGAAATACATCCGAATAGTCGCGTATGATAGGAATATCTTTAACAGTTTTGCCCGTTTCTTTCTTGTCCACAATATGGGCTAGAAAGGCCACGTATTTCTTACGCAGGTATTTTTGGGCCTTTGTGCAAGACATGAGTTTAAGACCCTTACTAGACGTCTCTCCAAAGATTCTTAGAGTCTCGCCCGACGGTAGGGGAATTCGAATAAGCTTCTCAAAACACACTATCTCGGCTCTATGAGTGGCTAACCAATCCATTCCAATAATAACATCAAAGCTTCCAAGGTTCATTGGGATAAGATCAATTAGGAAAACGTGATCCAAAAGGTTCACAGTACATCCAATTATAATAGAGTTAATATCGATTGAGTTACCGTCGGCCACTTCCACATTAAATGGTCTATCTAGTCTAGTTCTTATGCTACCAAGTAAAGGTTCAAATTCATGTGACACAAAACTCCTATCAGCACCAGAATCAAATAACACAAAGGCATAACAATTATTGATCAGGAACGTACCATTAACCACGTCCTGATTGGCTTGGGCAGCTTGGGCATTAAGTTGAAAAGTTCTAGCACGGGCCACCCTTTGATTGTTGCCCACAAGTTTCGGGCAAGTGTTTCTGAGATGGTTAGGGTCACCACATTCATAGCAAGCCCTTTGGTTGGCAATGGCAGGGACTGCGGGTGCAGCGGGTTGGTTGTTCATTGGTTGCATTTGTTGAGCTTGTTGTACCAAAGGTCCAGTTCGACAGGTGTTAGCAAAATGGCCGAATCTACCACAAACCGTGCAGATACGACATTGTCGGTTAGGTGGGTGGTGCAACCTACAAGTGTTGCATAAAGGTTGAACTCCCACATATGCTTTGTTGGATGGTGGGGCTTGTTGGTTTACAGGGAGAGCAGGTATTGCAGGGGTTACCATGGCAAAGTTCTTAGCCTTTCTCTTTCTTGGATTGAACTTTGAAGTGTTTGAGGGTTCAGCTTTGGCCTCCTTTGAGAGTTCATTAGTGGTTGACTTGGATTCAACCTTCTTGGCACTCTTCCTTGTCAAAGTACCATCCTTAACATGATTATCAGTTAAGGTTGCAGCAAGTCTGATTGCATCTTCAAGAGTGGTAGGATTTCTACCAAAAACAGTATCTTGAATTTGCATAGGAAGGCCACCAATGTACTTTTCAATGGCCCGAGATAAAGGAGTGACCATGTGTGGCACTAGTAGACTGAGTTCATGAAAGCGGGTCGTATAAGCAAGGTTTTCCCCACTGTCTTGCTTGAGCTCCCAGAATTTAGCTTCAAGCTTCCTCATTTCGTTGCGAGGACAAAATTCATCAGTCATAAGTTGCTTGACCTCAGTCCAGGTCAAAGCAAGTGCAGCATCCGAACCCCTAGTTCGTTTCTCACTATTCCACCAAGTAAGTGCCCTTTTTTGAAAGACACTAGTGGCATATCAAACCTTGAGGTTCTCAGGACAGTCCGAATGGATAAATGTGCTCTCTATACTTTCGAACCATTGAAGGAGTCCAGTTGCTCCTTCACTGCCAAGGAACTTAGTGGGGTTACATGAATTGAAGTGTTTGAAAGTGCAAGTTGGATTTGCACCCCCACCATTACCATTGTTTTGAGCTGGGTTCACATTAGTAGCTTGATTGAGTTGGGTCACCAAAGTGGGTAACACAACAGCCACTTGTTGTGAAATGATCTGGGCCAACTCTTGGATAGTAGGGTTCGCGTTGTTGGTGTTATTTGTGTTGGTGTTGGTGTCATTGGTATTGTTGGTATTTCTGCGAGTACGACGAATAGGCATGATTCTACAAGAGTTCAATTGAAAAGAGTTAGAATTTATATAACTCAAAGGGTTCAAATAAGAAATAGATAATTCAAATGAAAGTTCAATCACAAAGCAATATTTGGATTGTATTCCTAAAGGAATACTTTTGACAGATCAAAGTGTTTAAGTTCATCTTAACTTTCAGAAAGACATACTTTAGCCTATAGGTTCATACTCACTCCAAGGGTTCCCAGGAAAGCATAACAGGTCCATCGGTTGATTTGGATTTGTAGAGCCCGATCAATGATAAAGACTGACAAAGTCAACACGGAAGAGTCAACACAGAGATTTTGGAAGACTTCAGATAGATTTCGTGTACTCAGGTTCGTGTACACGAACCTGGTTCGAGTACACGAACCTGAACTTCGAATACTGATGTATTTAGTATAAATAGACGTATTTTTGTACAGTGTAATACACGAATCCCGAGGTGTGCTCTCTAGACGTATTGAGGCACATTTTCGAATACTTACTGAATATACTCAAAGTTTTGATCTTTCTTGTTCTTCTTGTTTCATCTTGCTTCTTATTTCACTCTATTATGGATTCCGCACACAATAGAGGTGATTGATGATGTTTGGCAACAAAAAGCTTGGATCTTGAACAGTGTTCGGACCTACAAGTGGTATCAGAGCAGGAGTGCTCTTTTCATCATCAAGGTAGTGCCTTTTTGAAGTAAGTTTTATACTTTATTACTCCTCTATACTCTATCTAGCTGCTGTAAAAATTTGGAACTCCAACTCTTAAGAAAAATTTTTATAAAATTTTTCTTAAGTCTTTGTTCAAGTTCTAAAATTTTCGAGTAGTAATATTTCGAGTATAGTCCGAGTAATCGAAGTATAAATATTTTTCGGTTACAAGAAAGAAGTTCGAATACAGAGGTTCGAATACAGGAAGACTTTCGAGTACAATAGCATTTTCGAGTACAATAGCACTTTCGAGTACAAGAAAGTTTCGAATACAGAAAGATTTTCGAATACAAATCTGTCTGTTTGATTTTAAGCAGGATCTACAGGGAGCTACAGGGAATTCGAGTACTGGACTTAGAAAATTTTTGGGTTCATCATGGCATCAAAGAATTTGACCAACTTATCCAACTTGCTCAATCTGGATAATGAGATTGGCACCGGAACAAAGCCACCGAGGCTTGTGTCAGGAGATAACTTTCAAGATTGGAAGTTCAGATTTCAGTCATTCATCAAGTATACCGATCCTAAGCTTTGGAGATCAATTGAAGAGGGTCCCTTTGTACCTTCATTCCAGAGTGAGCTCAATGGTCCTCTCGTTCCAAAGGATCCAGAACTGTATACTGACAATGACATACTCATGATGGAGAAGGATGAGAAGGCATATGCCTCGATCACAATGGCTTTGTCAACAGATGTTGCTCACGGATTCAAGGAACACAAGACTGCTAAGGAACTCTGGAATGCCTTAGTTGAAAGATTTGAAGGAAATGAGGACATGCGAGAGAGTCGGAAGGACATGCTCAGACAAAGGTTCAACATGTTTAATCATATCAAGGGAGAGTCTCTCGAAGCACAACTCAACAGATTCACTCATCTGATGACTGAGATGACTAGTTCTGGGATTGAGATGACTAAGGGAGAGGTAAACAAGAAGCTGCTGAATTCACTACCTTACACTTGGAACTCTAACTGTACAACTATCAAAAGGACCAAGGACATGTACAAGACTTCTTTAAGTGAGCTGATCTCAATCATCAACTCATATGAAATGGATGATAAGCAGAGAGCATTGAATCATGCCAGCTCAATGGGCATTGCACCTACTTCTGAAAACTCTGCTCTTCTATCAGCAATTAATCATCCATCAGGAATGCATCATTATCAGCCTCCTTCCTCTCATGGAGTTCCTTTTGAGACTGCTTTTCTGTCATCTGGACAAGCTGGATCAGTGCCTAAAATCAATCCAGAAAGTGAAGAGAATCTACTGCTATTTAAGGGATTCATGAACAGCTACAATGCTTTTATTGCAGGAGAATTGGCACCCTCAAATCTCACTCAAGACAATCTAGAGCAAATTAATCCAGCTGATGTTGAAGAAATGGATATCTCATGGCAGATGGCAATGGCTGTGTTCAGAGCAAAGAAGTTCATCAAGAAATATGGAAGAAACAGCTTTGGAAACGCTCCGGGAAAGAAGCTTGGCTTTGATAAGTCAAAATTACGATGCTACAACTGTGACCAACCGGGTCACTTTGCCAGGGAATGTAAGCAGCCAAAGGTGGCTAAGGAAGGGGGAGAAAAGAAGCCTGAAGAGAAGTCAGGAAATACAGCTGCTGGAGGAAGCACTAGCACTTCTAAAGCGTTAGTGACTCAGGAGACTGACTCCTATGATTGGAGTGATCAAGTGCAGGAACTGGAACTGACTCTGAGTCATGCATTCATGGCTGAGGTGGACGACAAGCAAAAGGAGGTAACTGAAAATCTTTGCTCTACCTCATGCATAAATAAAGTATTTAAGTACAGATCGCACAATGAATCACTAATCAAAGAATTAAACAAACTTAAATACTTTAACTCAGAATTTCTTAAAAATGAAGGAATTTTTAAAAGGAAGCTTGAAGCCGAGGGTCGGGATGTGGCAAGGCTAAAAGAACTTCTAAGTGATAAAGAGTCCAACTATCGAGAAGCTCGACGAAAAATCGATGAACTCACTCTAGAGTTGGATCAAGTCAAATCTCAACTTTCTAAATCATCAGTTAAATGTGAAAGATTTGATTATTCAAGCAAAATTTTAGAAAATATGTCATCAATGCAATTTCGGGAAAAGAGGGGTAGTGGAATTGGGTATAATGAATGTGCACCACCTTTTAATCAGAATTACTCATGCATGCCAAGAATCAGCACATCCGTTGATGACTTGGAATTGGATTCTAGTCGTGCTTGTGATTTTCCCACCGAACCAGTTATGATTACAGCTGACCCTGTTATAACTAATGATTCTGAGGTTTGTGCAGAAAAACTAAGTGTTGCAGGTTTAAAGGAGGAGAAGGTAGAAAGAAGTGCAGTGAGGAGCACAGATTGTTCATCATCTACCAGCAAATCATTTTTTGTTCCAACAATTGATTTTGATAGAAAGTTTGATGAAATTAACATTAATATCAATGATATGCCAAAACATTTTCAGAAAACATTTGCTATAAAATCAACTCTCTCTCCTTTAACAACACAGACTGCACCGGCTCATCCCACAGTTACCAAAGAGGAAAGTTCATTGTTAAATCCTAACTGTGAACCTTATATTCCCACCTCTTTCTCTAGTCAAAGTAACTGTGATGTAAAGCCCTTTGACCCAATTGAATTTCACCAAAAGGTCTGCTGTTATGCATGTGGGAAACCAGGCCACATTGCTAGATATTGTCTGCACCGACCTACTGAATTCTTCTATGGGAAGAATCAGAAGGTCATCCCTAAGGCTAAATCAGTTAACAAACATGTGAGGACTGTACCATCCTCCAAGCCTAAGGCAACCTCTCAAAAGGTGACTCAGACTCAGACACCTTCCACTGCAAAAAGACATAAGAAATCAAACAAAACACAATATGGTTTTCGTAAGCAAAATCAAAGAATTTTAAAAAATAAGATAAAACCAGTTGACCAGGGCAGTGGAAGCATGACAAAACATATTAAGCTTAATTCAGAAAGACCCAAACCCAAACCCAAGGATAGAATTTCTTCTATTACCAAAACACCTAAATCTGTTATGATTTGGGTACCTGTTTCTCATTAATTGAATGTATACTGTGCAGGGAAAGCCAAGCAAGCTTAAACACGTTTGGTATGTAGATAGTGGCTGTTCCCGGCATATGACTGGGGATTTCTCTCAGTTGCATGAAGTTACACCATTCAATGGAGGTTATGTATCATTTGCTGGAGACAAGGGAGGAAGGATAAGCATGAAGGGCACGGTCACTAATGGAACTCTTAGTTTTGAAGATGTGTACTATGTTGAAGAGCTCAATCACAGTCTTCTGAGTGTTTCTCAAATCTGTGATAAGAGTTTTTCCACACACTTCACAAACAAAGAATGTCTTATTCTGAAGCCTGGCTTTGTAGTGCCTGAGAAGTGGATTCTGATGAGAACTCCAAGGATAAACAATGCATACATTATCAACATGAGCTCAGATTCGTTTACAGAGAACACTTGCTTGTTTTCTAAGGCATCGGAGCATGATTGTCTGTTGTGGCATCGGAGACTGGGTCATGTGAACCTAAAGAATCTGAACAGACTCGCTAAGGGAGATCACGTCATTGGTCTACCTTCTAAAGATTTCTCCACTATTGAGAAATGTATCGCTTGTGCGAAAGGGAAACAACACAAGAGACCTCACAAGCCAAAATTGTTCAATTCCATCTCTTCAGTTCTTCAACTTCTTCATATGGATCTTTTCGGACCGATTAACGTAATGAGTATCGGGAAAAAGTCATATTGTCTCGTTGTGACAGATGATTATTCCAGATTCACTTGGGTGTTCTTTCTAGCTAAGAAAGATGAAGCTCCAGAGATTTTGAAGAAGTTCATTACCTTGATTGAAAATCAGAAGAATCTAAAAGTCAAGGTGATTAGAACTGATAATGGAACTGAATTTAGAAATCAGACTCTTATAGATTTCTGTGATGAAAAAGGGATAGCTAGGCAATACAGTGCAGCTAGAACGCCTCAGCAAAATGGAGTTGCTGAAAGGAGAAATAGAACGCTTATAGAAGCTGCACGAACGATGTTGTCAGAATCAAAGCTACCAATCTTTTTCTGGGCTGAAGCTGTTAACACTGCGTGCTATGTTCAAAATAGAGCACTTCTGAACAAGCGTCATCATAAGACTCCCTACGAGATTCTATTCAATCAGAAGCCCAAAGTTGGACACTTCAAGTCATTCGGATGCCCTTGCACTCTTCTTCATACAGAGCCTAATCATAAGTTTGATGATAAGGCAGATGAGTGTTACTTCGTGGGCTACTCGTCTGAAAGGGCAGCATACAGAGTTTATAACAAGAAAACTCGGATGATTGTGGAATCATACTACATAGATTGGCAAGAAATGAACTCTACTGATGCTGGTTCTGGTCCAAACTGGCTGTTTGAGTATGACTCCACTTTTAAGCCCTTCAGCACTCCTTCTGAGAATGCAAGAGCATCTGAGCAAGAAGATGATTTCTACAAAGATGATGATGTGGACTATAGAGTTGACTATGTTCCATATGATCCTAATCATTTGACAGTTGATCCTCCTGGCATGTACAATCGTGCCCCTCCAGCTCAGCCGACCCCTGTACAAGAAGTTCTCCCTTCAGAACCTGATACTTCTCAGTCTGTTCAACCACTTCCAGAAGCGGATCTAGTCTCATCCTCTTCCCACCAGACCTTTGATAATCCACTCTTCTCAGATAGCATTCCTGAGGAACATTGTGTGGTTCCTGGAGCTGAAGCAAGTGAAACTGCTCCTATTGACCACATTTCTTCTTCAAGTGAAGAACAAGTCAATAACATCAGCAACCTGCTTGATAATCTGGCTGTAGAAGAAGTGCCAACACTTAGTGTAAACAAGAATCATCCAGTGGAGAATATTATTGGACCTCTCTCAGAAGGCGTTCTCACTCAAAGCAAATCCATTACAGTTCAGAACGCGTTGCCTGAAGAGACACTCACTCGAAGTCAATCAGGTCCTATTAACTCTTGTTTATATTCTTGTTTTATTTCACAGGTTCAACCCAAGAATGTCAAAATGGCTCTAAAGGAGTCCAGCTGGGTTGAGGCAATGCAAGAAGAGTTGATGCAGTTTCAGAAGCTCAAGGTTTGGAATCTGGTTCCTCTACCCAAGGGAAAGTTGCCTATAGGAACCAGATGGGTTTTCAGAAACAAGAGAGATGATTCTGGTGTAATTATCAGAAACAAAGCCAGGCTGGTCGTTCAAGGATTTTATCAGCAGGAGGGGATAGATTATGAAGAAGTCTTTGCACCGGTTGCGAGACTTGAGGCCATACGGATTTTCTTGGCTTATGCCTCTTATATGAACTTTACGGTATATCAGATGGATGTGAAAACAACTTTCTTATACGGAAAGGTAAAGGAGGAGATATATGTGTGCCAACCCCCTGGTTTTGAAGATTCTCAGTATCCAGAGCATGTCTACAAGTTAGACAAAGCTCTTTACGGCCTTCATCAAGCACCGCGAGCATGGTATGCTACGCTTACTGATCACCTACTCGCAAATGGATATACTCGTGGAGCTATTGATCAGACCTTGTTCGTCCGTAAAGATAAGAATGATTTAATTCTCGTTCAAATCTATGTGGATGACATCATATTTGGCTCCACCAGCTCAGCGTTGTGCAAGGAATTTGAAGGGGTAATGAAGAAGAAATTTGAGATGAGTGCGATGGGAGAAATGACCTTCTTTCTGGGTCTGCAGGTAAAGCAAGATTGTAAGGGTGTGCTGATTCATCAAGGAAAATACGTCACAGACATTTTGAACAAATTCAAAATGACGGAGTCAAAGCCGGCATCCACTCCCATGGCTGCACGTCCTATCCTGACTTCGGATTTGGAAGGTGAAGATGTTGATCAGCATCTCTATCGCTCGATGATTGGTTCTCTGATGTATCTGACTGCTAGTCGTCCAGACATTATGTTTTCAGTATGTCAGTGTGCCATATATCAGGCAAATCCGAAGGCATCTCACCTCATAGCTGTCAAGAGAATCTTTCGGTACCTAGTCGGGAAACCTAAGCTCGGACTTTGGTATCCAAAGAACTCTGAGTTTCAATTATTTGCATACTCAGACAGTGACTTTGGTGGATGTAACCTGGATAGGAAGTCAACCACGGGAGGGTGTCAGTACCTGGGAGATCGTCTTGTTTCATGGCAATGCAAGAAGCAGACCACCGTATCCACATCCACCGCAGAAGCTGAATATGTTGCTGCTTCCAGTTGCTGCTCTCAGGTTATCTGGATGCAACAACAACTCCTCGATTACGGTTTGAACTTTCTTGACTCTCCTATTTATTGTGACAATGAAGCAGCCCTACAGATCGTCAAGAATCCGGTACAACATTCCAAAACTAAACATATTGACATCCGGATTCACTTCATCCGTGACTGTTTCGAACGAAAGCTGATTCATCTTGAAAAGGTCCACACTGATGACAATCTAGCGGACCTTTTCACAAAACCGTTCGATACAGCACGCTTCCATCACCTGCTTGCCTCTCTCAAATTAATAAGCTTTAATTAAAAGCATTTTTGTAAATTAATTAAAATTTGTGTCCTCCCATAGTCACAAATTTAGGGGGAGAAAATTTACAAAAACAACAAAAAGATTTTTCATTCCTTGAGTAAGAAAATTTACAAAAACAACAAAAAGATTTTTCATTTCTTGAGTCAGAAAATTAAAACAACAAAAAGATTTTTGGTTGGTTTTTGAGTCAGTCTAAGATAATCTATAAGTTTAGGGGGAGTTAAGTTTTGAAATCTTAAGAAAAGGAGATGTTGTCTCTAGCTATTCAAAGAAAATTACAAAAACATTTTTAAATTTTAACTTTACAAAAACTTAAGAAAATACAAAAAGATTTTATTTGGACAAGCAAAGTGAATCGATCAAATTGGGAAGTGAAATAATCTCTAAAGATCAGAATTTCACTATCTTATTATAGTCTCAAAAGAAATCACAACCTTGAATATCTATTCTATGCTAAGAAGTTGAAATAAGTTTTTCAAAACTTAAATAATCAGACTTGATCAAACTTAAAATACATATAAATAGATAAATAAGTGTGAAATTGTGATCATTCGATAACTAGAAATGTGTGACAACTATTTGACTTCTTGTTTAAATCCTTGAATCAAAACAAGATTGTGTTTCCATAAACTTGAAATTGTGTTTGAAAAGCTCGGGTATTTTCCATGTTTTGTGCAAACAAAGAGCGGGAAATACCTACTGAAGCATTCTATGTTTTGCGTAAGCAAAGAACTGGATGTGTGACGTTAAGGCCAATGTGTCTGCAGATCAGAAAATAAAAGATGCCAATGAGCACAAGATGATAGAACCCCTTCTTGTTCTTGATTCTAAACCTACTAGATCTGTTCTTTTCTTTTCTCATCTTAAAACTCTGTCAAAATAATTTGAAGTTCGTTGAAACACAATCAAAGTTTGAAACAAAGGATTTAACAAGAATGATAGGTTGCATATTAATCTGGTCTTACAATCTAATTGATCACAAATTTCCCATAAGATATTTTCAGAAAAACTTGATCATATAACTGATTTTTAAGAGATGAAATAACGAGTGGAAATAATTGGTGGGGAATAACTATTTAAAGGTTGTGATTTTTTTTTAAGAAATTCAACTAGGATAGTTAATTTTTGATAATAGATTTGATCCCACAAATTTGAACCGATTAAACTTTAAAACTTGTTCAAAGTTTATTTTATTTTATTTTATTTTGTTTTGTTTTATTTTATTTTATTTTATTTTATTTTATTTTATTTTATTTTATTTTATTTTATTTTACTTTACTTTATGTTATTTTATTTTATTTTATAAAAGTTAGAATTTTAAAATCGAAATAAAATAAAATAAGTGTGTACTCGAAAATTATGTACACGAAATCGCGTATTCGAAATGACCCTATAAATAGTCCAACCATATTAAATTTCGAGTACCATATTTTCGTGTACACATTTTCTTCATTTCGAGTACAGACTTGGTGCTCTGAGGCGATCTCGATTTCTAGACCCAATCTCAAAATTCTACTCCGGCTATCCTATAGACCATCATTAGGCGACCTTAGGTATAGAGTTTTATCAAATTTTGACCGTGGATTCGAAAGTTATGGTCAAAAATGATTTTCGAATACGCAAATTTCGTGTACAGGAGGTTTTTGGTCAAATTGACCAAGAAATACTTAAAATTGAAAGGCAATTTGTAAATATGTTGGTCGTCTTTCAATTCCGAGTATATTGAATCGGTTTAGAAGTTCTAAGGAGCCAAAATGATAAACTTCTCTAAGGATTTTTGAGTACACGAAATTTCTCAACTTCGTGTACACGAATATTTCGTGTACAACAAATATTTCGTGTACAGATCACATTTCGTATACAAGTTCCATTTCGTGTACATAATGAACTTCGTGTACAGAATGAACTTCGTGTACTAAATGAACTTCGAGTACTCTATGTTTCGTGTACAGGTTATACTTCGTGTACAGAATGAACCTTCGGGTACACCATGTACTTCGTGTACACCTGTTGTTCCGAGGAGAATCTGTCAACACTTAGAAAATTTTTCTAAGTGTCCAAGTATGGATCTTATTTCGAATACTTGAAATATTAAACTAACTTAATCAGTTTTATGTTTCAGATGGCAGACTTAAGGTTTGTACCAGATCATAACATGTCAGCATATCTCGGAGATCCACCAGAGAAACATTCAGAGTTCAAAAGCTTAGTAGATGGTCTGATTATATCTCCGGTCAACTATGCTATCATGGAGCATCCTACTATTGTTTCTGATTACATTGAGGGTTTCTGGAGCACTGTTACTGATCATACTGATAGCAGTGGAAATGTTAGCATCATTGGGAAGATCCAGGGAAAGCCGATCACCATTACAGAGCAGATACTGCGAGAGTGTCTTCAATTTGGAGACAAGGATACAGATCCTGTTGAGTTAGATCAAGATCTGGTCAACCGTACAGTATTTCAGATGGGACACGAAGGTGCCTACCCTCCCACAGAGAAGAAACTTCTTCATCCTTACTGGAGATACCTGGCTCATGTTGTCACTCAGTGCTTGTCCGGAAGAAAAGGTGGTTATGATGTACTTAATCAGACATTAAGCTCGTGTTTGACAACACTAGCTCTGGGAATGGACTTCAACTACTCAAGAATGATATTTCTTGATATGTATGCCAACATCAAGGGAAGAAGGAAGGAAAGATTTCTGGCATTTCCTCGCTTCTTACAGATCGTTATCAACAAACGACATCAGGATTTAGTTCCCACGATAGGCACTCTGGGAATAAAGAGGATGCGCGAAGACATTTTCGGATACATGAAGATGAACAAGCGCGGGAAGAAGCAGTACATCGGTCAGAGGCCCCTAATCAAGTTCGGACGATTTGTAGGGGAAGATAACGTTGTTGAAGATCAAGGCACCCCTATTGCAGTTGTCGCTGACGAGCATGACACCCAAGCGACGAGTTCAAAGGCTAAGCCTGCATCCTCGTCAAGTGAGGATTTCATCCCAGAGGGGCCACCTCTCACAAGGCAAGAAAGGGAAGACGTTCAAGATGATGATTATACTCCCACTTCCGAGTTTTCACCAAAGAGAAAGAGGCAAAAGACTATGGCCAAAAGAAAAAGGGATCCACGACTGCAACAGATGTTCTCCAGTTTATCTTTCTCCTCTGCTGCTGCTGTCATGATACAGGCACCTATTAAACCTACTCCCATCACCAAACCACCATCTCCACCTCATGTGACCTTACCACCATCACCACCTCATGTCACAAAACCACCTTCACCACCGCTTGTCACTCAACCACCTCCACCGCCTAAACCTTCTCAACCCATTAAGCCACAACAACCTAAACCTGCATCTAAACCTTCGAAAACCAAACTCATCATCCGAGTTCCCTCCACACGTCCACCAGTCACTATTCAGCCTAAAGCCAAAACCAAAGCCAAATCACCTACACCACAATCCGGAAGCGGCAAAGGAAAATCTCCTTTGCGTTCCGATTCACCTTACGAACCTCCACAGGTGCCTGTGGATCTCATTGGACTTCAGGAGCGAGTCTATCAGTTAGAGAAAGATGCGGAGATAAAAGACAAAATGATCATGAACCTGCGTGAAGGGAAGATCAAAATATGTTCTCATCTGAACAAGTGCAGAGGAAAGGTCAAGGCGCATGAGAAATTCATCAGAATTCTTTTATTAGTGAACCACAAGATGCAGAGGGATATCAAACGACTCAAAGGAGAAGAAGTCTCCGAGTCCGAAGATGAAGTCATGGATGTCAGTGATGACAGTGACGACAGTGATGATGATGATAATGATGGAGATGACGAACAAGATCAAAAGAAAGATAAAGATGAAGAGAAGGACAAGGATGATAAAGACGACCAAGGCAACAAAGATGATAAAGATGGAGATGACAAAGATAAAGACCAAGGTCCTCCTGATGACAAAGATCAAGGTGGAGACTCTGGGAATCCATCATCTTCCGAAAAGCCTTCTGGTCTGTATGATGATCTATTTGGAGACATTCCAGATGACATCCTTTTTGGCGATTGTGTACAGCCCGATGAGACTGGATCCAGACTTGACAGCATTTTTGATGATCTTCCAGATACTTTTGATTTCGGATCTCCGAGTGATGCGAAGAACGATCAAGCCAAATCTTCTGCAGGGGCATCTGTAGAAGAAGAACCAGAAAACATCATCCTTGGCAACGTTTCTTCAGACCCCTATATTGATTATTTGTATGCCCACAAATACATCGATGCATTGGGAAATGAAGTCACTTCACTGAATGAAGTGATAGATAGCTGGTTTGACCGCAAGAAAGACTGGACGCCAGCTCCTCCTGTAGATAAGGAAGCATGGTTCAAAGAAATGGGAGATCAACATCCAGAGCATACATTCATTTCTGATGACCGAAACCTTTTTGCAGTTCGCAACGATAGATCAAATATATGCTGCTGGATGTATGACAAACCGAGAGACATCTACTTAGTGAAACGGATGAGCGGAAAAGTCGAGTTCTACAAAAGACCAAAAGATTTTTGTTCACTGCCTAAGGTCGATATCAGAAGTATGGACAAGGCTATGTTCTTTAACCCTTCTAAGGATTCACAGGCTGATCTGTTCGCGAAGTTTGTTAAAGATCAATGTGAGAAGAACTTTCCTGTGATGCGCACAGCTAAAGGACGACGATTTGTTTCTTCGTGCATCATAGATCCAAAGACAAAGAAGCCTTGGGTGTACTATAAGTACCCTCCTCCTCATGTAGAGCAAGCAGTCCCCGTCTCGCCAAGAGTTCCTGATAACTCTTTGGCTAAATTTCTATCTTGGTATTTTGATGATCTGAACCTTGCTGCAGTCATTCTTAGGAATATGGACGATATTGATGACATCGACATGATTCTTGACCCTATGGATCTTCTGAAGTATGGTAAGGATGACATGATGAAGCTGCACAACTCTCCTATACGAGTATATTCCGGAAATGATGAGCTGGCTAAGCCATTTACACGAGTTGTTGCTTATGCCATGAAGCTGAAGCTGTATGCTGGAGCAGGACCACACAGTGTTACTCTTCCTATCGGATGACTTCGCCAGTCTAGGGGGAGTTTGTAGAGCCCGATCAATGATAAAGACTGACAAAGTCAACACGGAAGAGTCAACACAGAGATTTTGGAAGACTTCAGATATATTTCGTGTACTCAGGTTCGTGTACACGAACCTGGTTCGAGTACACGAACCTGAACTTCGAATACTGATGTATTTAGTATAAATAGACGTATTTTTGTACAGTGTAATACACGAATCCCGAGGTGTGCTCTCTAGACGTATTGAGGCACATTTTCGAATACTTACTGAATATACTCAAAGTTTTGATCTTTCTTGTTCTTCTTGTTTCATCTTGCTTCTTATTTCACTCTATTATGGATTCCGCACACAATAGAGGTGATTGATGATGTTTGGCAACAAAAAGCTTGGATCTTGAACAGTGTTCGGACCTACAGGATTTATGCGAAATGCTTTCCTAGACAGAACTCCCCAAAGTACAGGTATTCCCCCTTCCAGATTGTATGTGTTTCCTAATCATTAGAATGAACCTAAAGACTATTGATGGGATTCAAGATTAGACTTAGAAGTCTAAGATCATTCCTCGTGATGACGATCCTCGTTCAAGTCGTAAGAAAGGGGTCGAGAAGTTTTGAACCTTAAAGTCTAGTGTGTGCATACTAAAGTATCCTAAACTAGGTTCAAATATTCTACCTATCAAACAAGTAGTCACATAAGCAAGTATGACCTATCATGGCAACTAAGAGTTCAATTAACAGTTCATGGCCTAGCATGGCAACTAGGGAGTCCAAATAACAGTTCATGACCTATGAGTTCAAACTAA